>JAKSZT010000663.1:3344293-3400930 GCA_026826555.1 Tolypeutes matacus
AAAAAAAAAAGAAAAAAAAAAAGAACCTTTCCCTAAAACTTTAGATAAGGATGGAAGGAAAATTGTCTGACTGATGGGAGCTGGAAAATGAGGGGTCTGATTCTCCCTGTCCAGATTTCCCATGATTTCTCTGGGACCTCATTTATCATGGACCAGAACAAAAAATTAAGGATTTTCAGTAAGGGGATAAAGCTTACTGAGGCTTTTGCTAAGAAAGTACTTTTTGTTACGTAGTAGAAAATTAACAAAATATCTTAATATGAATGAATAAATGAGTAAATGAGTGAGCAAATACAAGAATTCTTAGTATGAGGGATTTACAGATTTGTCTCAGAAAATATATCCAATTATGTATTCCAAGATCTAAATGTTTTATGTAGATAAAAAGGGACAAAATGGGCATGTGGGACAGAGGAGTGTGGGACAGGGGAACAGAGTGTTTAGAAAGATTTTTACTTTAATGTAATTGTTTTTACATTTTCTAATGAGATTATATTTTTTGAGGTATTTAGGAAAGCAATACAATTGAGATCATCTAATAAGGGCATGGTAATAAGACCTTTTCAGGAAAAAGCAATTTTTATATTAAACTCTTGCTTGGTTAAAAATGCTAAAAAGTAGATGTATAACTGTAAGAACTAATGTACATTATATGAATTAATATATTTCTTTAAACTTAATTTCTTTTCCATAAGCCTTTCCTTAAAAGAAGTTTGGGAACACATTTAAAACCATGACTTTTTCTCCTATTTCAGTGTTTGCATTCTGGGTTTGCTAAGAAAATCACTTTCATAAAATACTCTTTAAAGAAGTAACATATTATTATGAAAGTTCAGGCATATGAAATGATTTCAATTTTACAAATGAGAAAATCATTTTGAATTAAAAAAATTATATATATACATGAATCTATACTTGTAAACATAAAATCCAAATATTTATATACTGTTTTTAAAGAGTAAAAATGTGTTCAAAAAGGTGATAACTTATCACAGGCTCCAATCTCCAGGCCCAGCAAGATTCAAAGTGTATCACAGATGGCTTCTTCAACTTCCAATGAGAAGACCATTACTTCATTGACCTATGGGTCTGCTTCAGAAAGTCAATGGTAAGGTGCAAATATTTTACCAAAGTGCACAGAGTAAAAGGTGTAGCTGTTGAGGGGCAAACCAAAATCACATATTCACCAGTAGGAAAACCATCCTGGATCTTTGAGGCTGAGCTTTCCAAAGAGAGCACCATCAGCTTTCTCTTTCAGTCTAATCAATACTGAGTCCTTGCTTGGCTCCCAAAAGCTCTTCCAAGAGGGTCCTGAGGCTTGCATCCCTGAGCCCACTGCTAATGTGGAGGAGGATGAGAGGCATCATGCTGTGACCCCAGACTGGCTGGTCACCAGACAGCATGGCTTTCATTGCATGGCTTGTTGCCACGTGCTCCTCTCCTTGGAGGCATTAATTGTCACATGTAGAACATGAAGAGAAGGAGAGATTCAGTTGCCACATCCTCTCTGAGGAGATGCTGGAGAGGTGGAGGTTCTGCCAAGAACAGCGCCATCCCAGATGGTTCCACCAACTGGCCCAGTGAATCCTGAAGGCCAACATGAAAAAGGAAATGAAAGAGAAGTAAGAAATCTGTCACTGCTTACAGGAGAATTCAGAAATACAGAAACAAGAGCCATCATACTGCAGAAAGAGCTGTCAAAGGCTGCAGAGTCAGGAGGCCTAGCTTTCCTCCTTAAATAATAATTCAGAGTTTTCTGTTACTCAACTGCTATTACTCTTTCATTCCAATGACTACATAACATTAGGGTATCATGGGATTGTAACATAAATTAGTCTCCACTGGTGCCCACTACAAGATTAGGGGAAGGGGGAAAGTAATCACTGCAGGGAGACTGAAACTCACTAGCACTTATTTCAACTTACCAGCATCTTTCTCCAGCTCCTTCCTGGATTCTGTATAGTGTTCCAATAGTCTCCAGAATTTCAAAATTGTTGATTCAGTTTCTTCCAGTTCAGTGGTTGTTTTGGTAGAAGGACTGATTCCTGGAGCTTCCTGCTTTGCCATCTTCCCCACCACCTATTAAGCATGTTCTACTTCTGGACTCCCTGTACATGTCCTGGAAATGAACCCAAGGTAATTCATATTTACTCTTGGGTAAGTTTTCTATAATTATTCATACCTAAATAACTATACCAAGTTATATAAATACATATACTCTATTTTGCACACATATATAAATATGCATATACATGTATTCAAATACATTCATGTATTTGTTATTGTTCTGACAAAATGGGCTCATCTTATAATATATATGCTACCCTGTGTCTTGCTTTTCTCCATATATAATACTTGACAGAGCATTCTCTTTTTCAACTGCTATTGCTCTCTTTCACTCTAAAAACTTTTTTCAAAACTGCATGCTCAGTCTTTAACACAAAGTCTAACACATCATTAGAGCTCAATCATATCTGACAAAATAAGTAAACGATAGAGATTTGATTATTCTGTGTTATATCTTATAATTCTCCATCCTGCCCCTCTAATTTTCACTTCCAAGGCCCTATGCCAAGCAACTATCTAATTCTTAAAAGTCACCAATTCCCTCTAAACTTCATTTCATTCTTCAGTAAAAGACTAACTTACAAACACAAATATGATCATATAATTTTGCTGCTTCAAATATTTCAATGGATTTCTACTAGCATTTTTTTGTGAATCCCTAATATTTTGAATAAAAAATTTCAGAACAAATACTTATATTTATTTAGAGTCAAACTCATACCCATAACCAGATAAAAACTTGGTAAATCACAAGATCTCTCAGAAATAAAAAGCTTTAAGGATTCACTTGCTGTATATTCTCTAGAGTACAGACTAGAACCACCAAAATCCACACATGAGAGAGGCATCTGGAGTAAGGCATGTTTGGGTGTCTTTTGAGATATTTAGAAGGATGACTGAATTAAAGGACATAATCTGTTATAGGTGCATCTCTGGATGTACCAAATTAAAGGGAAAGCATTTTGTATAAAGGGCCAGATCTTGATTAGACTGTTCTTTTGAGATCCTGGGCCAGGGATCAAACCTGGGCTGGGGATCAAACCTGGGACCTTGAATGTGGGAAGCCTATGCTCAACCATTGAGTCATATCCTCTCCCTTGAGTTGATTTTTTCATGTTTGCTTGTTTGTTTGTTTTTTGTTTTTGTTTTTGTTTTCATTTTGAAGGCACCAGGGATGAACCCAGGACCTTGAATATTGGAAGTAGTCAATCAACCGTTTGAGCCACATACACTCCCTAGATTTATACTGATTGACATGCAAATTAATCAGTATGCATTGTTTGAATTGCATGATTCATGAAATCATTAAATCTATAAAAAGATTGCTTACCATCAAAAATTTGATTCTTTTTTTCTTATGACAACTTCTTCACTTGTTTTTCCAACCAAATTTGGTTCTAGTGAGTAATGGAGAAAATGTTCATCATGACTTCCTTTTTTTAAATGAATTTTTCATCAGAAGATAATCATTTATTATGACTACAGATATTTCAGGTAGCTGTTCTTCTGAGGGTAGGTGAGTAATTGTGAACATATTTCTCCTGATTTAAAATTCATATATAATGATCAATGGAAAATTTGTCTCATCTTAACATTCATGGATTGATTTCTCTGTGTCCACATCAATAGGAGAGACAGACCAAACATAGAGCTAATGTAAATGCTAACATTGGTGGAGTTCAGTGATACAATCCCTCAGGAATTCATATTTGAACTAGGAATGAAAGAAAACGAGTATGGAGTGAGAAGGTATGTTTGTGGATCACGGTGGAAATGAATGGTGAAAATGTGCTTAGTATATATATGGTAACATTGTTTCATTGTCTTTTTTAGTTTTTTGAAGGAATGTAAAGGATCAATCTCTGGAGGTATAGTGGGAACCTTAACTAATATTGAAGAACAAAGGAAATTTAATGTTTATATTTTGGGAGAGAAGTAATGTTCTGAAGTATACTCCATTTTACATGCATGTAATTAAAGATGTAATGATGATAGCTCACAGGTTTCAGAGAAATGGTTTGTTACTTTCAATTCAGAGATAAGGATGGAAGAGAGCAAAATCAATTAAATATGTAATCATGTCAGGATAATGGATAAAAGGAGAAAAGAGGGGCTAGGATTTAGTTTTAAGGTGTTCCAATGATATATTAAGCTCTTTTTGCAGTAGATAAGTGGAAGGAGTAAAACAATAGTTTGAAAACAGGAGACTAAGATGTCAGAGAAAGAAATAAAAAGTAAAGGTCCCTAGAGTGGGTCATGAATCAGTTATATAAGCTTACATGTTAACATGTATTGTGAAGAGTGGGAGAGGCTTCTGGTAAAAGAGACTGAATTTATGATCAGATTATACTTACCAAAAAAACAGAGTAACAGTTCAATTGGATACATTGAACTCAGACAGTGGTACCATGATTTTCCAATTTAATAGGAAAGAAATAGTACCCAATGTGTGTGAATGCAAGGACTATTAAAAAATATTATGGTATTAAAGGGTAAGTGGCCAAATTTTATGATCCATCTGCTTAGTAGGAGGTGATTCAATCTTCTGAAAGTGAAGAGCAATGTAAGAATGTGTGAAATTCAAAAGACATGGAGAAGATTTGACATGTTAATGGAGAATAGTGGAATTATTTAATTACAAATACAGTATTAATACAATAGAGTTACCACATACTTGATAGCCACTAGTGTGATTCTGTTTGTGCTTGGAACAATAAACTAATCATGTGCTTAGTCAGATGCCATCACAGAAAATTTGTAAGTATGTTGAGTGTTTATTAGTAGACATAGAAACAGTAGGATGGACATAAAAAATATCAAAATATTGATCTTGGTAAGCATCTGTTGAAATGAGTCAATGTGGATTAAACTATATTGAAATAATGAGGATAGAGCCATTATAGTGACTGATATTTGGCAAGGGGGTTCAATGCACTGGAAGTTTCCATGTAAGAGATAAATTTTGGCATGATAAGCAATCATGTAAACAAGCAAAAACAAAAAACAAAAACAAAACTGTAACCACAACCTGTGGTCTCTGGTTATTGATGTGACAAGGTACTTTCCAGGGTAAACCTGCGTACAGTATATAAAGCTCCAGAAATTTAAGCATGGCATAAAGGTAAAGCAAATCTAAATTCCTAGCTTTGTGGTTTTTATAGCCATGCAATTTTGTCATGTTACTAAAATTTTCTGAACTTCTTATCATGTTCTTTTTCATTAATAAACCATAAATATTTTGTCATAAATAAACCATAATCAATAAGATTATTTTGAGAATAATATAAGTGAATCTATGTCACATTTAATACATCATTTTCCCTTTTTTTCTAGATTTCAGATACAAAGGGGAATTTTCTTCTGTTTATAACACATTATCATTTTGCCCATGAAATAAAATTATTAACAAAGTGTTAAGGGGGAACTTATACTTAATATATGATTAATGCAAGGATGTTACAATTAAAAAAGATTAATATTGGGCAGGATTTCAGTAACCATTTTCCTAAAATACAAGTAGAGGAAATAGGTACCTTCCTGTACCCACCCAGTCTCTGTTTTCTGAGCCTCTTTATCTTATGAGTTTTGTGGCACATGGCAGAACATTACAACCGATATAATATGTTACTTTCTGATGGAGTTTAAGGACTAGAAATAGAGGATGCATGATATTGATACCTCAAAAGATCTAAGTCCTTAATTGATTAACTCCATCATGAATTGCATTTTTAATTTTCATGAATGGGATCAAAGTCTTTTGGGGATATATCTAAAAGTCAGAGTTCAGGGAGGGATATTTCAAGATATCCCATGTGGAGAAACCAAAATGATTTGGGACAAGTATTTTAAAAAGGGCAGGAGTTGGGCAGAGAAGCAAGGGAGTGAGTGTCCAAGGGACTGATAAACAGCTGGTTCATAGACCAAAATTCCTTAAATCTGAGAAATACCACAGTGTTTGTCTATATGTGGAGAGCAAAATCCACATGTGGCCTGAGTTAGGGATACCTGTGTTTTGTAATCAGGGAGACAGTGTAAGTTTGAGAACACTGTGGGCTAATTAACATATAAAACAATGGTTTTCATATTCATATCTGTTACATATCTGTATAAATATCTTATTTATTAGCAACAAGAGCCATAGTCACCTCTTATTACATTGGGAGATGACGGTCTTCCCACTGTTTTTCTAAAGCACACTGTGTATTTCTGTTGATTGGGTACAGGTATACTTCCAGGTGAAAGGGTATTTATAACCCATGGCTCTGGATATTGTGGACAAGTCTTGAATCTCATGGCTTCTTTCCCCATAGTCGGCATTGCCTGCTTTGTGCTCTGCCTGTTCCTGAGAGTGAAAAATCATAGGAATACAGTTGATCACCAAGGAGTTGACAATGCATATCCTGGTGAGTAAGGAATTGCTTTTTCTACTGAAATTACATCTCTATTGCCAGAACATGAGCAGATTTCTCCTATTACACTGTTTATTCTAAGTGCACTCAGTAGGCCTTCAAGGATCTGAGAATGACTCTAGTGTACCCATTATTTTGGGATAATCATGATGGGTCAGCAACAGATTAAGAAATAATCTCTTTCCGATATTTACACTAATTTGTTCCAGCCTCCATTAAGGCTGTGTTTTCAGAGAAGAGAAGGAGCCCATGGCCTTGGTAGGGAAATATTTCATCATTAACCTTGTAAGTGATAGTAATGATTTTAGGATTGTGGTAACAACATGTGATAGAGATGAGTAAGAGCACAACTTGACACTCCAAATGGAAGATAGATATTTGAACAGATGAGTTCATTCAATCCAGTGTTAAAGGTGCTGTGGTAACTGTTGCATAGTGTTCAAGGGAGCACAAGAGATGGTTAAGCAAGATATGCCATGAGAAATTATTTACTTTCCCTAATAGTAAATATATTAAAGTGCATATAGATATTTTTGTATTTTGAAAAGATGTTTGAATTTCTTATCACCACTTTGTCCTTAATCAGCCATTTCCCTCTTTGTAAATAATGTTTGTGCAAATTTGATAAGTGGAAGCAACGAATAAAGGAATATTTTTCACTTGATTTTGGTTGTTCATAGAGGAAAAGAAGTTTAGTAGTTACAGCAAAATTTTAGATTCAGTGAAAATTATTAAAGAGCTGGAGAGACCAGAAAACATTGTTAACTCTATCTTTTATCTGAGAATCAAGGAGAAGATAAGATAGAAAATGATAATCAGGATTTGGAGGTGCAAAGTAAAATTGAGAATGATCTCCTAGAGCCAGGAAGAGTTGGGCCAGGATTGTAATAGTGTATAGCATTTTTCAAGGGTCCCTGACTTGTGCTATTAGACTGCCTAAACTTATCTCTCTTAATCACCCCACAACTCAGGTGATATTATTTATAAGGGAACATTATGTATTCAGCATGTGAATGTCTCTGTATGTATATCTAATATACAGATATTAGGTCATCATTCATGTTGTGACTGGAAATTCAAACATAATTTGAGTTTTCTCTCCACATAGCCCCTCCATTCCTCAGGATGTCATCTAACTCATCATACTTTGATATTAGTGTGGATAGTACTATTAGAATTTGAATGTCTCTGGTATTTTAGGAATCAGTGACCTTCAAAGATGTAGCTATAGAATTCACCCAGGAAGAGCAGGCCATGATGGACACAGCCCAGAGAAATCTCTTCAAAGAAGGGATGCTGGAACCTATCAATCATCAGATTTCCATTGATGAACCTTCAAAATTCTATCTATCATCTATATTTCTTTCTTTCTTTCTATCTGTCTATCTATCTATCTATCATGTAGCTATCTACCATCTATCCATCATCATCATCTATCTAACTCTCTGTTAAATGTATCCAGTTTATCCTTTAATTATTCAACAAGTATCTGGAAGAGCTTTCTCATATACCACTCCAAGCTCTGCCCTTAACTTTTCATAAAACTTAAAAGTATCTGGGAGAAATTTGATTCTTCAATTATTAACTGACATATTTTTTCACACCACTGAAATCTAATCTTCCAAACTAAAATTTCATGTCTTTCTTGCTATGCAACCTCCAATACACAGAACTATGTTGAGAACTGAATGGAGTTTATTTAAATGGAAACATAAACAGATTAAATATTATTTAATAATTATTATGCTTTAGGGCCTATGTTAGTACGTCACAAAACAGTCAAAAAATAATCAGGATATACTTTCCATATATAACTATTTGTTTTTGGTAGACCTTATGTTTATTGGATTCTTTTAAAAAATACTGTATAACCACTGTGTAAACATAATTTTCCCATTATGCAAAGAAAAAAGTTGCTGCAGTCTGTCAACCTGGGCATAGGCCTCAATGACTACAGAGCCTTAAGTTTTTATGGCATATAGTCAATCATCCTTTGCTATTGAAGGATTGTCAATATGTTGTGTTCAAGGTGTGCATCCCTGTTTTGACCTTCAATGTTCACTTTATTCTTCATCATAGTCTGCCCTGGACTTGAAGATAATGCACTGTTATTAGCAGATAATTCAAAATCCATTGTTTCTGTTTCATATAAACAGGGTATCAACTCTGCAAATCAGATGTGATTTCTCAGTTATAGCAAGGAATGGAACTGTTTAAAGAATTATTAGGATTTCTCCAAGTCCAGAGACCAGGTGAGCTCCAGGAAACTGTGCATTTACACAAGAAGGGGCTTGACCAATAAATAAGTAGATGCTTGGAAATATCATCAAAAATGTCCTTAAGTAAGTGATACTCTCTTAAATGTTGGCATGGAAACAGAGCAATAATCCTATAATGATTTCATTATATCTCACATGTACTAATCTCTATTCAAGTATCCATCTGCCATTGTCTTTGGTTTCAGACAAAGGAATATTAATGTACTTACTGCAATTAAACTTTCACATAATGTTCACTGCCATGGTCCTCCTCTTTGAGGTTTATCTTCACTTTACCTCCAAATATCTAATCTTCATTTTATTTCCCCTTATTTTAATCCTGAAAATACTTAAACTCTCAATTTTATAAAAAGAGATTCTAATCCCTATGGTATACCTTAATGTGACATCCTTTCACCATTCCCTATCTATAATTAACAATATTGAAATATGGCTCAGTAACATTTAGGTTTCTCAGATTTTTGTACTTCTGTTAATTCCACTCTAATAACATTGTTCCCCCCACCCCAATTATTTCAAGCAAGGAATCTTCTTTTTTCTTCACTTTTAAAGAAACTTTAGATTACATAAATGTTACATAAAAAATATAGGGGATTCTCATATAACACACCCATCCCTCTCCCACAATATCCCCCATTAACAACAGTTTTCATTAGTGTGGTACATTTGTTACAATTGATGAACACATGTTACAGCGTTAGAACTAAGTATGGTCTATAGTTTTCATTATGGTTTACACTGTGCACAGAACAATATTATATATTTTGACAAAATATATAATGGCTTATACCTTTCATTGCACTATCATGCAGAGCAATTTCAATGTGCCAAAATTGCCCCATGTTATGATTCTATTTCCCTCTCACTCCCTTCAGAACTTCTTGTGAACACTGACTTTACATCAATATTGCATATTCTTCCATTACTAAAATAATAATTAATCTAATTTATTTCATACTTGCAGTCCCACCATATGTTTGTTCATTCCTCAATCTTGAGGACTTTGGGATGGTGATCCCCTTTCTTGATTGGATTGAGAGTCATTTTAGGTTACAATGGGGTAGATGGATGGAACTGTCTTCCTTGCAATTGTAGATACTCTGTTTTTTTAAATGGGCATTTTCCATCATCATGCTTTTGTTCGTTGTCATAGGTGAGTCAAATGAACTGGAGAGTAGGTGTTGCCTGCAAATTTTCTGAGATACAGGGCTCACCCAGCATATGAACAGCAAGAAGATATCATTCTCTGAGATGAATAAAAGGGACAGAAAACAACGTGTGGGATAATTGTAAATTAGTCTAACTCTGATACCTTGGGGAGATAGGTTATCATATATTCCAAAGTAAGACTCACCAAAGGGTGCCATTTTATGGGGTTGTCTGCTCTAGAGACCCCTCAGGAGCACCCCTATATGAGGATCTGTTTAATGTGGCAGTCAGTGTGATCCTCTTGAGACTTGCATAAGTGTAAAGTCTGGAATGACCTCCCATCTAACTTTAAAATTTCTTAGGCATAAAAACTCATTTGTATTTAATATTTCCCCTTTTTGGTCTAGGATTTTGCCAAATGCATCACTAGTTGGCACTTGATAATAATCACCTGGTGCCAGAGAGTCTCATCACTGGGAGTCATGGCACATGCTGAGCAGAAAGTAATGAGCTTATTTGCTAAGTCTGGCATAGAGAGAGGTCACATTTGAATGTCAAGGAGGCTTTCAGAAGGTAATTCTTTTTTTTTTTTTTAATTATGGGTAAAAATCAAAATTCTCACTGTGGGAGAAGATAATTCTAAGACAATATATATTACTAGGCTAAGTGTCAATTTCATAAGAACAATGTTCATAATTACAACCATGAATTTCAAGGGCCTGGCATAGTGGTCTCTCCTTTTCTAGGCACTGCTCATTGCTCTGGAGATTCGTATACTTTATTAGAGAACATTTCAGGACTCCCCAGGATGAGAATTCAATATTCTGTCAGTTGTTGTGGGGGTCTCTACCCACTGAGACAACAGTCAATGAACACATGAACACATTCATATTCCATGGAAGCATGCCATAGTTTTACCCCTCCCCACAAATTCCCCCACCACTGATGACCTGCACCAGTGACCCTACCCTTCCACAGTTTCAACCCTTCTGCAATCCAAGACCTCCCAAAAATCAAGCCAAGAATTAATAATGAAATAAAATAAATTAAAATAAAATAAATGTAAATTTTTTTAAAAAAATTGCACTGTGCCTTTCATTGCCTTAAACTCTGTAATCTTTTAGGTATACAGAAAATTTCTTCTGTATGTTACCCCAGTGTTTTATTTTTTCTTACTTTATTTTCCAAGAAGTTATAGGTTACAAAAGTCTCATAGAACATATAGGAGAATCCCATATATCCCCCTCCTCCCATTTCCTCCCCTATCTATAACATCCTACATGAGTATGGTACATTTGATACAATTTATAAACAAATATCAAATCATTGCTACTAACCATGGCAGTGGTTTACATTATGGCATACATTTTATACTGTATAATTTTATAGGTTCTGACAAAATGTATAATGGCCTGTAAACTATCAATGCAAAATCATGCAGAACAATTCCAATGTGCCCCAAATACCCTATATTCCACTCATTTTCCCTCTCCTTTCCGTCAGAAAGTATGGCAACCACCAAGTTTAAATTATTGAAGAATAAGGTTCATAGTTACATCCATTAATATTGAAGGCTTTACATATTGGTCTGTTTCTTTTATTAATCACTACCTATGTACTAGAGATTCTTGCCCCTCTATTTGAGAATGTAGCTGGACTTCCCAGGATGGGGGTTTAATATTTTCTTACTTCTTGGGTGGGTCTCCACCCACTGAGATGACACCCTATCACAAGATATACACATTCATATTCCATAGAAGCATGCTCCAAGTGCACCCTTTCCCACATAACCCCCCACTATCAATGCTCTGCATCAGTAAATCTCCCCTACATATTTACCAAGAGAACATTCCCACCATTGTAGTATCAACCATGGACTTACAAATCCCCAGAGCCCAGAGCTCACCTGTTCCTTCCTCCAGGTTTCCCCCAAGTTCCTTGGAGAGTCCAATCCAACTCCTTCACCCTGGTCAACCTTACATTCCAGTACCTTCAACCACTCTTTCCCTCATCCACTGCCAAACCACCTCCTTCTTCATTACCATGTGTTTTGCCAATATTGAGCATCAACTTATGACACTCAACTCCCTTTCTCTGCTGATAACCTACCTTCCCAACTCTATGAGTCTCTTCAATATGCTTGAGTCACATCAGTGAGATCAAGCAATATTTGTCCTTTATTGACTGGCTTAGTTCACTCAACATCAGGTTTTCAAGATTCATCCCTGTTATAATGTGTGTCAATTCTTCATTCCTTATTATAGCTGAGTAATATCACATTGTATGTATATATCACATTTTGCTTATCCATTCATTGGTGATGGACACTTGAGTAGCCTCCAAAGTTTTGCAATAGTGAATAATGCCACTGTGAACTTTGGCATACATATATCTGCTTGTGTCAATGCTTTCAATTCTTCTGGGTATATTCCTAGTAGTGGGATAACTGGATAATATGAGAATTCTATAGTTAGCTCCCGAGAATTTGCCAAACAGTATTCCACAATGGTTACACCATCCTAAATACTGAACTGCAGTGGATGAAGATTCCCTTACCTCTACATTCCCTCCAATATTTGCAGTTCTCTATTTTTAAATAGCTGCCAGTTTAATAG
Organism: Tolypeutes matacus; assembly: GCA_026826555.1. NCBI lineage: Eukaryota > Metazoa > Chordata > Mammalia > Cingulata > Chlamyphoridae > Tolypeutes > Tolypeutes matacus. The sequence goes on from JAKSZT010000663.1 coordinate 3,356,813, forward strand.
GGATAAGTTGATCTCATTGTAGTGTTGATTGCATTTACCTAATAGTGAAGCCAATTTTACTTCCTCTTTGGAAAACTGTCATTCAAATCTCTTGCCCATTTTTGAAATAGGTTGTTTATCTTTTTACAAAATGTAGAGTTTCTTTACTTATGCTGGATATTAGTCCCTTATCAGATATGTGGTTCACAAATATTTCTCCAATTGAGTAGGCTGTCTTTACACTTATTTTTTTTTCTTTTTTTTTATTATGGGTAAAAATCAAAATTCTCACAATACATACAAACATTTGCAAAATGATATATAAATATATATGCATATATGTGTATTTGCTTACAAAAATGTTATTTATATATATATATATATACATATATTTTAAGAGGTGCTTAGATTACCCAAAATATTACACGGAACCCACTGGGATTCCCATGTTGCCCACCTCCCACACCTCCCACCACATCCCACACAAACATCTCCCACAGTGTGGCCCACCACCCTCAATGAACTTACACATCCTGGAGCCTTGCCACCAACCATAGACCACAGTTCACACTGTAGACCATACTCTCTCCCACTCAGTTCTGAGTGGTGTCTGCTGATTTAAAATGGCCTACATCCATTGCCACAACAGTACTCAGGATAACCTCCAACTCCCAAAGAAGCCCCTGTATTTCAACTGCTCATCCCCTCCCTACCCCAAAAGTGTCAAGTGTCCACTGGCTCCACCTCATTTTTATAATTTCTTGCATTGCTAGAATCACCATATGTGACCAATAGAATACCATCAAGTCCACTCTAGTCCATAGTTCTTCCCCCAATCCTGAGGGGACTGGGATGGTGATGTCCACTCCAACTCCAAGTGAGAGAGGGCTTATATGCCATGGATATGATGGGTGGGATGATCCTGCCTGCAGATGCAGGCTCTCTCCATTCCCTGGGATGGCCATTGCCCATTGTTGTCTCCTCACCTGGTGACTTGGATGAGTCCATTGAGCTGTAGGGTAGGAGTTGCAGCTCCACCGAGATTCCACGCACACCTGGCATATAGGTAGGCCTGAGGCTCCAGTCTCTGGAAGTATACCTAAAAACACCAGCATCACATATAGGTTTGAATAGAAGGGACTGGTGAACCATGTGCAGGGAGGACTTACATGAGTCTAATTCTGTCACTCTCAGGAGCACAGATTCCAAAATAGAACCCACTGTTAAGGCATCAGTCTCTGGGACTATCCCCCCTTATATAGGTCCAGGGTGTCTCTGGAGCTCTCAGGAACCCCAATGAGTGGGGTGGTAGGCAAATGGCGTTAGTGTAGAAGGGCACACACTGCAAGCTCCCAGAGCAAGGCGGATTGTGGACGGGGTCCTGCCCGGGGGTCTGTGCTGTGCACGCGTGGAGTGAGAAGCTTGGGACATCTATCTGCGCGGATCGGCGGCGTGGACCGAACGGTGGAGATTCTTGAGTTTTGAGGCTGCCGGTGGAGGTTGGCACAGGCGGCTGAGCCCTGCAGTTAGGGAAAAAAAAATAAAACGACCATTTGTAGCCGCAGGCGGGGCGAAAAAGTTTTACTTTCTGGGGATCTGACTGCCTGGCGCCCCTTGGACCTTGTGTGAACAGAGCAAACGAGCTAATCAGCACCAGGTGAACCGGAGGGGGGATTTTGGTTGGGGAACGGAGCTGATTTCCCTAGCCACCCAAGGATAAGACCCGGGCCACTGCGGAGCCAGGAGGAAGGGACACTTCCCAAAAAAGGGAGGGTTCTGTTGGAAGACAGGGAAGGGTATTTTATATTTTTAGACATTGATCTGGCTTCCTGCACCTCCCCATAGCTTTGGGGAGCAGATAAGCCGACCTGAAGCAGCATCAGGCTGAGAGCAGATGCGAATCTGCACTCAAACCAATTTACTGAGCAGCCCGGTGACGCTGGAGCTCGGCGCCAGAAGGGGCGGAATCCGCCGTCTTTAGCACTCCTCACTGACTAACATCAGAGCTTCAGCTAACCTGGGGAGTCTGGAAAGTGGGACTTGCTTGATTAATTTCCATGGGCCCAGCTAGGGTCCCTTCCGTAAGGGGGTTGGTTTAGAGGAGGAATTATTTTGGGTCCTGCATTTGGCCAAAAAAAAAAAAAAAAAAAAAAAAAGTGTCTTTACACTTTCTTTACAAACTCCTTTGAAGCACAAAAGTTTTAATTTTACAAGGTCCATTTATGTGGGTTTTTTTCATTGCTTGAACCTTGGGTGTAAGGTTTATAATATTTCCTACTACATGATCTTGTAGATGCTTCCCTACACTATCTCCTAGGAGTTTTGTGCTATTAACGCATACATTCAGGTCTTTGGTCAAGCTTGAATTAATTTTGTATAGAGCAGGAGATGGTGATTCTCTCATTATTTTGGATATGGATATCCAGTTTTCCCAGCAATAATTGTTGAAGAGGCCATTCTGTCCCCAGGTGAATAGGTTTGGTGGCCTTGTGGAATGTCAGTTGACCATATATGTAAGGATCAAGATCACAAGTCTCAAATCAGTCCCATTGGTCAGTATTCCTATCATTGTGCAAATACCATGCAGTTTAGACCACTGGAGCTTTGTACTGTTTTTCTTTCTTTCTTTTTTTTAACAAGGAGGTCCTGGGGATCGAACCCAGTCCCCTCCATATAGGAGATGAACGCCCAACCATCTGAACCACCTCCATCCCCCTGTACTGTTCTTTACTGTCAAGTAGACTGATCCTCCAATTTTGTTTTTCTTTTTCAATATGTTTTTGGCTATTCAGGTCCCCTTGCCCTTCCAAATAAATTTCATAATTGGCTTTTACAATTCAGTAAAAAATGTTTTTGTCATTTTTACTGAGATTGTGCTAATCTGTAAATCAATTTGGGTAGGACAGACATCTTAAAGATATTTAGTGTTTCAGTCCATGAAGATGGAATATTCTTCCAATAATGTAGGTATTTTTCCTTTCTTTTAACAATGTTGTGCAGTTTTCAGTGTACAAGTCCTTTACATCTTTAAGTTTGTTCCTAGATATTTGATTCTTTTAGTGCTGTGTAAATGGAATTTTTTCTTGATATACTCTTCAGATTGCTCATTATCAGTTTACAGAAATGCTACTGATTTTTTGTTTTATATCCTGCCATTTTACTGAACTTGTATATTAGCTCTAAAAATTTTTGTGTTTTCTACATATAGGATCATGTCATAGGCAGATAGTACAATTTACTTCTTCTTTTCCAATTTGAATGTATTTTAGTTCATTTTCTTGCCTAATTGCTCAAGCTAGGACTTCTAACACAATGTTAAATAAGAACAGTGGCAATAAGTATCCTTGTCTTTTTCTAAATCTTGGAGGGAAAGCCTCTAACATATAATCATTAAGTATTGTTAGCTGTGGGTTTTTTCATATATAACCTTTATCATGTTGAGGATGTTTCATTCTCTTCCTTTCAAGGTGTTTTTATCAAGAAGGAATACTGTATTTAGTCAAATGTTTATTTCTGCATCAATAGAGATGATCATGTGATTTTTGTTCTTTGGAACTCTTAATGTGAAGTATTACATTGATTTATTTTCTTATGTTGAAACATCTTTACATACAAAGGATAAAACCCACTTGATCAGGGTGTATAATTCATTTGATGTGTTGTTGAAAATGATTAGCAAGTATTTTGTTGAGTATTTTACCTTCCAGCTTCAATAGAGATATTTGTCTGTAGTTTCCTTTTCTTGTAGCATCTTTATAGGGCTTTGGTATTAGGGTGATGTTTGCATAGTAGAATAAGTTAGGTACTATTCCTACCACTTCTGTTATTTGGATGAAGTTAAGCAGGACTAGTGTGAATTCTTTCCATTATGATTGGTAGAATTTATCTTGAAGCCATCTGGCCCTGGGTTTTTGTTTGGGGTTGGGATGTTTTTCATGACTAATCCAATCCCTTTTCTTGTGATTGACCTGTTGAATTCATAGATTTTTCTTTTGTTGTTGTAGATTCCCTGTGTGTTTCTAGGAATTTGCTCCTTTTAGCTAAATTGTCCATCTTGTTGGCATTTGATTTTTCAAAATTTCCTCTTATGATACACTATTTCTATGGGATCAGTGGTGATATCCCCTCTCTCCTTTTTTATGTATTTGAATCTTCACTCTTTTTTAATTTGTTAGTCTAGCTAAATGTTTCTTAATTTGATTAATCATTTCAAAGAATCAACTTTTGGTTTTGTTAATTTTTGTAGTGTTTGTATTTATTTACAATTTCATTTAGGTCTGCTATAATCTCTGGTCTAGATTTTCTTCTGCTTGCTTTAGGTTTAGTTTGTTCTTCTTCTTCTAGTTCCTTGATTGTTGCATTTAGGTCTCTGATTTTAGCTTTTTCTTTTTTTTAATACAGACATTTATTGCTTTAAAATTCCCCTTCAGCACTTCATTAGCAGCATCCCATTGATTTTCATAGGTTGTGTTCTCATTTTCATTCCTTTCAAGGTAACTACTCATTTATTTTGCAATTTCCTCCTTGACCCACTGTTTGTTTAAGAATGGGTTGTTTAATTGACATATATTTTTGCCTAATCTGCTTCTCTGCCCCTTACTGATTTCCAGCTTTATTCCATTGTGGTCAGAGAAATTATTTCATATAATTTCAATCTTTCTAAATTCATTAAGAAATTTTCTGTGACCTAGCCTATCCTAAAGAATGATCCACATGTGTTTGAGAAGAATGTGCATCCTGTACTTGGATGTAATGTTCTGTATATGTCACTTAGGTCTAGATCTTCATATGTATTTTTCAAGGTCTCTGATTCTTAATTAACCCTCTTCAAGACGTTCTGTATAATGTTTATAATGGTGTAGGAGTGTCCACCACTATAATTGTAGAGGCATCTATTTCTTAGGTTTTCCATTGTTTGTCCCATGTATTTTGGTTAGTTGTATAAATATTTATGATTGTTCTTTCTTGCTGATACATTACCCCTTTTATTAATATATAGTGTCCTTCTTTGTGTCTTACAATAGTGTTCCATTTTAAGTATATTTTGTCTTATATTAGTATAGTTACTCTTACCCTTTCCTGGTTATTTTTTTGCATGTAAAATCATTTTGAAACCTTTCACTTGTAATTTCCTTGAGTACCTGGATCTAAGATGAGTTTCTTATAGAAAAAATAGAGTTGGGTCATATTTCCTTATCCTTTCTTTCAAACTGTGTTTTTTAATTGGAGAGTTTTATTCATTAAATTTAGTTATTACTGTCAAGGCAGTACTTGCATTAGTCATTTTCCTTTGGATTTATATATTTCATATTTTGTTTTTATTTATCCTCTTATATTTTTGTTATTGTTACTAACAATTTTCCTTTCTCCACTCTCCTCCAATGCTTTATTTCCTGTTTTTTTTTTTTTTCTTTTATCTTGTAGCACTCACTTTAATATTCCTTGAAGGTCAGGTCTCTTCTTGACAAACTCTCCTAATTTCTGTTTATCTGTGAATGTTTTGGACTCTCCCTCAATTTTGAAAGCCAGTGTTGCTGATACAGCTTTATTGGTGAGCTGTTTTTAATTTTTTTTAGCTCCTTAAATATGTCATATCATTGCTTTCTAGCCTCCATGATTCCCAATCATTTCAGGCATGGAATGTGACTTTGAAAACAGGAAATTATATCCATGCAACATATCTGCAGGTAGGCCTCATCTGTTAACTTGTCAATGGTAAATTCATGTGTATGAACCCAAATCATACTAATAAATACTTGGGAATGAAATGTCATGAATTCAGAACAGTCACTAGGCTGAAATTAAAGGTGTGATTAAATATTCATCCAGCAAAAATTATGGAAATTTTATTTTAGAAAAAATTAATTTGTCCTCAAAATTATAAAATGAGGACTTATAAAAGAATAATAAAAAAACCATAGCCATCTCTTGTTTTTGAAATATAATGAAGTCTTCCAAAATAATTAAATAGCTTTGAAGTTGAGATGACACAAAATATAGAATTTGTTCAAGGGAATAACACACCATGTTAATTCAACTAATGTGAAAATTTCTAGAGACAAAATTAATTCTAAATGATGATTCTAGGCTTCATAGAGAATTAAATTAATGAATATTTGTGAGCAAACTTCAGTAGTCTCTTCTCCTCTGTATTAGTCAGGGTTCTCTCGGGAAACAGAATCAGCAGGAGATATCTGTGAATAATATGGAATTCTAAAAGAGTCTCTCACGTGACCGAGGGGATGCACAAATCCAGGTTCCTCAGGCAAGCTGCAAACCAGGGGCTCCGATGAAAGCCCGATGAAAGGTTGTTGATGAGTCTCTGGGAAAAGTTGCCTGTCCAATGACGAGCTGGGAAATTCTCCCTGAATGTTGAAATCACTTCCACTTTTAAGTCATTCAACTGATTGGATAAAAGCACCACCCATTGATAATGTAATCTCCCTGATTGATGCAGATGTAATCAGCCATCCACGCAGTAAACTCACTGGTGATCGAAGTCCATAAATGCTCTTGTATTGCAATTAGCCCAGTGCTTGCTGGAACAAACACCTGGACACAAGTACTTGGCCGAGTTGACATATTAGCTTAACCATCACAGTCCACCCCTTGTCAACTCGGCAATCATACACATTACCCTAAACCATACTTAGTCTCTAAGTAAAAACAATAACAGACAGGTATACATATATATTTCCTCCTAACAATGTTCAACTCCCCTGCGTACAACCGAAAAAGCATTAATTCCCTACAGAACAGGGTGCAAGTCCTTGGATGATAGTCACTCTTAAACTCGACATCCTTAAATATTATGATGTGGGATTAATACAACTTTTCATGATAGGGGAAAAGGTTGGGGAAGAAAATAAAGAAATTCATTTTGTGTACATATACAATCATACTCATAATGAAACATGGAAGAAGGGTTCATGACAATTACAGTCCTCGTTTCTGTAAACTGGTCACATGGTCGAAGCTCATATTTATCACTACCTTCTTCCACTACCCATTCCATGTCCCCATTACCTTCAGCAAGCACTTCAGCTGGCCGTGGTTCTTTGCCTGGTGGGGTGACCCAAACTTTCATTCCTGAAGATTCTGGGCCATTGTTAGTCCTGCTTGAATTGGTTTGTTGCAATTTTCCATTGACTTTAATCACAGGGCATGGCAGGACTAGCAGACGCCCTAGAGGATCCCCTGCATTCCAGGCAAACTCTTCTTTACCCCCATTATGTAGATGTAGTCCTATTTCCCCTTGATAGTCAGGATCAATCACCCCAGCCAGTACAGTAATTCCCTTCTTTGTCTGTTGATTCACAGGTAAGAGGAGCCCGAAGTGGCCAGGTGGCAGTCTTAACTTCCAGTTCAATGGAATCACTGTTATGTTCCCAGGTGGCAGCACTCCTCCTCTTGGGACTAAAACCTGTAGACCAGCAGAGCTTAAGGTTTCAGGGACAGGAAGCAAAAATTTTCCTAGTGGGTCACTAGGGGTAATAGTGAGTGGTGCCACTCCCATTTCCACCCCTTGATTCCTGGACCCATGAATCCTGGCTATGGGAGAAACAGCACCATAGAGAGGATGCTGATTCAGAGCATACAAAGCGTCCTGGAGAACATTGCCCCAGCCATGCAAGGTATTGCCACTGAAACTTCCAGCACCATTGGATCTGCTGGATCATATGGTCCAAGTGGCAGTGCAGCTTGCACAGCAGCCTGGACCTGTCTCAGGGCTTCCTCTTGTTCCAGTCCCCAATCAAAACTAGCAGCTTTTCTGGTCACTTTGTAAATGGGCCACAGTAACACACCCAAATGAGGAATGTATTGTCTCCAAAATCCAAAGAGGCCAACTAAGCGTTGTGCCTCCTTTTTGGTCGTAGGAGGGGCCAGGTGCAACAGCTTATCCTTTACTTTTGAAAGGATATCTCTACAGGCCCCACACCACTGGACACCTATAAATTTCACTGAGGTGGAAGGACCCTGTATTTTTGCGGGATTTATCTTCCATCCTCTCTCACGCAAATGCCTTACCAATAAATCTAGAGTCTTTGCTACTTCTTGCTCAGTAGGTCCTATCAACATGATATCATCAATATAATGGACCAGTGTGATGTCTCGTGGGAGGGAGAGACGATCAAGGTCCCTGCGGACAATATTATGACATAGGGCTGGAGAGTTGATATACCCCTGAGGCAGGACAGTGAAAGTATACTGCTGGCCTTGCCAGCTGAAAGCAAAGTGTTTCTGGTGGTCCTTACTAATGGCAATTGAGAAAAAAGCATTTGCCATATCAACAGCTGCATACCAGGTACCAGGGGAAGTGTTGATTTGCTCAAGCAATGATACCACATCTGGGACAGCAGCTGCAATTGGAGCTTAACCTGGTTAAGTTTACGATAATCTACTGTCATCCTCCAAGATCCATCTGTGTTCTGCACAGGCCAAATAGGAGAGTTGAATGGGGATGTGGTGGGAATCACCACCCCTGCATCCTTTAAATCCTTGATGGTGGCACTAATCTCTTCAATACCTCCAGGAATCTGGTATTGCCTTTGATTTACTATTTTGCTAGGCAGGGGCAGTTCTATAGGCTTTCACTTGGCCTTTCCAACCATAATAGCCCTCACTCCATGAGTCAGGGATCCAATGTGGGGATTCTGCCAGTTACTGAGTATGTCTATTCCAATTATGCATTCTGGAACTGGAGAAATAACCACAGAATGGGTCTGGGGACCCACTGGACCCATTGTGAAACGGACCTGAGCTAAAACTCCATCAATCACCTGACCTCCATAAGCCCCTACTCTGACTGGTGGACCACAGTGATGTTTTGGGTCTCCTGGAATTAATGTGACTTCTGAGCCAGTGTCTAATAATCCCCGAAATGTCTGATCATTTCCTTTTCCCCAATGCACTGTTACTCTGGCAAAAGGCCGTAGGTCTCCCTGGGGAAAGGTGGGAGAAAGATTAACTGTATAAATTTTTGGCAGTTTAACAGGATCCTTCCCCAACGGGACCTGGCCTTCCCCTCATTCAAGGGGCTCTGGGTCTGTAAATTGTCTCAAATCTGGGAACTGATTAAGGGGCTGTGATTCTCTGCATCTGTAATTAGAGTTAGGATTTTGTTCATTTGACCTAGAACTCTTCTGCTTATACAGATCCAGAAGAAATCTAGTAGACTGCCCGTGTATTTCACTTCTGGGTACCAGCTGTATTAGTCAGGGTTCTCTCAGGAAACAGAATCAGCAGGAGATATCTGTGAATAATATGGAATTCTAAAAGAGTCTCTCACGCGACCGTGGGGACGCACAAGTCCAGGTTCCTCAGGCAAGCTGCAAACCAGGGGCTCCGATGAAAGCCCGATGAAAGGTTGTTGATGAGTCTCTGGGAGAAGTTGCCTGTCCAACGACGAGCTGGGAAATTATCCCTGAATGTTGAAATCACTTCCACTTTTAAGTCATTCAACTGATTGGATAAAAGCACCACCCATTGATAATGTAATCTCCCTGATTGATGCAGATGTAATCAGCCATCCACGCAGTAAACTCACTGGTGATTGAAGTCCCTAAATGCTCTTGTATTGCAATTAGCCCAGTGCTTGCTGGAACAAATACCTGAACACAACTACTTGGCCGAGTTGACATATTAGCCTAACCATCACATCCTCCCTACAGCAAAGTTCTCAAGCTCTGGAGGATCCACTACAATTTAATATCTTAGGAAAGATTTCATTCATAGCCACACAATGATTCAATGTGTGTTATCTCATATGAGAAAGAAAGCCTATATCAGAGAATAATTTCAATAAGTCCACAGTGGACAGTTATCCTTTAATCAGTGTACTCAAATCCACACTAGAAATAAATCATATAACTGTCATCAATGTGGGAAAGCCTTCAGAAAAAGTTCTGAACTTAGGCCACATGTGAGAAATGAAACTGAAGAAAAAAAAATACAGATGTCAAATATGTGGGAAAACTTTAAGGAAATCTTCCAACATTAGACAGCATGAGAGAAATCACACTGGAGAGAATCCACACACATGCCGTGCATATGGTAAAGTCTTCAGACAAAGTCTTCCCTTAGATAACATTAGAAATCTCACACTGTAGATGAACAATACAAATGTCATGTATGTGCAAAAGTATTTAGACAAAAATTCTTCCCTTAGATTACATGAGAACACTCACATTGGAGACAAACCATACGAATGTCATGTATGTTGGATAGCCTTCAGTAAATCTTCTGTGCTTTGGAAACATGAGAACACTCACACTAGAGAGAAACATTCTGAAGGCTATCTTTGTAGGAAAAACTTCAGTCAGAGTTCCAATCTTAGAAAGCATGAGAAAATCACACTGGAGAGAAGCCATCTCATGTATATGAGAAAGTCTACTATAAATCTGTGCTTAGACAACATGAGAATATTCACACAGGAGAAAAACCTTATGAATATTGTCTATGTGGGAAATTCTTCATTCAACATTTTGCCCTCAGACAACATGAAATAATGCATACTGGAGAGAAACCTTATGAATACTATCAATGTGGGAGAGACTTCTGTCAGAGTTCTAACCTTAGAAAACATGAGAGAGAACACAATATAAATGTCATGAACATGGAATAGTCTTCATCTATACACTATTTTTTAAACAAATGAGAAAACCTACAGAGGAGTATAATTCTATGTCAGTGTAAACTATGATAAATGTCTTAATTTGTAATTTAGGTGTGAATGAATTACATTTGGAAGAACTCTGTCTATATTGACCTGGAGGTCTTTTATGCTGAGCTTCAGTCTAAGTGCACAGAAGATAAACACAGGTTAGTAATAACTCGTACAACAGAAAATCAGAAAGGAAAATCTTTAAAAGGAGCAGAAGACTTTAGAAGAACAGCAGATAATTTTTTCTGTAATAAATATTCCATGAAATAAGTATGAAAAATATTTACATCTCAGTGCAATGAATGGAGAAAATTCTTTAGTGATTTCAAATTTCATCATCAGCATGAATGCTTTTATACTGAAGAAAAGACAACCCTAAAATCAAATTGTATACGTATTCAGCTAGTGTTCACATGAGAAATATCAGAAAAGGGAAAACCATTAAAACAAGTTTTCCCATGCTATTCAGAATATTACCTAATTACTTTTTATTGAAAAATAATTAAAATAATGTAAGATTGTGAAGTGATTTCATTTATGTTGCATGTAGAATTTTGTAACAGTTAGTAGGAAGAATATGAAACTTTTCTCCAAATCAATACTTACAAAAATATGTGAAGTAATTTCTTCCAATGCTAGAAATTATAACAATGAGGTGGAGCCAGTGGCCACTTGACACTTTTGGGGCAGGGAGGGGCCTAGCAGTTGAAATACAGGGGCTTCTTTGGGATTTGGAGGTTGCCCTGAGTACCTTTGTGGCAACGGATGTAGGCCATTTTAAATCAGCACACACCACTCAGAACTGTGTGGGAGAGAGTGTGTTCTATGGTGTGAACTGTGGTCTATGGTTGGTGGCAAGGCCCCAGGATGTGTAAGTCCATTGAGGGTGGTGGGCAACACTTGTGGGAGATGTTTGTGTGGGATGTGGTGGGAGGTGTGGGAGGTGGGTAACATGGGAATCCCGGTGGGTTCCGTGTAATATTTTGGGTATCTAAGCACCTCTTAAAATATATTTATATATATACATAAATAACATTTTTGTAAGCAAATGCACATATATGCATATATATTTATATGTCATTTTGCAAATGTTGGTATGTATTGTGAAAATTTTGATTTTTACCCACAATAAAAAAAAAATATGTGAAGTAAAAGCTGTTGCTGTAATTTGTCTAATATGATTCAGATTCTATTTTTTATGCAATATTAGACTAAATTATAATGACTGGGGTGAATCTGAAAATAACATTGAATGTTAACTAAATGGTGGACAACACAAAATGATGTGATATAACTCTTGTATGTGCTTAATATATATGTGCATAGCAGTAACTAATGGAACATGAAAAAATAGATAAATTAATAATATCTTGTGTTGCCTAAATTTTCACTTTTAAATGTCATTATTGCTATTTTAAGTTATATAGGATGTAAATTAATTTAAATATAGAAGGAAAATAATGTTGTCTGACCTGGAATAGTATGAGTATCTGGGAATGAAAACTTTGCTCATTCCTTTGTGAGGAAATGTGATATTCACTACAATTAAAATTAATTGCCAGGTAATTTTTGGCAAAAAATGCAGAGAAATCTCAGGGAATGATGAGGTGGAACATCACTGCAGGTATGAAGTAGTTCTCATTTTCAAAATGCCTTAAAATTGCTAAGGTATACATACCATCATTCTTAATTAATTCTATTAGTATTAATATTTGTTGATTCATTTGGCTTATTTTCCTTCCAAATACCCACTCTTTGTGCAGAATAAATGGCAGTAATGTTTAAATGCCTCAGGAAAAACAGTTTGACAAGAAATAGGCCAGTCTTGAAAGTATATCAGTATGAGGATGGGCAGAAACTGTATAATAAGTTTTGGTTCCTCTTCAGATCCTTTGTTTCAATATCACATATTTATTAAGGTTTTCAAATGATCCAGAAACTGAATTTTCTGGGAAATAATTGGTAAAATATGCAAGAGTCCCATCTTCACTGCTCTTATGTCCTAGTAGAAATGAAACAAAAATAAACAATAAAATAAAATGTGTGAGATTCAATCATGACCTAGGATTCTGGGAATATCCCAGGTCAGAGTAGATACTATAGGCTTTAAAGGTGGTGGAAGAAACCAAAAGCCAATGTATGCTGAAAGCTACCAGAAGCTGAAAAAGGCTAAACAAATGAAGTTTACAAGCTGGAATAGACAAGAAAATGGATTGTTTGGAGTGTTTTTCTGTTGACTGTAACATTGATGTCAGATCAAATCAATTTGGACTTTTGGCCTCTAGAATTGTAACACAATAAATTCTAATTTGAAAATGAAGTAGTCCTTATAACACCTTGATTATTTTTAATCTCATCTCATCCATTCTTTCATCCCCATATGCTATGTGACTTTTATTGCTGGCTTTCCTATTGTTCTTTATGTTCACCAAGTGTCTTCTTATTATCCTTTTCTTCTTTAGTCATATTTTGCTTCAACTCCTTGAATTGATTTTGGACATTTGTGTCATTATCACTGATTTGTCCTCTTTAATCCTGTCTCTCATCAGGATTTTTGGTTTGTTCCTTTAGTTGAGCCATATTTTCCTGTTTCTTACTATGACTTGCAATTTTTGCTGATGTCTAGGCATCTGAATATATTAGTGAATTTACTCTAACATTCAATTTCTCTCTTTCCTAGTGGTTTTGTTTCACAGCTCTTTTTGATTTTTGATTCAACTTATTCTAAGCCTTTAAACTTGCCAGTTTATGTTATCAAAATAGATCCAGGGACTCACAATTGCAGGGCAATCTTCCCTCAGAAGTTTGGTACAAAAAACACCTATAAGCAGTTTTCCTCCCTTGCAATTTCCTGGCTGGCTGTCAGATGGTGCTCATCAGCAAATATTTCCAAGGAGGTGACTCTTTCAACATCCACTTTCAGGTGATTCTTTTCTGGTTAGAGTTGAGAATAAAGTGGTCTCTTCTGGTAAAATTAGCTGAATGGAAACCATTCTCTGCCACACCTCTGACACACCTTACATCTTCCCAGGGAGATGTTTTCCTCTTTGTTGGCTGCAGTGTGCCACAGGTTGTTTTCAGGCTGATTGCTTTGACAGTGGGGGATGTATGTCATTCCCAGGACCTGGGGGTTAGTAATTCTATCACAATTTTCATTTTACCTTCTTAACATTTTTGTCCTTCACCCTCCTATGGCTTACACAGCATTCTCCTGGCTTGCAGAGCCCCAAAGCAGATCCTATGGACAGATTTTTTGCTCTTCCTTTGTTGTTTTGTGAGAGAGGTGAGCCCTGCTTACCTATTCAGATATCATCTTCTTGGAGGTCCTTCTTTCTTCTTTTTTTAATATAAGCATTAAGGGTTATAAATTTTGGGACTTCCTTCATTGTATCTCATAAGTTTTGATATGTTGTGTTCTTTTTTTTCATTCACCTTGAGATGTTTACTGATTTCTCTTGCAATTCTATCTTTGACCAACTTATTATTTGAGTGGGTTTTAATCTCCATATTTTTAAAAATTTTTCTGGTTTCTATTACTGATTTCCTATTTCATTTCATTTTGATCAGAAAATTGCTTTGTATAGTTATTCTTTTTTAATTTATTGAGATCTGATTCATGACCCAAAATATGGCCTATCCTGGGGAAAGATACATGAGTACTTGAGAAGATATTTTAACCAAGTTTCAAGGTATGTCTCATTAAAATGTATAAATGGCTTTTTGACTTTTTAGATATCTGTAGAGATTTATTCCCTCCCTTGTTTTTGTCCTCCATAGAAAGTCACACATGAATAAAGAGGGAATTCTAAGTTTCACTCAGCATAATTGGGATGTTCTAAACTTCCAGAACTATGCCCTGTGGGTCAGGTCCTCAGTGGGCACAGAAGCTGGGAAGGAGCTGCCCCTCCACTAGGGAGTCTTCAGTCAAATTCCAGGTTGATTTGATGCAGTGCTGATCATGCAACTCTTCAGGGACCAAGTGAGCCTTTCAGGATGAGGAACAAGAACATGTGACAGGGTGACACAGAGGCCATTAGTCAAAATTGGACAGACAGAAAGGGCCTCCAGTCCTCATATCTGTTCATGGGTATCTATGCAATTTTTATACCAATAGGAGGGAAGTTTGAAAAGCCTTTTAGGTTTACCCATGCCTTTACTGACTAATTAGTACAGAACTAGTCAGAAAGTGTGCTATCAGAATAGAATTCTTTAAAAAAATCACAGAATCTTTCATAGTAGCCAGGCTTCAATGGCCACACTGTCCACTGCCCTTAGATAGAGAACTCAGACCTACAGATATTGGTGCTCTGGGGACTTCAGTCCATCTCTTTCCCTTCTTGTGGTCCAACAGTCACTTCTCAGGCCTCTGCTTTTTGCTATGAACCAATATAACCCCTTTTAATCAGGAATCAGGTACAGCTGGGATCCTGATGTACCACCTGGCAGAGCCTGAATAGGGGAAAGACTTTCCTTCAACACTTCAGGAACATTTGGAACCACGGGCCAGCACATGACTGCCTTGGCCATCTGGGGTTTCTTGTTTGGTCAATTAGTCTCACGTGTAAAGGTAGAATTATCTCAAAACTAAGTTATAACTCTTCACATAAAAGTGGGTCTCTTCTGGGTGACTCTCACAGCACTCTCAGCAAATGGTAACCCTAAAATGCAATATTATATCCATCCTCTACCATGATGTCATGCAATAGTGTTTTGCTAAGGAAGAGGCATAAACTCTAAATGTTATGCAAAGGCAATTTTATTTAATCAAGTGAGTTTGTGGTTATATAAAATGATTATAACAATTGAGCAATCACTAAAGAAAATAATCAATTAAAGACATAGGAAATAATGAAAATATATACAACAACTCACCAAATCAGGGAAAAGCACAACATGTGGTATCTCATGAGGCTGGAAAGTCCCTTTTGAAAGCTGGCCAGAGTCCCAATTGGAAAAATGGTCCTAGGCAGAGCTTTCTCTCCTGGGTGAGAGTTCAAGTGGAAGCTTGGTGGCTATTCTCTTTTAAAGGGTTCTGAACCTCAGAACTCCAATGAGTCTTGAAACTCATGAGGAATGACCTCATTGAAAGTAACCAAATCCACCCAGTTGGAGGGTGGCCATCCTTCTGCAGGAAAGATACAGTTTCTTGAGGGGTATTTTATATTCTGTTCATGGTACACTAAATAGAAACATAAAGGTTTCAATACACATCAGCTTTAACTTGATGTTAACTTTACAGGGCATATGTGAATCTACTACTTCTGGTGACTTCCTCCTTCTAAACATTTGTTTTTATTTAATAAATAGTGGTATTGCCTGCATAGCAGCATTACAACATTCCAAAGGTCAAAGAACAAGCTAATCATTCACAATTCTATGCTGAAACAGCAGAGACTATTGATTAGAAAGCTTAGGAATTCACAATTCTTAATAATAATAATTTTCTTACACTACATAAACTAAACTATTAAATCTTTCCACATACTTTCTCTCTTCTCAGGAGCCTCCTGGTAATGTGGATGAAAATTTTTGGACACCAGTGCATTCTTCCAGGCTCTGGACTAGCCTTGCAATCTGGCATTTTTCTTTGAAGGAAAAGCAGAGCCATACCTGTGCTTCAATTAACAAAACAAATCCCAGGACAACTGTGACATGTCAAAAAAGGCCTGGGTTTTTTGAGACAGGGTTTGTGCTCAACCTATTGGCTGTCCTGCAAAAGCCATCCTGGCAGAGTTGAGCACTGCTGAGTATCTGGGTTACACTTGAAACTATCAAGAAAGAGGGGAATAACAAAGATGTACTGACAATTGGCAACTCAGAATCGCTTCACAATTGATCTGGCTCTCACTTTTATAGGTGTACCAAAAGTATGATGATCTAAACACTTAATATTGGTTCAGTTGTCAGATAATCTCTCAGGACACATTGGTAGAATTGTGAATTAGTAGAATGTGTAAAGTGATATGATCATCCAAGTCAGTGGGCTTCAGAATCACACAGCTTCAGACTCAACCTTGGCCAGTTTTGAACTTTTTATAATTTTCCCTACCTTAGTGCTAATGCAATTCCATAGTTCCACTTGGAAAATTACAAGTACCTAATTGGTAGTCAAAAGAAACCTCAGGATGAGAAGTAGAAATTATTTCCTCTTTGCCTAAATTTGGGGAAAGGAAGCAACTGTGCTAGTTCAGGATAAGGTCCTTGTAAATGTAATCGACACCCACATTTTAGAGGTTGCTGCAATGTTCTGTAAAAGTACTTTCAACCTTAAGTCACAGGAGAGCTGATGGGGTATCTCAGCTCTTTTCTCAGTTTAATGATCCTGAAATGTAGATCTACTCTGTGAAAGAATGACTTACATGTTTACTTCAGTAAGCCAGATAAGCTACTTTAACCCTTTAAACCTCTTCCACATAAAATATACTATTGACCCTGTAAGATTTCTTATTTCAATGACTATTGAGACAGACTGCATCTCATTTAAATTGAGGCAAGAAATAAAAGAAAAAAAAACACAACTACCAGGATATAACAAAAAATGGGAATTTAATGTAATATTTAGGTCTAATATTTGTTATTAACAACAAATACATATTACCCCTTGCCAATTGATGAAGTTTTCTTTTTGCCTTTTATAAAGAAATTCAATTGACCTTCCCTTCAAGTCTCTCTGCCACTAAATCCTGTCACTTGTCTCTCAAAGCCCAGGAATCAATGATATATGCCATTTATGGGAGACTGAGGGGACCTGGTATCCCCTGGTATCCCTGTTCTAGATATTCCATGGACTTTGATCTCATAAATGGAATCTCAAAACTCCTTTATTAATGGGAAAATAAATATACTCATGGCCACAAATTCGGTGAGGTGGGAGTCAGAACCCTTCTTTATAGAAGAGAGGAAAATAATAAATATGAAAAACCACAGAACACCCGGCAATCCTTATCCCAAAGCCAGGAAACAGGAGAGAACTTTCCAAGAAGATTTGTGAGTCTGCTGCTCAACACACCATGCCTTATCCCTAAAAGTTCATAGTTACCTCATAATCATTATCTGTATAATGTGGGTTCTTGGTTACCAAGGTTCCAAGTTCTGTTGTGCTATATCTCCAAGGAAATGATTTCACTTCATAGGATCCATTTACCTGTGCCCTTTCTTTGGACAAAACATGTTGTAGGTCCCCTTGTGCTGCTGAATCTTCATCCTCCTTTCCCATGTCATCTACTTGAGTCTATATTTACACAAACACATTATTCCCCACAGTCTCACAGGAAGGTCTGGGACATATAGAACCCCATGATTGAGAAAGAAGTGGATTAAAACCCAGCTCTAGGGAAGCGGCTGTGGCTCAATCAGTGGGGCTCCCGTTTGCCATTTGGGAGGCCCTGGGTTCGGTTCCCAGGGCCTCCTGGTGCGGGCGGGTCCACCCACACAGCGTGGTTGGCTGGCCCAGCGAGCACGAGCAGCAAGGGGGGGATGGATGAATAAATAAATAAAATCTTAAAAAAAAAAAGAAAAAAGAAAAAAGAAACCCAGCTCTACTTCTACCTTTTCTGTGAGCCCGATCAAGTAATTGTGCCTCTTGGGTTTCCACAGTCTCCTCATCTGAACCATGAATACATTCTAGCACCTACTTCCCAGGGACTTTTTCAGGTGTATAGTAATCTGCTATAAAACTCCAGACCTGGTTTCACCCTTACATAATGCATGAACTTAAAATGGAAGGGTTTATACTTACCTTGCATGGTATGTACCATGATCATGAAGGTAGTTTTCCCTTGGTGAAGATTATTCATTGCACTCCAGATGTGCATGAGATTTCTCCACATGTGGGAAACTCAATTGCATTAATTTGTGGTAGTGGGGGACTTCATTCATGCTCTCCCCTGGAAAAAAAAATGGAAGGGTTACCACAAGTAAGGAAGAAAACCTGGTATCTTCCAAGGGCCCTCACCTTGGATTACATATCCTTATGTAATTCCCACTTCTTGGATGTAACCTTGATTTAGCCAATCACTTCTAATTAACATATGGCTAAAGTGACAGAATGTCATGCACAATATTTACTAAAATTCTCATTCTGCTCATTAACTATTTTCCTGATATATTTGAGTTCTTTCTCTGTATTTTCCTTCATCTCCTTGACCATTTTTAAAAAGGCTTCATTTGATTTGTCCAGATTCTTGTTTTTTTCATTGGTGTTTTCTGGATTTTTATCCTCTTCCTTTTGATGGGTCATGATTTCCTATATCTCTGATTGTCTTGTATTCTTTTTTGTGTACTGTATATTTTATTATTTTAAAACAGATGATTTATAAGCTTTTGTGATTTATGAGTGTGAGTAGAAATCTAAATACCAGTGAATCAACAGTCTTGATTGGGAGGGAAATGCACTAAATAAATTGTTACCATGGCCTTTTTCCAGAAATTCCAACAGCATTTCTATCCTGAAAATTTTCAGCATCTATGCAGTCTCTATGAGCATGTTCAGGGTGGAAACACTTTTGCAGAAGAGAATGAGAACTACCCTCCCCCTCATTATGAGGTGACTGCACATGTGGAGGGAAGTGTCCATGTTTCTTAGAACAGGAACACAGCTTCTGATGTAGATGCCTCCACCTATCCCATCCTGCAGTCATTTCAAATGCAGATTATTTACCTGCAGAGACCTGGCAACACTTGGTTACTGTACTGGATTTGATATTTCCCAGGCAGTTTCTGAACTTCAATGGAAGGTGGTCAAGGCAATTTAGTGCAGATTCCCAGGAGAGGTTCTAACTGTGCCCTGATAGTTTTCTTTGCACCAGGAGCCTGATTGACCACAAGAAATGAAATCTCTTGCCTTTGTCCCAAAACATACTACTATACTTTAATAATTATATTAAAAACAGCTATTATTAAAGCTAGAAACTCCTATAACATTAGAGGTGGTGAGAGAGCCTCAGACTTCTATCAAATCTTTTTCTACTACCCTATCACTTAGCTGTAAGTTTAGAACTGCAGGATATTGAAGAACCTCAACAGTCCTTCACTTCTCCTAACCCAGAAAACAACAGGAAACTATTTGAGAATCATAGACAAGGAGGCAGGAATTTTCATTTTTATCTTCCTTGGGGTTGGCCAAGTTAAAGTATGCTAAACTGTGATGATGTCTTAGAGTTCACAGTTACAATGCAAGTCTGGAGAGATAAGGCCCAAGGCCTTACAGAGAAATGTTTTGTCCCTTCAAACTCTAAGTATGGGTCCAACAGATTCTACAAGACCACTCTGCCATATATGACTGTGGAAGGTTTATGAATCCCAAGAGGAGACCTATTATGTTTGTAAACTAAACTATTCCTCTGGGTGTGATTATATTAAATTCAGTTGAGGTGTCTTTGATTAGATTACCTGTTTTAGTTGCTTATAGGCCTTTTTGATTTGACTATGTCAGTTATGGAATGACTCAGTTTGAGTCTTCATCCCCTTGCTGGGTCTGCTATATATGGACATTCAGAACAAGAGATCCCTGTCATTTTTTATCTTGCTATGTGACAGAAAGGAGAAGACTCAAACATCTGAGGCCCCAGGGAAAGATGAGCTATTCACCTGACAGATTATAGCTGACACTGTGAAGAGAGCAGAACATCTGAGACTGATATAGAAGGCCCAGAAAGAAACAAGTCCTACAGAAGGAGAAAGTGAAATACAGGATCACTTAAGTATGAAGTTTCAAAAGACTGGATCTATAGAGCTCAAGAAGAAGAAGAAGCCCAGAGCAGAGTAGAGACCAGGCAATGATCAACTATCAACTTGCTTGAACACATGACACCTGACTTTGGTAAGAAATCACCTCTTATGTTGCCTTGAGTTAGACTTTCGATGGCTGTGGTATTGTAAGCTTTTATCCCACATAAATACCCTTTTAAAAGTCAACAGATTTCTGATACTTTGCATCTCACCACTTTGGCAGACTAATGCAATGATGGTTTTTATCATTAGGGCTGCTGTTACAAACTAGCACAAACTTGGAGTTGTAAAACAATAGGCCAGCTCAAGTTGTTTTAAAAATTGTGCTAAATGTGGTAACAGCACAGGTATTACTCTGTGATCTTGATTTTGTTCCTGCACTATCCTCACAGGAGTCTCTGAATCAGGTTCGATCTTCCTCTTCTTTATGTTTGTGATAAAGGGGCATAGATAGTTTAAGACATATACCAGGCAAAGATAATGATGGCCAGTGACATGGGAAACAAAACTCAGAGAGTGCAGCTCCAACTCAGCTTGATGACAATTTTTTAATACTGAACACCTAGTGAAATTTCTGAGAGGAACACAGAAAAATGATCACCCCCTATTTTTCTGGGAATAAACATCACCTTTAATTTGAAATATAAATATATGATTCAAGGAGTATGGGGCTTTTCCTTTGGGAATAATGAAAATATTCTAAAATTGACTGAGGTGATGACAGAACAATACTGTGATGAATATGAGAGCCACTGACTATACACTTTGAATGGATTGTACAAAGCATGGGACTGTATAACACAATGAATCCTGTGATGGAAGATGAATTGTGGTTAACAGAACAAATATAAGAACATTCTCTCATGAACTATAACAAGTATATTGTACTAATTCAGGGTGTCATTAACTGGGTGGGTTGTGGGAACAATATGACAAATGTAAGATATTGGCTATTGTCAGTAGTAATGTTTTTATGATGCTTTTTCATAGTTTGTAACAATTATTTCATATATTGCAATTTGGTGGTGATGGGGTAATGTATGGGAGCCCTGTATGATGATATGCATGCTTGTTTTGTAAGTTCACAACTTATATTATATAGTTATGTTTATGGATGTTCATGTATGAATGTTAAAGTTCAATTTTTAAAAAGTTTTTAAAAATGTTACTTGATGTCAAAATAATGGTCAAAAGCAGAAAATACCCACTGCATTTGTGGACTAAATAGGACAAAGAGGAAGAAACACTTGTCACCCTTATGGATAATATGCAAAAAGAGGTTTGTTGAACGTTGTTTACTCTAACTATGGAAATCCCCACATACTGCACAGGGAAGGGCTTCTGAGTTGTTTGTTCTAAAGCAGTGATTTGGGGCCCACAAACTCCCTGTATCTAATCACCCCAGTAGGGCCTCTGCAAACACAGCTGCTCTTTGCACCGTGACCTGGGGACTCTGAGTTCCAGGCCTTCTCTTCTTCTAGCTGATGGTGTGATCCTGAATGTTTCAGCCTCTCTGATTCCCAACAAATTCACTTATAAAGTATGGACATCTGACTGGACAGGGGTGGAAGAGGGGAGGATTCTGGGCCTGTGGGGTCCCTCCTTGTGGAGTGAGTCAAGAAGAGTGGTCACATAAGTGGGCCAATAGGACATCAGAGATATCCCATTGTGATACATTGAGAGCTCAGTCATGGATTGGCCAGTTCTGTAGACAGAGACAATGATAAAAATCCCAGGCCCAGTACCTGATATGAACCAAGGAGTCTAGGATCCAGAGGATGTTCCATAGGCTTGTTCCTTCTCTTGGCATCTCCTTCCCTGACTTCTCAGCACTGATCCTGCTGGAGAGGTTGCTCTGGTCACAGCCTTACCTGTGTTTAAGTCACAGACTCAGGTCTCCTGCTGCCCAAACACATCCACCTTCTCTACCATTGGGATATTAAGCTGAGACATGATGGGTAGGGGTGGAAACATTAAAGTTATGTTTAAATTTAAATTTTATCACATACTGCAACCCATGCATTTACTTTTTAGCCATTTAAAAGAAAGCTAGAAGCTATTCATCATGAGGGTGAGATTTATGTGCCATTACCAGACATAGGGCTAGTAATTTGCTGATTTCATTTGGTCTCTTTGTCTCTCTGTCCCTTTCCCTACTGGTTGATGTGCAGCACTCTCCTGGTCTGCAGCTCCGTAAAGCAGTTCCCTCAAATAACTTTCTGCCCTTCCTCCATTGTTTTTATGAGAAGAGTTTAAGCCTTTCCTATGTCTAGCATTATATATTGCCTAAGAAATACCTACTAAAAGCCTCCTTATTGCTCAAATGTGGTCTCTCTAATCCACACTCAACATATAAATGCACTACCTTCCCCCTGGCAAATGACATGTCTCCTGGGGATGAGCCTACCTTGCACTGAGGGATCATTACCCAGTACCAACTAGCAATGCATTTGGAAAAAGACCTTGACCAAAAGAGAGAAATATTAAATACAAATGAGTTTTTATATCTAAGCAATTTCAAAGTGAGTCAGGAGGTCATTCCAGAAATTATTCTTATACATTTCTCAGCAGGATTTCATTGAAGGCCAAAGTAAACAGAACCTCAAGCAATGGGTCTCCTGAGGGCTCTACAGACATCTAGACATTATATGCAGGGCAGATAATCACAGGAATTCAACACCCTGTCAGCGGACCTTACTATGGAATGTATGCTCCCCAATATAACAGATTTAGACTCATAATTTCCCTATACATGGCTTTTCTGCATCTTTTAGAGTCTGTATTTAGCACTATAACCAATAAATAAATGTCCCAGAGACTTAAATTTTCATCTGTTCATATTCCAGTTGAGCCCTGAATCTCAGCAGAGATGCACCACTTACTCTACACTGAATTGAACTCACCCAGGACAACTAACAAAGGATGATGATGGACAATGCCTAACCACAACTGTGAGCAAGACAGTTTCACCCTTCTGACCTATGGGATCTAAGTCCCCTTTCAATCAGAAACAGAGTGGGCATCAACATCCCCACATCCTCAAGTGTGAGTAATGAACAAACATGGGGGATGCAACTATGGACTAAATAGATATTATTAATCTAGACATGGAAGAATTTTTTTATCACTGATATAAAGACAGTAGCCACCAGAGATCCTGAGAGGAGGGAGAAGGAAGAATAGGTATAACAAGGGGCATTTTGGGGACATTGGGATTGTCCTTCATGACATTGTGATAACAGATATAGGTCATTATTCATTTTGTCAAAACCTATAAAATTGTAAAGTGTAAACCACAATGTAAATTATAGACCATGGTTAGTATCAATGCTTCAGTATGTATTTATCAATTGTAGCAAATTTTCCACATTAACGAAAGATGCTGTTAATAGAGAAAAGTGGTGGAGGGGGAGAGGGCAGGGTATATGGGAGAGCCCTATATTTTTTATGTAATATTTGTGTAATCTAAAGTTTTAAAAAATAGAAAAATTAGTTATGAAATATTTTAAATCTGGAAATCATTGTTGTAGGAAAAAAAAAGAATTTTAAAACTCTTTCTACAAATTTTATTGTTATTATTTATTGTCATTAGCAATAACTCCTTTTATTGACACAATCTCAGAAAATATTAGTACCCTGTCAGATTTCTATTTTAGGGAGAAAATCTCAGAAACTGAAAATTATTATTATAATTTTATTATATACATTAATGTACATGCATTTAGGTTAGTTTGAATGTGGAATGAACAGCCTCGAATTTCCACATAAGGATATAAATATATATGATTATAAAAATAAGCTCATGCTTGTTTATGAAAAGAAAAAAGAAAGTTAGAGACATCAGTAATATTTTCCTTAGTATTTCAAAATTCATTCAACTTGTGTGTTAGACTTTTACATTTTCTTCATTTTAGTTAAAATTTACATACAAGAGAATTCACACATTTTAACTGAGTTTTAACAGATGCATACATCTCTGTAAGCCAATCCCCTATCAAGTTATTAAATATTAACCAATTAATCTTCACTCTACAAAGTTCCCTTATGTCCCATTCCAGTAAATGTCTACCTCTAGACAAAAAAATGACACTTTCTAATAGTTCACAGCAATGGATGAATTGTCTGTTCTGGAACTTCATATTTACAGAATCATACTGTATGTTCTCCTTTGGGTAAGTCTTATTCACTCAACATAAGGATTTTGTTTATTTTAAGAGTTCATTCTTATTTCTGACTGGTAGTCAATTTTAAGACATGCCAATGATTGTCTATCCATTTGTCTTTTCATGAGAATTTAGATTTTAACTTTGAAACCATTATGAAAAATGTTCTGTGATAGTTCTTGTACACATCTTCACATCACATTGGTGGGAATCTCATAGAATTGGAGACAAATACTTTCCATTAGTTATGGGGAATCTAAATGCCAGAGTGGGAAATATTTCTATGGCCATATGAGTCTCAGTAGGAACATCTCTAAAATCAGAGATTTGTGCCAATGATATTCTCCTAGCCCTGGGTATTGTTTAGTATAAACAAGAATGGATGGAAGATCTTACCCCATGTTCTCAAGTTCCCCATATTATTTTTTTTTCAGTAGAAATTAGTGCCTAAATTCCCTTGAGGTGGAGAAAAGGGACTGGTTCTCAAATTTTACCTTGAATCTGGGTTTAGGCTATGTACAAGCATGAGAGGAAACAGTTCAAATCGTTGACTTTCTGTGTGTACATCCATACAGCCCTTTCTCTCAGAGCCTCATTTCTCCATGTGTTAATAACAATGATTAGCTCTACTTTTCTGAAGTTTGTTATGAGACTTAGGGCTTTTGGGCAGGCACTGTACACAGAGAATCATTGCTTTGTTGTTTAAAGTGAAGTTTGAACATCCACTCCCCTCTGTTATCTCCAACCACAATGTAGAATCTGGAAGTGAATGAGTCCCACTTCGATTCCTTACTAAATATTATACATACATCCAGCATCTTCTCCACCTTATCACACATTCCATTTCCCACTAACCTACAGTTTGTGTTCCACCTCCATGAGTCTACTTATTGTATTTAGATCATATCAGTGAGACCAGACAATATTCATCCTTTTGTGTCTGTCTTAATTCATTCAACATAATATCTTCAAGGTTCTTCCATGTTCTCATGTGCTTCCCCAATTGACTTATTCTTACACCTGATTAATATTTAATCATATGCATATACTACATCTTGTTTATCCATTAATCAGTTGATTAACACTTAAGTTGTTTCCCTCTTTTAGCAATTGTGAATAATGCTGCCATGACCATCAGTGTACAAATATCTGTTCATGAACTTGCTTTCAGTTCTTTTGAACAGATTCCTAGCAATGGGAATGCTGGGTCATATGTAGTTTTTATTTACTTTCCAGAACAATTGCCAGGTCATCTACTACAGTGGATGTTCCATTTTACAGTATCAACAACAGAGAAGAGCATTCCTATTCTTTGACATTCTCTCGAGCACTTAAAGTTTTCTGTTCTTTAAATAACAGTCATTCTGTATGCTGTGAGATGATACTTCATTGTATTTTTTTCTTTATTTTTAAGGGAGCTTTAGATTACATAAATGTTACATAAAAAATATAGGGGATTCCCATATGCCCTACCCTCTCCCATTCCTTTAGTGTGCAATAACATTATTTCTTTAAAAAATGTACATACCTTAATTAAAAATATTTTATTGCTATAAAATGCTAATCATAATTTGGTCCTTCAGTGAGGTGTAGACTTTTTGCTGGTGGAGAGTCTTGCCTCCACCTTAATGGCTATTGACTGATAAGGGTGCTGAAGTTTGAGGTGGCTGTGCCAATTTCTGAAATAACACAAGAGTAAATTTGTCCCATTGATTGACTCTTCCTTTCATGAAAGATTTCTCAGTAGCATATATGATGCTGTTTGATATTATTTTATTCAAAGTAGAACCTCTTTCAAAATTTGCCTCACTCCTTTCATACCCTTCCACTGCTTTATCAACTAAATTGATGTAATATTCTAAACACTTCATTGTCATTGTAAGAATTTTCACAGCATCATCAACAGGAGTAGATCTCATCTCAAGAAAGAATTTTCTTCACTCATCCATAATAAGCTACTCTGCATCCATTCAAATGTGATCATGAGATTGTAGCAATCCATTCATATCCTTAGGCACCACTTCTAACCTTAGTTCTCTTGCTATTTCCACCATATTTATGGTTACTCCCTCCACAAACATCTTGAGCCCCTCAAAGTCATCCATGAAGATTGAAATCATCTTTATCAAACCTCTGTTAATATTGATATTTTAACTTCCTCCAACGAATATTCTTACTCGAATCTTGAATGGTGAATCCATTCCAAAAGGTTTTGTCTGAATTTTGCCAATATTCATGAGAAGATTCATTATATGGCAGCTATAGACTGATGAAATTTTTCTTAAATAATAAGACTTCAAAGTCATTATTACCCCCTTGATACTTGGATTACAGGATGACTGTTGTGTAAGAAAGCATGAAAAGATCACTCATGTCATCTTACATCTCCAGAGCTCTTGGGTTAACAGGTACATTTTCAAAGAGAAAGAATATTTTGAAGGGAATATTTTTTTCTGAGCAAGGGAATCAACAGTGGGCTTAAAATAAAGGAACATCTCATTTAATTGAGCATCAAAGATATTGCATTTTCTATAAATTGAAGTTTTGTGTAAACCCTGTGTCAAGCAACTCTATTGGCATCATTTTTCCAACAGCATATGTTCATATGTGTCACTGTGTCACATTTAAATTAAGATGTTTACACGGTTGTTTTAGGACATAATGCTATTGCGCAATTAATAGAATATAGTATACTGTAAACATAGCTTTCATATGTACAGGGGAAAAATTCATGTGACTTAATTTACTGGAATATTTGCTTTATTGCAGTGGTATTGAACTGAACCCACAATAAATCTGAGGTATGCTTGTATTCAGTAAACCATGTGGTAAAAAGATGTGCTGTCATAACTATCATTAGAGCAGAAGTAGAGTAGAATTAGCATAATTCCTTATGGGCCTTAGGGTTTTCAGAATAGTGAGTGAGAGTTGGCATCAACTTAAAATCACCAGTTGCATTAGACTGTTTTTTGAGGGTTGAAGCTAGGAATTGACATTGCCTCTCTAGCTATGAAAGCCCTAGATGGAAATTCTTCCAATAGAAGACTCTTTGATCTACATTGAAAATTTGTTTTTAAGAATACCCATCTTCATCAAAAATCTTAGCTGAATCTTGTGTGTAACGTGTGGCAGTATCTACATCTGTACTTTATTCTTCAATTTTGATCACCTACACAAGAGGCCTAGTTTTTGGCCTAACTCAACTTTCAACATGTCTTTCTCACTTAGCTTAATCATTTCTAGCTTTTGATTTAAAGTGAGAGACATTGGAATATTCCTTTCACTTGAACAGTTATAGGATATTGATGGATTATTAATTAGCCTAATTTCAATATTGTTGTGTCTCAGGGAATAGGAATGTCTGAGGAGAGAGAGAAAGAATTAGAATGGTGGAGAGGACATTCCATTTGTTAAATGAAGGGAAATATGAAAATGTATGATCAGAAAAGGCATGGAGAAAATTTTAAGTGTTTATGGAGTATGAAAAGAAGGGCTTATATTTCATTTTGAGATGCTCCCATATTGTTATTTGCATAGTTATTGCAGAGGAAAAGGGGGAAAAGTGACTACAGTAGTTTTAAGACAGTCAGGAGACTGGGATGTTAGAATAAGAAAGGAAAAAGAAATTTATCAAAATCAGGTTATGGTTCAATTCTTTTTTTCCAAATAAGAATTTATCTGTAGGAAGATCATTGATGACATTAGCAAGATTCAACTATGAGGAAATTATTGCTGATCTGTGTAATTCAAAGATTTATGTCGGTGTTAAGATATGGCAAGTGCATTTCAGTTTGATTATTATCAGAACAGATTAAAATACTTAAGAGAGAATTTCTTCATAAGAGGTTTCTGTTCCCACATGGAAGAGATGAAAATGAGCTTAAATATCGAGGAGATGGAGTGTGACAAGAGGAAGAGGTTTCTGGTAAGAAGATTAAATTTATAATCAATAATATAGTTCTTAAGAAAAACAAGAGAGATAATGATCCATTGGAGACATTTAATGTAACCTCAGGTAACATGGATTTTTCATTAGATAAGAGAGAAGGAGAAGCCAATGTACATAAATTCAGGAATATTTGAAGATAAGGTGTTATAGTGTTATTTGGCAGATTACATAATCTGTCTGCTTAGTAGGAGGCAATTGAATCTGTTAAAAGTGAGGGGTGCAGTGCTGCACTAGCCACAAGTGACTCTGTGATACATTAAAGATGCAGACTACATGAGAGGACCAGTGGAGGATGACATTGGTTTAGGTGGGCACTCACCATTTCTCTCATGGAAGATGGCTGATTGCTGACAGGATCCTGACCAGGTGGTCTCTTCCAGGAACCTGTAGACTGAGAACCTTGGGGACATTGATCTGGAGGGAGCTGGACAGCAATGTGGACTGCTCAATATAAAATTGGAACACAGAAAAAATCAAGGAAATACAAGAAAAACAAAGTGTCAAAGAGAAAACTTAACACACACACAGAACCAACAGCTAAATAAAACATTAGAGCAGAGAGAAAAGATAATCAACTGAACAAATCCATCAAAATAAAATGATAACAAGAGGGTAACAAAAAATTACAAACCTTACTGAGAAACAAGAAGACATGGACCATTCCAATAATCAAACTAAAAACTAGGAAGAGATACAGAACATCAAACAACTAATCAAAGCTGTCCAAACAAATATCATGGACCAACTTAATGAAGTGAAGGAAGGGATTAAGGATATTAAGAAGATAGAGGGAGAACATACTGAAGAAATTGTAAACATACACAAAAAGATAATAGATATGATGGTGATGAATGGCACAATCCAAGAAATCAAAAAGATGCTGGATTCACATAAAGCTGATTTGAACATGCAGAAGAAAGAATTAGTGATGTGGAAGACAATACATTTGAAATCATACAGATAGTAGAACAGATAGATAAAAAGATAGAAAAAAATCCAGCAGGGACTTAAGAATTTAACTAACAACAAAAAATGCACAAATCATATGCATTATAAGCATCCCAGAAGAAGAGAAAGGAAAGGGAACAGAAGGAGTGTTGAATGGAATAATGGCTGAAAACTTCCCAAACCTATTGAGAGAAATGGATGTACATGTCCAGGAAGCACAGTGCACCGCAAATAGTATAAATCCCAACAGGCCTACTCCAAGACATATAATTATCAAAATGTCCAATGCTCAAGACAAAGAGAAAATAATCAAGGCAGCAAGAGAAAAGAGAACCATCACTTACAAGTGAAGCACAATAAGATTAAGTGCTGATTTCTCATCTGAAACCTTGGAAGCAAGAAGACAGTGATATGACACAGTCAAAGTAAAAAAGAAAAAGAATTCCAACCACGAACTCTCCATGGAGAGATCAAAATATTCACAGATAAACAGAAATTAAGAGAATATGCCCATAAAAATCCTGCACTCCCAGAAATACTAAAGGAAGTTCTACAGGTTGAAATGAAAGAACAGGAGAGAAAGAGTTGGAGGAGAGAATAAGAACAATTTAAAAGAAGAAAAGAGAAATAAAAACAACATAAGACTTACATAAACTGAAAGAAAATATTGCTGATGTAAGAAATTTATTGAGAGTAATAACTCTCAATGTTAATGGATTAAATTCACCAGTCAAGAGACACAGATTGGCAGAATGGATAAGGAAATATGACCCATCTATATGTTTTCTACAAGAAACCCACCTTAGACACAGGGATCCAAGGAGGCTGAAAATGAATGGCTGGAAAACAATTTTACAATCAAACAATAACCAAAAAAGGGCATGATTAGCAATCCTAATATCAGACAAAATAGACTTTAAAAGCAAAACTATTTTAAGAGACAAAGATGGACACTATATATTAGTAAAAGGAGTAATATTCCAAGAAGAGAGAACAATCATAAGTATTTATACACCTAATCAGGGTGCCTCAAAATACATGAAGCAAAAACTGGAAAAACTAATTGGAGAAATAAATGCCTCTACACTTATAGTGGGGGACTTTATTACACCATTTTCTCCATTTGATAGAACATCTAGATAGAGAATCAATAAAGAAACAAAGATGCTGAATAATATATTAGAGGACCTGGACCTAACAGACATATACAGAATGCAACACCCAAATACAGTGAGATATACATTCTATTCAAGAGCACATGGATCATACCCCAAGACAGACCACATGCTAGGTCACAGAACAGCTCTCAATGATTTCAGAAAAATTGAGTTTATACAAATAATTTCCCTGACCACAATGGAATGAAATTGGAAATCAGTAAGGGTGAGAGAACCAGATTAGGCACAAAAATGTGGAAGTTAAACAACACAGTCTTAGACAAAGTGTGGGTCAAGGTGGAAATATCAAAAGAAACCAGTAACTACTTTGAAATGATCAAAAATGACAACACAACATATCAAAACCTAATGGATGCAACCAAAGCTGTATTGAAAAGGAAGTTCATAGCCATAAATGCATATATTAAAAAAGTAGAAAGAGCTAAAATTGAAGACCTAACTGCACACCTGGAGGAATTGGAAAAACAACAACAAACTAGCCCCAAAAGAAGTAGAAAGAAAGAAATACAGAACTAAATGAAATATAAAGTAAGAAAGCACTAGGAAAAAAAAAAACAATAAACTAAAGCTTGTTCTTTGAGACAATCAATAAAATTGACAAACCCCTAGCCAGACTAACAAAGAAAAAGAGAGAACAGATACAAATACACAATATAAGGAATGAAGAAGGGGATATCACTACTGATCCCAATGAAATAAAGTGTATCATAAGAGGATACTTTGAAAATTTATATGCCAACAAGAATGATAATTTAGAGGAAATGGTAAAATTTCTAGAAACTCACAGTCTACATTGATGAAAGAAGAAATTGATAAACTCAACAGTCCAATTAAAAGTAAAGACATAGACTCAGTCATCAAAACCCTCCCAACTAAGAAGAGCCCAGGGCCAGATGGCTTCACAGGTGAATTCTACCAAACTCTTGGGAAAGAGATAACACCAATTCTGCTTAAGATCTTCCAAAAAATAGAAGTAGAAGGAACAATGCCTAACTCATTCTATGATGACAACATTATCCTAATACCAAAGCCAAGCAAAGATACCACAAGAAAGGAAAATTACAGAACAATTTCTCTAATGAACTTAGATGCTAAAATCCTCAACAAAATACTTGCTAATCACATTCAACAACATATCAAAAATAATATACAACATGACCAAATGGGATTCATCCCAGGTATGCAAGGATGATTCAACATAAGAAAATCAATCAATGTAATACACCACATAAACAGATTGAAAGAAAAAAATCACATGATCCTCTCTATAGATGCAGAAAAAGCATTTGACAAAACACAGCACACATTCATGATAAAAACACTGCAAAAGATAGGAATAGAAGGAAACTTTCTGAACACAATAAAGGGTATATATGAAAAACCCAAAGCTAACATCATCTTCAATGGTGAAATCCTAAAAGCCTTCCCTCTGAGATCAGGAACAATACTGTGATGCCCACTATCACGGCTCCTATTTAACATTGTCTTAGAAACTCTTGCTCTAGCATTGAGGCAAGAAAAAGATATAAAGGGCATCCAAATTGGAAAAGAAGAAGTAAAAATTTCATTATTTGCAGATGACATGATCTTATACGTAGCAAGCCCTGAGAAATCTACAATAACATTTCTAACACTTATAAAGCAGTTCAGTAACTTCGCAGGCTATAAGATCAATGCTAAAAATCAGTAGCATTTCTGTACACCAATAATGAGCAATGTGAGGAGGAAATCCAGAAAAAATACCATTTACAATAGTAAGTGAAAGAATCAAATACCTAGGAATAAATTTAACTAAAGATGTAAAGGACTTGTATACAGAAAATTACACAACACTGTTAAAGGAAATCAAAGAAGACTTAAATAAATGGAAGAATATTCCCTGTTCATGGATAGAAAGACTAAACATCATCAAGATGTCTATCCTACCCAAACTAATCTACAGATTTAAAGCAATCCCAATAAAAGTCAACACTGTATTTTAAAGGAATTGGCTAACTATAAATTTTATTTGGAAGGGTAAGAGGCCCCGAATTGCCAAAGAGATATTGGAAAAGAAAAGTGAAGTTGGAGGTATCACACTACCTGACTTTAAAACATACTACAAAGCTAAAGTGGTGAAAACCACATGGTATTGGTACAAGGATAGACTCATTGACCAATGGAACCGAATTGAGAGTCCTGATATAAATCCTCACATATACAATCATCTGATATTTGACAAGGCCCCCAAGCCCACACAGTTTGGAGAGAATGGCTTCTTCAACAAGTGCTGCATGAAGAACTGGATATCCTTAGAATGAAGGAGGAACACCATCTCACACCCTATATGAAAATCAACACAAGTTGTATCAAAAATCTAAATATAAGAGCCAAGACTATAAAGACCTTGGAAGATAATATAGGGAATCATCAACAGGACTTGTAATAGGAAATGGTCTCATGAACTTTACACCCAAAGTATGAGCAGCACAAGGAAAAAAATAGATAAATGGGATTTCCTCAAATTTAATTTTTTTTGTACCTCAAAGGATGTTATCTAGAAAATAAAAAGGGAGCCTAGGCAATGGGAGAAAATATTTGGCAACCATATACTGATAGGAGCCTAGTATCCTGCATATATAAAGAAACCCTACAACTTGAAAATAAAAAGACTAACAACCCATTTAAAACGTGGACAAGTGACCTGAAAAGACACTTCCCCAAGGAAGAAATACAAATGGCTAAAAGGCACATGAATAAATGCTCAACTTCTCTAGCTATTAGAGAAATGCAAATCAAGACTACATTGAGATACCATCTTATACACATGAGAAAAAGACATCAAACTATAAGTGTTGGAGAGGATGTGGAGGAATGGGAACCATCATTCACTGCTGGTGGGATTGGGGAATGGTCTAGCCACTGTGGAGGACAGTTTGGCAATTCCTCAAAAATCTAACTATATATCTTCCATATGATCCAGTGATTCCAGTGCTGGGTATATATCCAGAAGAACTGAAAGCAAAGACACGAACAGATACATGTACACCAATGTTCATAGCCACATTGTTAACTATTGCCAAAAGTTGGAATCAACACAGGTGCCCATCAAGAGATGAATGGATAAACAAAGTGTGGTATATACATAAAAAGGAATATTACTCAGCTGTAAGAAGGAATAAAGTGCTAACACACGGGATAACATGGATGAATATGGAAGACCTTATGTTGAGTAAAGCAAGCCAGGCTTTGAAGGATGAACATTACATGATCTCACTGATATGAATTAGGGAAATTGAGCAGTCTCTGAGAACTATTGCCTGGAATATAGGTGTACAAGAAAGAGAAAGAAAAGAGAAAGCTGGGAGCCATCACCCATATGGACTTAACCTATGATAAAGAGATAGAGTGTAGATGTGTATTGAAGGGGTAGGACAGGAGGGTAATGATATATTGGGTTGGGTGGTGCAGGGTTGACAGGTGGGTAGATTGGGAAAGGTGGGTTAGAACACCCAGGATACTGAGGGGAGAGCAGAAATAGACAGGTGGGCATCTCTTAAGAGGAAGTACGTTTCCTAAAAGTGGAAGACAAACCAGTGTGTCATGACCTCTTCCTGCATGTAACTATGAATCTTGCCATCCAATGAGTCAAGCCAGAGGGTCATCACGGGACCTGGGGGATGGGGAGGAAGGAACAGAATAGATCAAACAGGTGTTAGTTAGTGGTCAGAGGAAATGTTTTTCATTACCTGACAGTGATGGACATGGGACATGGTAAATGTCATCAAAATTTATAAAAGTGTACAATCCAAAATGTAAACCATACTGTAAACCATTGTCAATGTTTAATAGCTGTTTCACTATCTGTATATCAGTTATAACAATGCTACCATCCACATACAAAAAGGTTTTAATATGGAGTAAGGAAAGGGGGGGGGGAGTTTGGGTATATGAGAGCATCCTGTATTCGCTGTGTGACTTTGCTGTGACCTAAAACTTCTTTGAAAATTGAATGAAAAATAGTGAGACATTGGGGAGAGAGGGGGAGAAGGTGACATGGTACAGACTGGACACCAGATAGTGCAGTGATAAAAGACACAATGTGAAAATATATTTTTTTAAATTTTTAAAATTTTTTTCTCATTTTTTGAATAACCCAATCCTTTAATTTTATTTTTAGTTATTTTTTAAGTTTTCATGTATTTTATCTCTTACATTTAAACATCATTATTATTCAATTTTCCTATTGTATTTGGCTACTGTATTGGCTTCATCTTCAAAGAAGCTTTGGATCACATGAGGGTTACAACTGGGGCAGGAGTGGAGCGTTGGTGGAGGGTGTCAGGGATGGGGGGTGCATGGGAGGATATTCACCTGAACATATATAAAAGGTATATAAAATTGTTCAAATGCTCACAAGGCATGGTCACAGTGGGTGGAGAACCACTCAATAAATGAGAGAATACTGAATTCCCAACCTGGACAGCTCTGCCATATTTTCCAAGATAGTAGCAACAGTACCCCAAGTGTAGCAGCAGTTTCTGGCAAGGGAGGATGATCCACTGATGGGCTTTTCTTATTGATTACTAGCTTTATGACTTTTTGATCTTGAAATTGAAACTTAGCCTATTGTTATGGGGTGCCTAAAGGTTTCCTTCTGAGAGCCTCCCTGTTGCTCAAATGTGGCCTCTCTCTAAACCAAACTAACCAAATGAATGCATTACCTTCCTCCCAGCGTGGGACAGACTCCTGGGGATAAGCCTCCCTGTAAATGAGGGATTACTAACAAGTGCCAACAGGCAATACAAATGGAAAAAGACCACATATAAAAGGGGGAAAAGGTAAAGACAAATGATTTCATACAGCTAAGAGACTTCAAAGTGAGTCAGGAAGTCATCCCACAAGTAGCACTTATGCACATCTCAATAGGACTCCATAGGCTTCCAAAATGGATACACCCCTTATAGAGGGGCTCCTGAGGGCTCTGGAGACACCCAGGTCCTATATCAGGGTGGATAGCCCTAGAGATTTGCACCTTATCAGTGGGCCCTACTTTGGAATCCTTGCTCCTGAGAGTAACAGAGTTGGACCCAAATATGTCTTCCCTGCACATGGTCCATTTGTCCCTTCTATTCAAACCTATATGTTTTCCTGGGGTTTGTATGTGTACTTTTAGAGATCATAGTCTTTGGGCTGTCCATGTGCCAGCTCGGCCCAAAATCTCAGTGGAGTTGCAACTCCTACTCTACAGCACAATGGACTCACCCTGGACTCCTGTTGGGGAGATGATGATGGACAATGGCCATCCCAGGGAATGGAGAGAGTCTGCAGCTGCAGGCCAGATAAACCCATCCATCTAATCCATGAGATATAAGCTCCCCCTCACTTGGAGTTGGAGTGGACATCACCATCTTAGACTTCTCAGGATTGGGTGAAGAGCTATGGACTGGTGTGGACTTACTGGTATTCAGTTACAGACATATTGTGATACATGGAATGGAAGTAATTACAACATTAATGTGGAGCCAGAGGCCACAGGATGCTTTAGGGGCAGGAAGAGAGAAAAGCAGTTGTAATACAGGGGCTTTTTCAGGACTCGGGAATTATCTTGAGTGACATTGCAATGACAGATATAGGCCACTTTATATCATTATATAACATGCAGAACTGTGTGTGAGAGAGTGTGATCTACAATGTGAACTATGGTCCATTCTTAGTGGCAAAGCCCCAAAATATGTATATCTATTGCAGGTGATGTGCACACTAGTGAAGGATGTTTATGTGGGAGGTTTTGGAAGGAGTGGGTGCTGGGGCATATGGGAATCCCTACAATTTTTGTGTAACATTTATGTAATCTAAGTATCTTTTAAAAAATAAAATTATTTTTAAAAAGTGAGGGGTAATGTGAGAATGCATGATCATCATGAGGCCTGGGAAATTTTTAAGTGTTTCTGGAGTATGAAAGGATGATTTAACTGGCAAGACCAAGCAGGATTGTAGCTAGTGCTTATGACTCTGTTTCAATGGAGATCAATATCCTAGCCATGTACTGTTTCATTGAAAAAATGCAAATATTTGGAGCCAGGGACTATTAAGGCTTTCATCATTGAATGTGGTAAATCATTGTACAGACATAAGAAAATAAGTGGTCTTGATTTGTATATGTTAATAACAGTAACTGTGGAGTCATCTGGCAGTAAAAATAATGAGAGATAAAGGCTCTTTTTCAAGGGGCATCAGTGTGCTGGAGGTCCATGTGTAGATAGGGAATGTAGACATGGGGAGTATTTGCATGAATAAACTAGAACAGGAGGTTGTGATCACAGGGCAGGACTTCTGATGAGAGAAGTGATAAGGACATTCCAACTAACATCTAGGAGTAGTATGTAAGTCCCACGCAATTTGAGCTTGGCAGACAGGAGAACCAAAATTCACATTTTTGCTGTGTCATTTTCTAATCATAATTGTTTTCATATTAATATTTTTTGAACCTCTGGAGTGTGTTATTTATTAAATTGGTCAACAAACCATTAGCAGAAGGATCATTGTAAGTAGTAAATAATTGAATACAAATAAATCTTCAAGAACAGACTGATGGTGCTGGTGTGCACTCACACAGAAGGTTTGATTGAATAATGGTTTGGTCCAAGCTCATGTGTGTCATGAATAGACAAATGTAGCGGTTTAATAGCAACTTTCCTCTAGGAATGGGTCCTGTGGCCACCATGAAGACTCACACTCTTTTCTCTGGTAGAATTTCTATCCTCAAGAAATCTGTCAATATTTGAGGAGAAAAGGATTAAATAAACTGTGGCACAGGCACAAAATGGAAAACAATGCCATCATTAAAACTGATGGGATAAATAAATTAATTATAGACAAGTCAATATGAACCATTAACTAAGTGAAAAACACAACAAGGCAATAGAAAACACATTGTGATGCATTCTGTAAAGGATGCTCTCATTCTCTCATCTATGCATCTCTGAAAACAAAAGTGCTCAGGAGACATGAAACATAATAGTAAAATGGTTCATTTTTGGCATAGAGAATGTTAGATGGTTCTTCATTTTCTTCTTGTGTCTTATCTGCACTTTCTATATATTCTAAAATGAACATGTATTACTTTTGTAAACAGAATAATTTCAGTAAATCAAAAATGTGCACAGGGCCAGCTACATAATCTGTGGGCCTCGATGCAAGTGAGAATGCTAAGCCAATTGACAAAAGATTATTAAGAATTTTCAGATGGCATCTGTAGAGTGTGGGCCCTTCTGAGCAAGTTGATGTTGAAGGGAATCTGGATATGTGAATGGAATGTTATAGAAAGAAGCACCAGGAAATTCAGCCCCACAAGAAGTGTAGTGGGGCAGTGTGCAAGTCAGAGGGGTGAGGCAGTAAGGTTCTTAAGAGACAGAAATAGACCCAAACATGTTAGGATACCCTTGCCGGCCCATAGTGCCTCCACACCCCACCTCAGGCATGGCCCACAAAGTCTCCTCTCCTGGGCTCCCGGAGTGAATTCTCCCCACCAGATGGCAAATGAATGTGTTCAAATTGCAAGGATTAAGTTGTTAGGCATTTGTCAAAACTTCCTAAATGGCTGCACAGGAGGCAGCTGGTAGCAGTTGTGCTGTGCAGGCTTCAGATACTCAGAGGGAGGGGAAGAGGGAAACAGCCTGGGAAATGAGGATAGGTCAAGGGACTGTGAGGCTGGAGCCCTGCAACCAGGAAGAGGTTGGGGGCACAGCCAAAGAGGCATGGCAAAAAGTGATCAGGATGAGAATGCTTTTGATCCATCTGAGGGTGTACTGATCCCTCTGCTGCTAGCGTCATGGACCCTCCTGGCCTCCAGGTTTCTGACTGATTCTATCCAAGTTGTGAACACCAAACACTGAGTGGACCAATGCCTGTGATTCCTTAAAGTCTGCTCCACAGGACAGGCCATGGGCAGTGGGACATAGATGATTGCATAGACATTTGGATTTCTGTCTCTTGCCAGAAATTTCTCCCACTTACTCTGAGGATGCCCTGAGGGCTGGGATAAAGCAGCAGCCCAGCAATGAGTGTGGATGTCCCTTGGTTTCCATTCATCACTAGACCCTGGCTCTGACCCCATAAAGCCAGATGTATCCACTGAGAGATGGACAGAAGAGCAGTGATTCAGGAAAAGGGAAAGCAGAGAAAAAGGTGGGGGGAAAAGACTGAGTCAACTAATGGCAAAGTTGAAAGTCAGTGTTGGGAATTTAATCATGTCACCTCTGAAGACTGTGTAGATATGACCTAGACAGGCCAGATAAGAGTAGGAGAATGGGTCAAAGGATACTGCACAGTCCAGAGGGAATAGGCTCAGGAAATGACAGGGAGAAAGCACTTCCTACTCACTATTCTCCCTATAGTGTTTGGAGACCTGCAGGGCTGCTGTGAGAATTAATTTTTTGTTTTGTTTTCTTTGGTTTATTTTTTAATTTACTTTGTCTTTTAATATTCTTTATTTTTTAAAAGATACTTAGATTACATAAATGTTACAGAGAATATATAGGGAGTTCCTACATGCCCTATCCTCACACCTCCCACATTTTCCCACATTGGCAACATCTTTTATTTGTGTGGTACATTCATTGCAATTGATAGACACATTTTGGAGCATTGCCACTGAGTCATGGATTATAGTTTACATTGTAGTTTACACTCTCTCCCACTGAATTTTGTAGGTTTTGGCAAGATATATAATGACCTGTATCTGTCATTGTAATGTCATTCAGAACAATTCCCAAGTCCAAAAAAATGCCTCTGTATTATACCTGTTTTTTGCTCTAACTACCCTCAGAACCTCCAGTGGCCACTGCCTCCACATCAGTGATATTTCTTCCAATGCTAGAATAACAATAAGTACATAGCAAAATACCAGTAAGTCTACTTTAGACTATAGTTCATTCCATAATTCTGAGGATTCTGGGATGGTGGAGCCCGCTCAACCTTTAACTGAGGGGTGGGGCTTTGATCCCATATGACCCAAGGATGGGACCCTCTTGTTTGCAGTTGTAGAGACTCTCACTTCCTTGGTATGTTGGTTATCCATCATCTCCTCCTTGTTAGTTGTCCAGGGTGAGTCCAATGAACTGCAAAGTAGGTGTTGAAACTCTGTTGAGATTCAGGGCCAGCTGGCAGATGGACAGCCCAAAATTCAAGTCTCTTGGACATACACATACAAACTTTTACTAATTATAAGTTCAAACAGAAGGACAGAAGAGCCATGTATAGGGAATCTGGCCAACTCTGTCAAACTGGGGAGCATAAATTCCAAAATAGGGCCCAGTGGCAAGGGACCACAATCCTAAGCTATCTGCCCTGACTATAGTGTCTGGAAGTTTCCAGAGCCCTCAGGATCCCTGCTATTGAGGGTAATATGTACTTTGGCTGTCAAAGAAATCCTGCTGAGATGTGCATAAGCCTTAGGTTTGGAATGACCTTCCGACAAATTTTGAAGTCTCTTATCAATGAAAACTCATTTGTCTTTACCTTTTCCCCATTTTGGTCAAGGTTTTTTTTTTTTTTTTTTTGCAGTTTCATTTATTGTTGGTAATTGGCAGTGCCAGGGAGGTTTATCCTTGGGGGTCATGTACCACACTGGGGGAAGTTATTTGTTTATATGCTAAGTTTAGCTTAGAGATAGGTCACATCTGAGCAACAAAATGGCTCCAAGGATGTAACTCTTTGGTACCCTAAATCACTAGGTTAAGTTTCCATTTCAAGAGTAAAAGTTCATAAGCACAGTCACTAATATCAAGGGCCCACCAGTGGACAAACCTCCTTCACTAGTCATTGCCCCTGTACATGGGAGATTCTTGGTGTTCCATTAGAGAATGTGGCAGATTTCCCCAGGATGGGAATTTGATATTCTTTTGATTATTTTGTGAATTTCCACCCACTGTGGCAATGCCCCATGAACATTTGAACACATTTATATGCCTTATATATATGCCCAGGTGAACTTCTTCCCACTTATCTCCCATTACTGACACCCCAGACAAATGGTCTTCCCCTGCCACAGTTGCAACCCTTCTGTGATCCAAAACTTCTTCAAACATGAAGGCAATAAAGTTGCCAGTTACAATTAATAAGAAAAAATAATGATAATTTTAAACACAAGAAATAAAATACAGAAAATATTTTAAAAACTAAAACTAAAATAAAATAATTAGGATATAAGCAATAATGGAAAATATTGTTAAAAATTTTATATATTTTGCCTTTCATCACTCTAAGATCTGTTGTTCTGTAAGTACAATGACAATTTCTTCCATTTAATGCCCCAGTACCTTACTTTTTTTCATTTGGTCTTCAAAGAAGTTTCAGGTTACATTAAAGTCACATAAAAATACAGGGGACCCCCATTTACACCACATGCTCCCCATATCCTCCCTTCCCATATTAATAACATTTTTATATGTGGATGATACATTTGTTTCAACTGATTTACACATATTGAACATAACTACTCACCATGGCCCATGGTTTACATTATGGTTTATGTTTTGGACCATACAATTTTATAAATTTTTAATGAAATTTAACATGGCCCTTATCCATCATTGCAAGATTATGGAGTACAGTTCCATTGTCCACAAAATATTCCCTCCCATCTATTCTATTCTGTCTGCTCCCTTCCCTTGGGGCCCACGGCAACCATCAGGCTTCACTCCTTGTAGGACAATCTTCATAGATACTCGCAACAACACTGAGGGCTTGTCACACTAGTCTATATTCCCTTATTAGGCACTGCCCATGCTCTCAAGATACTCCAACCCCTCTGTTTGAGACCATAGCAGGCCTCCCCAGGATAGGAATCCAACACCTTCCCACTCATTATGTGACTCTCCACCCACTGATACATCACACTATGACAAAATGATCACTAGCACATTCCCTAGAAGGCTGCTCCAGATGTGCCCTGTCCAGAATGCTCCCCATCAAACACCCTAAACCAGTAACCCTTTCTTGTCATATTGCCAAAAGAGCTTTCCCAACATTATAGTTTCAACCATGTACACGCCAATACCCAGTGATCACCTGCTCACTCCCCCAACCCCCACCCTTGTTCCATGGAGCATCCAACCCACCCTTCCCACACTACCCCCGTCCAATCTCCACTACCTAACCCAATATTGTCACTACATCCTTGTCATATTGTTTCACTGCACAGTTGTGCACTGACAACTTATCATAGATTTAACCTGTATGGCTGTTAACTCACAACCTTCTCCCTTTCTATTTCCTGTAAACCTATCTTCCAGGCTCTAGCTCTGTGAATCTGCTCAATTTGCTTAATTCATATCAGTGAGGTCATGTAATATTTGTCCTTCAATGTGTGGCTTCCTTCATTCAACATAAGGTCTTCAAGATTCACGCGTGTTACCCCTGGTGTTAAAATGTATTCCCTCTCATGGCTGAGTAATATTCCATTGTATGTATATACCATGTTTTGTTTATTCATTCATCTATTGATGGGCATTTGAGTTGACTACAATTTTTGGCAATAGTAAATAATGCCATTATGAACATTGATGTACATATCTGTTCATGTCCTTGCTTTCAGTACTTCTGTCTATATCCCCAGCAGTGGAATTGTTGGATCATATGGCAGATCTATATTTAGATTTTTGAGGAACCACCAAACTGTCCTGCACAATAGCTGCACCATTCTACATTCCCACCAGCAGTGGAAGAGGCCATTCTCTCCCAGTTGAATGGGCTCGGTGGCCTTGTAGAATATGAGATAACTGTATTTGTGAAGATCTATATCAGAACTCTCAATTTGGTTCCATTGGTCAGTATGTCTATCCTTGTGCCAATACCATGCAGTTTTGACCACTGTCACTTTGTAGTATGGTTTAAATTCAGGTAATGTTATATCTCTAATTTCATTTTTCTTTTCAATATGTCTTTGGCTATTTGCGGCCTCTTATCCTTCCAAATACATTTTGTAGTTAGTTTTTACAATTCATTAAAAAATGCTGTGTCGATTTTTATGGGGATTGCATTAATCTGTAGATTAGTTTGGAAGGATAAACATCCTAATGCTTTTTAGCCTTCTTTTCTATGAACAGGGAATATTCTTCCATTTATTTAAGTCTTCTTTGATTTCCGTTAAGAGTGTTGTATAGTTTTCTATATATAAGACCTTTACATCTTTAGTTAAATTTATTCATAGATACTTGATTCTTTTATTTACTATTGTAAATTTTATTTTTTTCTTGACATCCTTCTCAGATTGCTCATTTTCGGTGTATAGAAATGCTACTGATTTTTGAGCATTGAAAGCCTATTTTAAAGCCTATGACTTTATTCAACTTGTTTCTAAGTTCTAGAAGCTTTGCTGTAGATTTCTCAGGGCTTTCTATGTATAGTGTCATGTCATCTGCTAATGGTGAAATTTTTATTTCTTCCTTTCCAATATGGAAGACTTTTACATATTTTCCTTGCCTCAGTGCTTGAGCAAGTACTTCTAACACAAAGATAAATAGGAGCTGTGAAGTGAACATCCTTGCCTTGTTCCCAATATTAAAGGGAAAGATTTTAGGGTTTCACTATTGAAGATGATGTTAGCTATGTGTTTTTCATATATATTCTTTATTGTGTTCAGAAAGTTTCCTTCTATTCCTATATTTTGCTGTGTTTTTATAAGGAAATTGTGCTCTTTTTTTAATGCTTTTTCTGCATCTATAGATGTGATCATTTTTTTTTCTTTTGATCTGTTTATGTAGTGTATTAAATTGATTGATTTTCTTATGTTGAACCATGCTTATACACCCAGGATGAAACCCTCTTGGTCATTGTATATAATTTGTTTGATGTGTTGTTCAATGTGACTAGCAAGTATTTTGTTGAGGATGTAAGCATCAAGTTTCATTAGAGAGATTTGGTCTGTAGTTTTCCTTTCCTGTGACATCTTTGTTTGGCTTTGGTATTAGGTTAATATTGTCATCATCGAATGAGTTAGGCATTGTTCCTTCTACTTCTATTTTTTGGAAGATTTTAAGCAGGATCGGTGATAGTTCTTTCCAGAATGTCTGTGAAGGTGTGTGGTCCTGTGCTCTTCTTAGTTGAGAGGTTTTTGATGACTGAGTTTACCATTTTACTTGTAATTGGTCTGTTGAGTTCATCAGTTTCTTATTTTTGTCAATGTAGGCTGCTTGTGAGTTTCTAGGAATTTGTCCATTTCCTCTAAATTATCATTTTTTTAAATATCAGACAAAATAGATTTTATTTTATTTTTTTACAGTAACTTTTTAATATATATATATTTTTTCTTTTCTTTTTTTTTCTTAATTTATTTTTTATTGTGGGTTATAATCAAAATTTTCACAATACATACCAATATTTG
Organism: Tolypeutes matacus; assembly: GCA_026826555.1. NCBI lineage: Eukaryota > Metazoa > Chordata > Mammalia > Cingulata > Chlamyphoridae > Tolypeutes > Tolypeutes matacus. Next base: position 3,400,788 of record JAKSZT010000663.1, read on the forward strand.
TAAAATGATATATAAATATATATGCATATATGTGCATTTGCTTACAAAAATGTTATTTATATATATATATATATATTTTAAGAGGTGCTTAGATTACCTAAAATATTACACGGAACCAAATTTTCAAAATATCCACTTATGAT
>JAKSZT010000663.1:3401330-3412661 GCA_026826555.1 Tolypeutes matacus
CTCAGGATCCCTGCTATTGAGGGTAATATGTACTTTGGCTGTCAAAGGAAATCCTGCTGAGATGTGCATAAGCCTTACATCTGGAATAACCTCCTGACAAATTTTGAAGTCTCTTATCCATGAAAACTCATTTGTCTTTAACTTTTCCCCATTTTGGTCAAGGTTTTTTGTTTTTTGTTTTTTGTTTTCAGTTTCATTTATTGTTGGTAATTGGTAACAATCACACAGTGCCAGGGAGGTTCATCCCCGGGGGTCATGTACCACACTGGGGGAAGTTATTTGTTTATATATGCTGAGTTTAGCTTAGAGATAGGTCACATTTGAGCAACAAAATTGCTCCCAGGAGGTAACTCTTTGGTACCCCAAATCACTAGGTTAAGTTTCCATTTCAAGAGCACATAAGCACAGTCACTAATATCAAGGGCCCACCAGTGGACAAACCTCCTTCATTAGTCATTGCCCCAGTACATGGGGGATTCTTGGTGTTCCATTAGAGAATGTGGCAGATCTCCCCAGGATGGGAATTTGATATTCTTTTGATTATTTTGTGAATTTCCACCCACTGTGGCAATGTCCCATGAACGTTTGAACACATTTTTATGCCTTATATGTATGCCCAGATGAACTTCTTCCCACGTATCTCCCGTTACTGACACCCCAGACAAATGGTCCTCCCCTGCCACAGTTGTAACCCTTCTGTGATCCAAAACTTCTTCAAACATGAAGGCAATAAAGTTGCCAGTTACAATTAATAAGAAAAAATGATGATAATTTAAAACACAAGAAATAAAATACAGAAAATATTTTAAAAACTAGAACTAAAATAAAATAATTAGGATATAAGCAATAATGGAAAATATTTTTAAAAATTTTATATTTTTTGCCTTTCATCACTCTAAGATCTGTTGTTCTGTAAGTACAATGAAAATTTCTTCCATTTAATCCCCCGGTATCTTACTTTTTTTCATTTGGTCTTCAAAGAAGTTTCAGTTTACATTAAAGTCACATAATAATACAGGGGACCCCCATTTACACCACGTGCTTCCCATATCCTCCCTTCCCATATTAATAACATTTTTATATGTGGATGATACATTTGTTACAACTGATTTACACATATTGAAACATAACTACTCACCATGGCCCATGGTTTACATTATGGTTTACGTTTTGGACCATACAATTTTATAAATTTTTTATGAAATTTAACATGGTCCGTATCCATCATTGCAAAATTATGGAGTACAGTTCTATTGCCCACAAAATATCCCCTCCCATCTATTCTATTCTGTCCTCTCCCTTCCCTTGGGGCCCATGGCAACCATCAGGCTTCAATCCTTGTAGGACAATCTTCATAGATACTCGCAACAACACTGAGGGCTTGTCACACTGGTCTATAATGCCCTATTAGGCACTGCCCATGCTCTCGAGAGACTCCAACCCCTCTGTTTGAGACCATAGCAGGCCTCCCCAAGATAGGAATCCAACACCTTCCCACTCATTATGTGGGTCTCCACCCACTGATACATCACACTATGACAAAATGATCACTAGCACATTCCCTAGAAGGCTGCTCCCGATGTGCCCTGTCCAGAATGCTCCCCATCAAACACCCTAAACCAGTAACCCTTTCTTGTCATATTGCCAAAAGAGCTTTCCCAACATTAGAGTTTCAACCATGTACACGCCAATGCCCAATGATCACCTGCTCACTCCCCCAACCCTCACCCTTGTTCCATGGAGCATCCAACCCACCCTTCCCACACTACCCCCTATCCAATTTCCACTGCCAAACCCAATATTGTCACTACATCCTTGTCATATTCTTTCACTGCACAGTTGTGCACTTACAACTTATCATAGATTTAAATTGTATGACTGTTAACTCACAACCTTCTTCTCCCTTTCTATTTCCTGTAAACCTATCTTCCAGGCTCTAGCTCTGTGAGTCTGCTAAATTTGCTTAATTCATATCAGTGAGGTGATGTAATATTTGTCCTTCAATATGTGGCTTCCTTCATTCAACATAAGGTCTTCAAGCTTCACACATGTTACCCCTGGTGTTAAAATGTATTCCCTCTCATTGCTGAGTAATATTCCATTGTATGTATATACCATGTTTTGTTTATTCATTCATCTACTGATGGGCATTTGAGTTGATTCCAATTTTTGGCAATAGTAAATAATGCCATCATGAACATTGATGTGCATATATCTGTTCATGTCCTTACTTTCAGTACTTCTGTCTATATCCCCAGCAGTGGAATTGCTGGATCATATGGCAGATCTATATTTAGATTTTTGAGGAACCACCAAACTGTCCTGCACAATAGCTGCACCATTCTACATTCCCACCAGCAGTGGAAGAGGCCATTCTCTCCCAGTTGAATGGGCTCGGTGGCCTTGTAGAATATGAGATCACTGTATTTGTGCAGATCTATATCAGAACTCTCAATTTGGTTCCATTGGTCAGTATGTCTATCCTTGTGCCAATACTATGCAGTTTTGACCACTGTAACTTTGTAGTATGGTTTAAATTCAGGTAATGTGATATCTCCAATTTCATTTTTCTTTTCAATATGTCTTTGGCTATTTGTGGCCTCTTATCCTTCCAAATACATTTTGTAGTTAGTTTTTACAATTCATTAAAAAATGCTGTGTTGATTTTTATGGGGAATGCATTAATCTGTAGATTAATTTGGGAGAATAGATATCCTAATGCTTTTTAGGCTTCTTTTTTATGAACAGGGAATATTCTTCCATTTATTTAAGTCTTCTTTGATTTCTTTTAAGTGTGTTGTATAGTTTTCTATATATAAGTCCTTTACATCTTTAGTTAAATTTATTCTTAGATACTTGATTCTTTTAGTTACTATTGTAAATTTTATTTTTTTCTTGATATCCTTCTCAGATTGCTCATTTTCGTTGTATAGAAATGCTACTGATTTTTGAGCATTGAAAGCCTATTTTAAAGCCTATGCCTTTACTCAACTCATTTCTAAGTTCTAGAAGCTTTGCTGTAGATTTCTAGGGGCTTTCAATGTATAGTGTCATGTCATCTGCTAATGGTGAAATTTTTATTTCTTCCTTTCCAATATGGAAGACTTTTACATATTTTCCTTGCGTCAGTGCTTGAGCAAGTACTTTTAACACAAAGTTAAATAGGAGCTGTGAAGTGAACATCCTTGCCTTGTTCCCAATATTAAAGGGAAAGATTTTAGGGTTACACTATTCAAGATGATGTTAGCTATGTGTTTTTCATATATATCCTTTATTGTGTTCAGAAAGTTTCCTTCTATTCCTATCTTTTGCTGTGTTTTTATCAGGAAATTGGGCTCTTTTTTTTTTTAATGTTTTTTCTGCATCTATAGATATGATCATGTTTTTTTTTTTTCTTTTGATCTGTTTATGTAGTGTATTAAATTGATTGATTTTCTTATGTTGAACCATGCTTATATACCCAGGATGAAACCCTCTTGGTCATTGTGTATAATTCGTTTGATGTGTTGTTGAATGTGATTAGCAAGTATTTTGTTGAGGATGTAAGCATCAAGTTTCATTAGAGAGATTGGTCTGTAATTTTCCTTTCCTGTGACATCTTTTTTGGCTTTGGTATTAGGTTAATATTGTCATCATAGAATGAGTTAGGCATTGTTCCTTCTACTTCTATTTTTTGGAAGATTTTAAGCAGGATTAGTGATAGTTCTTTCCAGAATGTTTGTTAGCATTCACCTGTGAAGGTGTATGGTCCTGTGCTCTTCTTAGTTGAGAGGTTTTTGATGACTGAGTCTATCTTTTTACTTGTAATTGGTCTGTTGAGTTCATCAATTTCTTATTTTGTCAATGTAGGCTGCTTGTGAGTTTCTAGGAATTTGTCCATTTCTTCTAAATTATCATTCTTGATGCATATAAACTTTCAAAATATCCACTTATGATACCCTTTATTTTGGTTGGATCAGTAGTGATATCCCCTTCTTCATTCCTTATTTTGTGTATTTGCATCTGCTCTTTTTCTTTGTTAGTCTGGCTAAGGGTTTGCAATTTTATTGATCCTCTCAAAGAACAAGGTTTTGGTTTTGTTTATTTTTTCTAGTGCTTTCTAAATTTCTATTTCATTTAGTTCTGTTCTAATCTTTGTTATTTCCATATTTATTTTTCTTTTGGGTTTAGTTTGTTATTATTTCTCTTATTACTACAAATTTGCACTGAGGTCTTTGATTGTAGCTCTTTCTTCTTTTTTCAAATGTGCCCTTATGGCTATGAATTTACATCTCAGTACAACTTTTGCTGCATTCCACATATTTTGACATGTTATTTTGTCATTTTCATTCATTTCAAGGTAGTTACTGATTTCTTTTGAGATTTCCTCCTTAACCTACTGTTTGTCTAAGAGCATGTTGTTTAACTTCCATATCTTTGTACCTACTCTGGTTCCCTGGCCCTTACTGATTTCCAATATCATTTCATTGTGGACAGAGAAATTACTTTGTATAATCTCTGTCTTTCTTAATTAATTTAGAGTTGTTCTGTGGCCTAGCATGTGGTCTATCTTGGAGTTAGATCTATGTACACTTATGAAGAATATATATCTTGCTGTATTTGCGAGTAGTGTACTGCATATGTTTATTGCATCCAGATCCTCTAATGTATACACAAATTCTTTGTTTCTTCATTGATTCATTGCTGAGATGTTCTGTCCAATGGTAATAATGGTGTATTAAACTCCACAAATATAATTGTACAGGCATCTATTTCTCCATTTAGTTTTTCCGGGTTTGGCCTTATGTATTTTGAGGCACCCGTTAGGTCCATACATGTTTATGAGTGTTCTTTCTCCTTGAAAGTTTACCACTTTCACTAATATGTAGTGTCCATCTTTGTCTCTTACAATAGTTTTTCATTTAAAGTCTGTTTTGTCTCGTGTTAGTATAGCTACACCCACCCTTTTTTGGTTATTGTTTGCTTGTAAGGTTGTTTTCCAGGCATTCACTTTCAATCTCCTTGAATCTCTGGGCCCAAAGTGTGCTTCTTGCAGACAACATATTGATGGGTCATATTTCCTTATCCATTCTGCCAATATGTGTCTCTTGACAGATGAGTTTAATCCATTAAAATTCTGTGTTATTACTCTCAAGGAATTACTTACATTAGCCATATTTTCTTTGGGTTTATGTATGTCATATATTGTTTTTATTTATCTTTTTAACTCTTCTTACTCTCTCCTCCAACTCTCTCTCTCCTGTTTTTTCCTTTCAGCCTGAAAAACTTCATTTAATATTTCCTGAAGTTCAGGTATCTCATTGGCATACTCTCTTAATTTCTGTTTATCTGTGAATATTTTGAGCTCTCCATCATTTTGAATGCCACCTTTGCTGGATAAAGAATTCTTAGCTGGAAGTTTTTTTTTTTTTTTTTTTAATTTACTACCTTAACATGTCATACTACCTTAACTATGTCATACCCTGCCTTCTTGCCTTCATGGTTTCAGATGAGACATCAGCAATTAATCTTATTGATCTTCCCTTGTTTGTGATGATTCTCTTTTCTCTTGCTGCTTTCAGTATTTTTTTTTTTTGACATGAACATAGGAAAGTTTGACAAATATATGTCTTGGAGTAGGGTTGTAGGGATTAATACTTTTTGGGGTGCACTGTGCTTCCTGGACTTGTACATCCATCTCCCTCAATAGGGTTGGAAAGTTTTCAGCCATTATTTCCTCCAACACTCCTTCTGTCCCTTTTCCCTTCTCTTCTCCCTCTGGGATGCCTATAAAGCATATGTTTGTATATTTTGTGTTGTCATTCAATTCCCTAAGTCCCTGCTGGATCTTTCCATCTTTTATCTATCTCTTCTACTATTTGTTTGATTTCAGATGTACTGTCTTCCACATCAGTAATTCTTTCCTTCGCCTGTTCAAATTCACAATTATATGCTTCCAGTATCTTTTTGATTTCCTGGATTATGTCCTTCATCACCATCATATCTGATATCTTTTTATGTATGTTTACAATTTCTTCAGTATGTTCTCTCAGTGTCTTCTTAATATCCTTAATCTCTTCCTTCAGTTCATTAATTTGGTTCATGATATTTGTGTAGATAACTCTGATCAGTTATTTAATATTCCACACCTCTTCCTGGTTTTTAGTTTGTTTTTTGGACAGGGCTATGTCTTCCTGTTTGTTAGTATGGTTTGTATTTTTTTGATGCCCTCTGTTCATCTTTTTATCTTAATAGGTTTATTCAGTTGATTACCTTCTCTTCTTACTCTAAGGTTTTATTTAATTCCTGTTTTTTTTGTGTGTGTGTAAGTTTTCTCTTTGAGACTTTGTTCTTATTCTATTTGCTTACTCTTGTGTATGTTCTCTTGGAGGAAAAATTTAGGACTAGAGAACAGAGGTAAGAAAAGTGAAAGGATAATAGTAATAATAGTAGTAATTGTTAGAAGAGGAACCATTTAAGACCTTTGAATGAATATTTAAATCAAGTAAACAGTGTAGAGTAATATGAATAATAAACTGGGCTACCAAAAACGAAGTGGGAAACCAAATAGAAAAAAATATATAGATTGAATTTAAAGGCCAGTATGATGAGGAGCGAGGGAAAACTAAAGGAAATGACAAAAAGAAAAAAATTAATAAAAGGACCAATACAGGATAGATGAAGTAGAAACAAAAAACAGAAAAATTGAGAACTAAACAAAAAGAGGTGGAATGTAAGAATAACAACAGAAAACAGAAGATAGAATGATGAGGGAAAGAAAAGAGATAGTGATGGTATACAAGATCTGTATAAACAGAAAAGGGGAAATCAAGGAAGAGGGAACACAGTAACCAAGAATCAAGCCAAGATCAATTTATCTCTTCTTGCTTCCTCTAGATCGATGCCCTAAAGTGCCCTACTCTGTGGGTTCCCAAAACAGTTCTCTCAGGCAGGATCTTGTGTGCACTCATTTTTTTTTTTTTTTTTTTTTTTTTTTTTTTGTGAGAGTGATATGCCTATGTTCTTTGAAAGAAAAAAGATTAGGACCAGAGAAAAGGAAAGAGATAAGAAGACAAAAAGTATAATAGTAATGGTAATTTGTAAAAAGGTAGGAGAGCAAATGTATAAGACCTAGGAAATTGAAAAATTAACACAAGTGAGAAGCACAGAGGAATAAGGTTAGGAAATTGGAGTAGAAAGAATGAAACAAGAAACAGAATAGATAAAAAGATATTTATTGAATTAAAATGATGAAATTTGAGAAGAGGGGGAAAGAAAAGAGAAAATAGAGGAAGAAAAAAGTAAATAAAAGAGAAAGCATACAGAGAAAAAGGGAAAGTGGGAGAAATACAAACAAGAAAAATTGGAGACCAAATAAAAGAGGTAGAATGAAAGAACAACAATGGAAAACAAAAGATATAGAGATGAAGGAGTGAAAGAGAAATCGTGTAGGTAGAAAAGATCAGTAACCAAAAGAATAAACAAAAAAAAAAAAAAAAAGAAAGAAAGAAAGAAAGAAAGAAAGAAAGAAAGAAAGAAAGAAAGAAAGAAAGAAAGAGAACTAAACAAGCAGAGAAAGAAAAGAGGGGATACAAAACAATCAAGAAACAAGTCACTAGAAACTAAATTAAAAAAAAAAGGAGACAGAAGAAAAGAAAATAATAAACATGGAAAAACAGCCTTCTTTCTTAGACCCCTAAGGATCTTCTGAGGCTGCTGCTGCTCCTCAGTCATTCACCCTGTAGCCTGCCCTCTGCAGGTTTTGAACTAGGTTTTAGTGGGCAAAATAAGGGAAATAAAAGAAAATGACCCTTAAAAAAAAAGAGATAGAGAGATCCAAGAAAATCTAATATAAAGAAAATATGTTCCTGTCATAAAATTCAGGTGGATGCTTGATAACCTGCTGGATTTCTACTTAAAGAATATCCAGGAATTGAACCACAGACCTCATATATGCTAGGCAGATTCTTCCACTGAGCTATTCAGAGTCCTTGGGGAGATTAGCCTTTCAGAACTCTATCTGCCCCTTTTCCCTTGGACAGATTAGATCCCCTGCAGTCAGCTGGAGTGGTGCTGATCATTGCCTGTCTCTGCCTCCTTCTTGATGTAATTCCACTCTTTACCTAGGTGGCTGGGCATGACCCCCAGGTTGAGGCAATTCACTTCCCCTCTCCTTGTCAAGTCAGGGTCCCTTCTAATATACAAGGGGGACCCAGATGGCTAAACTCCACTCTCCCAGACCCCTCTTGCTTGCAGGGAATTTGCTGTCACACTCCCATTTGGAGAAGGGGGCTAAGACACTTAGACTGTCCACCCTGAGGGCCAAGTATGTGTGCTTCTTCGAGCTACTAAGGTAAGCAACCCCTGATTATTCCTGGCTTCGCTATCTGTCGAGTACACTTTTAGATAAATAAGAGGACCTTTCCATGGAGATCAACATCTGCTCTACCCTCACTTAGATACAATTCACCAGAAGTTTTACCCTCACTTAATATCTTGGGGGTGGGAGAGGGAAGCCCTTCCCTGCAGCTGGGAGGTTTAACAACTCATGATTACTTGTTTTGGCTTCTTCATGTCTCTGACCCTCATTCTTCTGGTAGTTGGTAAACAGTATCCTGTTTACTGTGCCCCAAAGCAGGTCACCATGGCAGCTTCTGGCTTTTTCTTTGTTGTTTTAGTGAGAGTTAAGAATTATATGTTTAACCCATCAGCCATGCTCCCACAATCTGGACTTGTTATAATACAATATAAACACATCTCTTCAACAGTTGGTGCTGGGAAAACTAGATATCCATGTGAAAAAGAATAAATTTGGACCACTACTTCTCCCAGTACAAAAAATTAACTCTAAATGGACAAAGGATCTAACCATACAAGTTAAAATCATGAAACTTTAGAATATAGGTAGGAAGAAACTTCATAGCCTTAGATATGATGGTGATGTTTTGGATATGACCACAAAAGAAAAGCAAAACAAGAAAAAATAATTAAAATGGACTTCATTAAAAGTAAATCCTTTGAACATCAGGAAAGTGAAAAGACAACGTATAAAATAGAATAAAATAATTCCTAAGCATAAATATAAGAACTTAACATCCACAATATATAAAGAATTGGTATAACTGAAATAAAAGGCAATTAACACAATTTAAAAATGGGCCAAGAACTAAGATTAGTATTTTTCTAAAGATAATAAAGGGCAAAAGTCACAGTAAATGATACTCTATATCATTCACTGGTCATCAGGGCAAATCAAGCCCTAAATGCAATAGCACTGAACTCCTATTACAATGGCTATAATTAAAAATTAGAAAATATTAAGTGTTGAAGAGCATGCAGACAAATTGGAAGCTTGTATATTGCTGGTGGGATTGTAAATTGTTGTAGCTTCTAGAAATCATTCATTGTGGCTCCTCAAATATTTCATCCTAGATTAACAGAAGACCTGGAAAAAAGACATTATTGTACATTGGAGATGGGATTGTCTAGAATCCTACAGAAGATGACTTTAAACACTTAGAAAAATTACACATGTATTTGTCACTTTTAAAATCAGTCACAGATCTAAGAATCCACTCTAAAGGTAGAGTAGCAAAAATATAAAATAACATAATAACAACCCTTACTTATAATAACAGCAGAATAGATAAAATTCATTTGAAAATTGTTGAATAATTTATGTGTCACAATAAAGTACCATATAAAAGAAAGAGGACAATTTCTAAATACTATGGTGTGATTTCCACCATGTACTAAGAGAAAACAGATGAGATGCAGAAAAGGGTTTATAGTGTGTCAAATTTTATGAAAGAAGAAGAAAAGGTAAATCAAACCCTAATCAAAATGGGAAATTAAGAAAGAAAACTTCTGGGAAATACCATATAATATAGTTTTGCTTTTATAAAAGGTAATATTTCACATAGTTTAAAAATAGATTTGTATTTAAAGTAAACAAAAACAATCTCTACCATTTGAAAACAAATTAAAATAAATTAGCCTGTCTATAATGTTGTAAACATGCCCATGTAGTGTAAAACATTTTCTTTAAGAGACTTTACAGTATTATGCCGGTATGTCACCCTTAAATAATGATTATTTTATTATAAAGTAAATAATACATAAATGACATCAAAACCAAACTTGTCAGCCTGAGATGAGTTACAGCTGCAGTGTCAGGGAAGGTAAATGTGGTGGCTTGGAGTTATGTGCCCCAGAAAAACATATTCTCAATCTTAATGCATTCCTGTGGGTATGAACCTAATCCAAATAGGATCTTTTGATAGGGTTACTTCAGTAAAGGTGTGTGATTTAACTGAATCGGATGGCTCTTAATCCTATTGCTGGAGGCCTTACAAAGAAGACCAAAGAGAGAGAAGATACAGGAGAAGCACGAAGCTGGAAGTCAATGGAACTCGGCGTATTTGCAGAACTTGCTCCCTCACTGTGTTCTTGCCTGACCTTCCTACTTAAAATGACAACTGTAGTTAATCTCTTTAGCACTCCTCATCACAGGAAGATAATTATAATTGTTTTGTTTAATTTTTTTCTTTTCTTATTAAATATAAATTTGATGTAGGAAGGAACTTTGTTTCTGTTTTCCCCCAAAACCTAACATAGTGCCTGGCTCATGTTACACCTATTATAAATATTTGGATATTTAATGGATGAATTAATAAATGAATACCTGTGAAACCTCATTATGCACTCAAACTCCTTTCTCTGTTTCCCATACCAGAAAGCAATTTTCACAAAACAGTTACTGTTTTAATAATGATTAATTAATGCATACTCTTCCAACAGTCTATATTCAATGATGTTGATCATTTCTACAAAGAGATTATGTTTCTTTGAAAGAAATATATAAATTGACACACTATAACTTTCATTTTTGCACAATTGAATTAAAAAAAAAATTGTTCCAGTAACATATTTACTGTCTAAAGTAAAAATACAGGATGCTTCATAAATTTTCATATCATTCTTTTGCAGGGGCCATGCTAATCATTCCCTGTATCACCTCAATTTTGGTATATGTGCTGCTGAAGTGAATATCACAATAAAACTTTGGTAAAGATGCTTTTTTTTTTTTTTTAAATATTTATTTATTTTTTATTATGGGTAAAAATCAAAATTCTCACAATACATACAAACATTTGTAAAATGATATATAAATATATATGCATATATGTGTATTTGCTTACAAAAATGTTATTTATATATATATATATATACATATATTTTAAGAGGTGCTTAGATTACCTAAAATATTACAGGGAACCCACTGGGATTCCCATGTTGCACACCGCCCACACCTCCCACCACATCCCACACAAACATCTCCCACAGTGTGGC
>JAKSZT010000663.1:3412761-3437159 GCA_026826555.1 Tolypeutes matacus
TTGCAAGAATCACCATATGTGAGCAAGAGAATACCATCAAGTCCACTTTAGTCCATAGTTCTTCCCCCAATCCAGAGGCGACTGGGATGGTGATGTCCACTCCAACTCCAAGTGAGAGAGGGCTTATATCCCATGGATATGGGGGGTGGGATGATCCTGCCTGCAGATGCAGGCCCTCTCCATTCCCTGGGATGGCCATTTCCCATCGTTGTCTCCTCACCAGGTGACTTGGATGTGTCCATTGAGCTGTAGGGTAGGAGTTGCAGCTCCACCTAGATTTCATGCACACCTGGCACATAGGTAGGCGGGAGGCTCCAGTCTCTGGAAGTATACCTAAGAAACTCCAGCATCACATGTAGGTTTGAATAGAAGGGACTGGTGAACCATGTGCAGGGAGGACTCATTTGAGTCTAATTCTGTCACTCTCAGGAGCACAGATTCCAAAATCGCCCGCGCTTGTTGGGTTATCGTTTTCTGGGGCTATCCCCCTTATACAAGACCAGGGTGTCTCTGGAGCTCTCAGGAACCCCACTGAGTGGGGTGATAGGCACTTAGATGTTCTATGAGCTCCTACTGAGGTGTGCGTAAGAGTTACCTCTGGGATGACCTCCCGACTCTCTTTGAAGTCTGTTAGCCACTTGAACTCATTTGTCTTTACCATTTCCCCCTTTTATTCAAGGTCTTTTTCCAGTTGTGTTGCCAGTTGGCACTTGGGAGAAGTTTTCAATTAACAATAATCGTGCCTCGGATAAACCTCATTGGCTACGATACTGCCACTGCACAAAGCTGCCAGTTGGCACTTGGTATTAATCCCTCGTTGCCAGGGAGGCTCATCCCCGGAAGTCATGTCCCACGTTGGGGGGAAGGTAATGCAATCATATGCTGAGTTTGGCTTAGAGAGAGGCCACATTTGAGCAACAAGGAGGTTCTCAGGTGGCAACCCTTAGGCACCCCACTACTGCAGGCTAAGTCTCATTAGCAAGAGCAAAAACTCACAAGGGTAGTCATTAATAAAAAAAACAAAACAAAACAAACAAAAAACAAACAAACAAACAACAAAAAAAAAAATCAGTGGGTCATCCTATTATGACAGGCACTGTCCCTACACTCAGAGGACTATTGCTGCTCCCTTGGAGATTGTGGCAGAGCTCTCCAGGCTAGAAATTCAGATTCCCTCATTTATTGTGTGATTATCCACCCATCGTGACCATGTCCCATCCCCCGATCCTTTGAATGATTTTGTATATCTTTCATGCATATTCGGTTGAACCAATCCCCACGAACCCCCCCCAGACACCCTCCCCCCAATAATCCCCCGCAGTACCCATTGTAACCCTTCTGTGATCCAAATCCTCCATGAACATTTAGTCCATAAAATAATCAAATACTCTTACTAGGAAAAAGAATCAAGTGTGATAAGCTTACATGCAAGAGACAAACATAAGGAAACTCGGGGAAAAAAAAAAAAGAGAGAGAGAAGGAAAAAAAAAACAAATAAACAAAGAACAAAACAAAATAAAATATAATTAGTGGATTGGGACATTCAAAAAATGGGCAAAAAAGCAAAGGAAATGCCTTTAAAATATATATATATATATATTCATTTTTATTTCCTTTCTCTCTTCTTTTTTCCCTCTTTTCCCTCCCTTTATCACTGTGTTATCGGATGTCTGGTGTGCCATGACAGCTTCCTCCTCTCAATCCCCATTGTCTCCCAATTTTTCATTTAATTTTCAAAGAAGTTTTAGGTCACAGCAAAGTCACACACAGAGACTCCCAGATAGGAAACCACCCCCGCTTCCCCACCCTATATTAACGCCCCCTCCTTTTTTTTTTTTTTTTTGGTTATTAGCATTGTTATAACTGTAATTAAGAGAGTATGTCAAGTAAAGATGCTTTTTTGCCAAACTTTTGCTAAAGGAAAACATTTGGGATATTGGACTCCATTTGTAACTAATTTCATCAGACTGTATTTAATTTTTAAATTTCAGTATTTCTACTGTAATAAACCTTACTGGATATAGGAAATCAAGCTAAATGGACATTTTGTTTTATTTTGTATTGTTTTGTCTGCCTAGTTTCAATAGCCACTTTTTCTAAAACCACTCTGATGGTTGTTTGTTCTTTGAACTGTCTCCTCTCTATAACTGAATCCCTATAGTTTAGTAGTTATGGCTCTATTCCTCGTTCCATGGAAGTTCTTCTTTATTATTCAGTAATTATTCTTGATATATTGACTTTGTGCTAACCACTCTCTATGGGCTTGGCATAGAGCAGTAAATAAAAGAACAGAAATTCCCTGTTTTCCAGGAGCTTTTATTCTAGGCAGGAGGAAACACAATGTACAATAAATGCAATAAATATGTTTGAAGCTTATTATGTATTTTAAACACTAAAATTGGGTAGTAGGGTAGCCCCTGCAACACAATAGTATATTCACAGAAGTGTGTGTGATTGACAAGGGGCATTTGAGCAAAAACTTAAAAGGAGAGCTTTCTAGTCAGAGAACACACCAGTAGAAAGACCATAAAAAAGAGGGTTCTATTTTTTCAAGGAAATGCAAAGACATCAGAATAGCTGGAAAAGACAGAGGGGGAAAGAGTAATAAAAGATATTTAACAGAGACTTGACCATTTATCAAACTGAATATTTACCACCATAAATATATATGTTTAACTCTCTATAACTCATGAGCACCTCAAAGCTGGATCTTCATACTTCTCCAATATGGCTTTAGTGGGTCATATGGAGGAAGAGGGCTATGTCTGGCACATTTAATCACTCCTTAGTATTTGCTAGTGATGAATCCTGTGAATATATGTATTTTGATAATTATGGGAGGGTGTGGGAGTGATCACAGGGTTAGGGGAAATGACTTTAAAATATAAATGGTTTCAGATTAAATGTCCCTAATATCACTACATTTGTCTCCAAGTTTTTTTGTACACAAAAATTTTATCAGGGAAAGGTGATTAATTTTAATTGTTTATTTTGTGATCTCTAGAGAATAGGGCAAGAAAAAGTCTCTAAGGTTCATGTCCAACGGTTGTGACTCTAGATATAAGATTGCATGCATCACTCCCTACCAACCTTTCCAGAGACATAAGAGATCCCACCGCTACCATCAGCAGGTTTGCTATAGGATTCTAATGTAGGGTGTCTAGAAATTAACTTGTGCTCTCTTTGGAGCAAGACATTATTTGAGAATTATTCAGTCATCATAACAGTTTGTATTTAACATTTGAGGAACAGGAATTGGAATCTTTAAACAGAGTTTTGCATAGAGGTGCTGGCTCAGCTCCACTCCTAAATAGCAGTGCTATGAACAACAGATATTGGGGGTGGAGGAATAAAAGATTCCTGAGAGTTTTATAAAGGTGTACTTTTTTCTTCTGTAGATTTTTAGAGGAGATGTCAAGATAAAATGTATAAAGCAGAATTGAATAATCAGGGATTAAATGAACTCTCACATGTAAAAAAAAATTAAGGGAACCAGCTTTAATTAAGATTATAAAACATGGAACAAATGTTTGCTTCTGGGAACAAATTGAACATTAAAATAGGAAAAAAATTATAAGAAACAAGATTTTACTTATCATATTTCCTGGGCTCAAAGATATAATGAATATTACTATTAACTTAATAACAGCATTTGAGACAATAAATAGTGAGAATATTAAACATATATATTGATTAAAATTAATTCTCAAATCATTTAGATAAATGAAATACGGTGTTAAGAAAAATTATAATAATTAGAATGTCCAGCTGTGTGATAGATTGCCATTTGAGATTGTCTTTAATTTTCAGATGTTTGAGCATAGGAATATATGAGACCATTGAGTGTCTCAAGGTTGCATATGACCTGACATCTTTATTGTTGGGACATTTGAAAATTAGGACCAGAGATAACCTTACCAGAAATGATAAAGACTGTCTTGGTAGAGTGGTGGGATCTGAGAGGTGCTGGGGTTTAATTTTAGAATGTAACAATTCCTTTTTATTATTGTTTTCCCATGAAATGGCTTCATATTGCAGTACTAACTTAGGATTTTCACCCTACTCCTTTGTATGTAATACAGGCATGGAATGAGTATCTTAGGAATCTTGAATGGAGAGAAGAGAAAGAGACCTAGGAAAGTCAAATTTCTAAGTCAAAGAATCTTTATGATAGTATTTCTGGATGTGACTGTATCTCTAAATCCCATTCTTATGTGTTTCATCCTGATGCTGCTCTCTGTCATATCTCTGTCACTTGTCACACTGCCACTGGAAGATTTAGCACCTTTTAGAGTCTCTAGTTAGGTCAAAAATTAAAAGTGTGATCATTAACAAAGGAAAACTTTTCATATATAAACCTTAACATGGATCAGAGTCTGGTATAGAACATGATATATGGCTGGGAGTCTGGGGATCAGGGCCTAGTCACCAATTTGGAGACTGGTTTTTATCTGCAAGTCATTGGGAAAGTCAAGATTTCTAGCTTCTGCTTTGTTACCTGCATAATAAAGAAATTAGCCTAGATTAACATTTATTTTGATTTTATTATTCCTCAAACAATGAAGAAGAATTGGAAGTTAGGACTCCCAGATTTGAGGAGAATTTTCTATGAAAAATATAAGTAAAATTAATTTTGATATCAAATTTGCTGCATCAGATAGAAAAACAAAAATTAAAGGGTTAGAGCATGTTAACAACAAAGATACAAATGAAAGGGTAAGGCTGTTCATTCTTTATGCCCCATGTGTTCATGGGATAAATTAGTTTTAAAAAACTTCCAATTTTTGTTACTCATTGTAGATAGGACATAATTATGCATTGTATTATGCTTCACTTTTCTTTCATGAACACATAATGTTCAAAGAGTTTTGAAAATATTATGTAATGACATTATTAAAAATTATCATCAAGGCTCTTGCACTCATTTTCCTCCAGTTTCATATATTAAAAATTTAAGAATTTAAACTGAAGATAGTTCAGAATTGTATTTGTTTCTCCTTAAGAAAATTTAAAAATCATAGTTTTAAAATTTTACACATTCAATAAATTTTGGATAATAAACACATAGAGAGATTTTGAAAGATATATGTTTTGTCTTATCTTCTGGTATGAGCAAGGGATAATCAAGTTTCCTGTGTGCTCACTCTCCTTAATATTTTTTTCTGTTTTCAGGACTGATTTTCAGATTTCCACAGACAGAAAACATGCTATTGTCAGAGAGAAATAAAAATGAGGCCACATTCACCCTCCTGGGTTTCTCAGATTACCCGGAACTGCAGGTTCCTATCTTCGTAGTATTTCTGGCTATCTACAGTGTTACTGTTGTGGAAAATCTTGGAATAATTGTGATGATCAAAATTAATCCCAAACTGCACATGCCCATGTACTTTTTCCTCAGCCATCTCTCATTTGTGGATTTCTGTTATTCCTCTGTCACTGCTCCCAAGATGCTGGTGAACCTAGTTATCAAAGACAGATCCACTTCATTTTTAGGATGTATACTTCAATTCTTTTTCTTTTGTATCTTTGTGGTGACTGAATCCTTTGTAGTAGCTGTCATGGCTTATGACTGCTTTGTGGCTATTAGCAATCCTCTGCTTTACACAGTGGTCATGTCCAAGAAACTCTGTGCCATTTTGGTGGTTGGATCATATGCATGGGGAGTCACCTGTTCCTTGATACTCACATGTTCTGTTTTCAAATTATGTTTCCATGTTTTCAACATAATCAATCACTTCTTCTGTGAGCCCCTCCTACTGCTTTCTCTTACTTGTTCTGATACTTACCTAAACCAGTTGCTGCATTTCATCTTTGCCACCTTCAGTGAGGTGAGTACACTACTCATCATTCTCACTTCTAATGTATTCATTGTTGTCACTATCCTGAAGATGAATTCAGCCAGTGGGCACCACAAAACCTTCTTTACATGTGGCTCACACCTGACTGCCATCACCATATTCCATGGTACCATCCTCTTCCTCTACTGTGTGCCCAAATCCAAAACCTCCAGGCACATGGTCAAAGTGGACTCTGTGGTTTACACAGTGGTGATCCCCATGTTGAATCTCCTGATCTACAGTTTCAGGCATAAGGATGTCAAGGAAGCTGTCATTAAGATAATGGGCACTAAAGTCTTTTCTCTGTAAGTATAGTATTATAGTGAACTTTGTTACTGTCTTGTAAATAAATTATTTCCCAAAAGGTTACATTAAAAAATATCTTTAGATTTCAATGAACAGTTAATGTTTTACAATGGAAAGGACATTAAATTTGTTTTATTTTTTGTTTGTTTCTTTGTTTGCTTTTTAAATTTTGTTTTAAGGAGACTAAATTTTGCGATATCTCTTACTTCTTAACTTAATTTCTCTCATCTTATAATTTTTCATCTAGAAATTTATAATAGCATGATCTTGTGAGTAATCTGTGAAGATTAAAAAGAATATAAATAGTATGTTGAGTACTTTGTATCATCTTAACCGATAACAATTTCTTCCCACTTTTTATAATGCACTTTTTTTTTTAATTTTTAATTTATTTTTATTGTGGGTAAAAATCTAAATTCTCACAATACATACAAACATTTGCAAAATGATATATAAATATATATGCATATATGTGTATTTGCTTACAAAAATGCTATTTATATATATATATATACACATATATTTTAAGAGGTGCTTAGATTACCCAAAATATTACACGGAACCCACTGGGATTCCCATGTTGCCCACCTCCCACACCTCCCACCACATCCCACACAAACATCTCCCACAAGTGTGGCCCACCACCCTCAATGAATTTACACATCCTGGAGCCTTGCCACCAACCATAGACCACAGATCACACCGTAGACCGCATTCTCTCGCACTCAGTTCTGAGTGGTGTGTGCTGATTTAAAATGGCCTACATCCGTTGCCACAACGGTCTTCTTGATTCACATATTTTTGTGACTTTTCAATTTCCAAGAGTAGGAGTGAGTCAATTTTAAAATGTTCATCCACATTTTGCTTTTCTTCAATCTGTTTTGTTTTTACTGTATATGGGAAATAACACTTCTAAGACTCTTGCATTTAGTTTTCTATAAAACCTTCATTAATTTAGCAAATAATTCATTAGAATTACAATTTGTTTCTATAATCGTCAAGGAACTTATGATTCTTTTGAAAATTGTATTTCTGTTATTCACAAATTATACGTTTGTAATCATTTGTAGAGCCACTATTATTAGTGCCCATATCTGTGACTCTCTTCCTAAATTATCTTTTTCTTACTTAGCCTATGTTCTAACTATAAGGATCAATTTTTTTCCAGCATATAAGTGGACTTCCACGCATTTCTTCATGTATTTTGCACGTGTCTTTGTTCTTGCTGAAATGCCCTTTCTTCACCCTTTCCTTCCATGACTAGACCACAACATTCTGCTCATTCAAAATCAATATGCACTAAATGATACTTTAATTATGTTTCAATTTTTCCATGTAATTCTCTACATTACGATTACTTTTTAAAAGAAGATCTCTCCTTCTATTAATAATAATGTGAGAAAAGCAATAAGCTTGGGTACATGAAATACTAGATTGGTGTTTTGACCATGATTTTTTATATTTGGTAAAGAATTTAAGCTCTCCAGTTCTCCGGCCCATGATGTTTAAATATTAGATAATACTGGCAACTGCACAGCATAAATTGGGAATAAATTATGACAACATATTTGACATATGAAAACTCAGTAGACCATAAGAGGTTCTTAGTTATTGTCTATGTAATTGAAATCTTGAGCTCTGGGAATTTCTCTCTTTGACAATTATTAACATATTATAGTTTCTTTTCATTTTTTTATTAAATGGATGAATGAATAAATACTGGTGAATAAATGGTATACATACCAGACTCAATGTCAAAAATTGTGAGCTGGTTCAAAATTATCTCACATTGTCATAAGTAATATTATATCATTTAGGAGCCATTCACCAAAACAAATCCCTAGAGGGATTTAATACATGAAATTTTAGGTATTTGAAGGCTGAAAGAGCACAAAGGGGATACTGTGTATTAATTTACTAATTATAACTGCAGGAAACAGCTATTACACTTTTTCTTGGGAGACACTCAGATACTGTCCTTGAGGAAGAGTCTTGGCTCTCAGGTGTCTGAGCCTCCGCAGATGGCTTATGCCTCAGCAGTGTTCAGACCTCTGGTGGGACATCCCAAAAGAGTCAACACTAAGCCTGCAGCTCCAAACTCTGAAGAGAGTGGTGAAATGATGAGAAGCTGTTAGCCACAACCAAATGTCTATTTCTGTTAGATTCACATAAACAGTGTTTAAAAAACAAGGAGAAATCCCCTTCTCCTCTCCTGTCCACATCTCTTTATTCCTCCATTTTTTCCATCCCCCTCAGCGTCCAGTCCCTCAACTTAGCAGAAACTAAAGTGAAGACAACTGACAACAATGTCTGGGGTGTGCATTGTGTATACTCCCAGAGGCATCATCACAGCTTAAAGAATGGAAAGGAAGACATGGATATGAGACATAGGCAACAAATGCAACTTCTGAGTGACTTGCAATCTACAATGCAAAGAAGAGATTAAAAAATGTTGTAAAGGAGATTTACATTACATAAATGATACATAAAAATTATAAGGGATTCCCTTATGCCCCACTCTCTCCCCCTCCCACACTTTCACACATTAACACATCCTTCATTAGTGTGCTGTATTTGTTACAATTGATGAACACCTATTGAAGCAAGACTACCAACCATGAACTACAGTTTACATTATAATTTATATGCTGTCTTGCACAATTTTGTACATTATAACAAAATTTACAATATAAATATAAATCCCTGGGACATATATTTAATGAGCATAGTGCTAATTATACATTCAAATAAAAGGGGCAGCAGAGCCATATGTAGAGAACCTGTAAATGAGTCTAACTCTGTTACACTGGAGAGCATAAATTCCAAAGTAAGGCCCACTGGCAGGGTGCCTGAATTTCTGAGCTGTCTGCCCTGCTTATAATTTCTGGATGTCTCTAGAGCCCTCAGGAGTCCCACTATTTGAGGCATTGTTTACTGTAGCAGTAAATGAGATCCTGCTGAGACTTGCATAAGTTTAACCTCAGTAATGAACAATGGACTCACTTTGAAATCTCTTACCCCCCCAAAAAAACCACATTTTTATTTGCCTTTTCCCCTTTTTGTTCAAGATCTTTTTCCAGATGCATTGCTCATTTGCACTTGGAATAATAATTCCTTGGTGCCAATGAGGTTCATCTCTGGGAGCCTGTCTGACACCAGGGGAATGTAGTGCATTTATATGCTGAGTTTGGCTTAGAAAAGGCCACATTTGAGCAACAAGAAGGCTTTCAGGAGGTAAGTCTTAGGCAGTATATAGTACTAAGTTTAGTTTCAATTTCACAAGAAAAGTTTCATAAATACTATCATCAATATCAAGGGCCTGGCATAATGGTCTGTCTTCCTTCACTAGGCACTGCCCTTGCACTTGGGGGATGCTTGATGTCATATTAGAGATTGTAGCAGAACTCCCCAGGATGGGAATTCAATATTCTTTCAGTTATTGTGTGAATCTCCACCCAAAGAGAAAAAATCCCATGAACACTTGAGCATATTCATATGTCTTAGAGGCATACCCCAGGTTAACCCCTTCCTATGAATCCTCCCATCACTCACATCCCACAGCAGTGATCCTCTCCTGCCACTATTTGACCCTTCTGTGATCCAAAATCTCTCTATAAACGAAGCCAACAAAATAACAAAATAAAATTAATAAAAACATGAAATAATTTTAAAAATAACCAATGAAATACAAAAGATTTTTAAAAATTTGATACAATAAAAATTTTAAAACATTCTATCTTTCATCATTGTAATATTACATGACTTCACTCATTTGAATTAAGCAAATTGAACAGACTCACAAAGCTGGAGTCTAGAAGATAGGTTTACAGGAGACCAAAAAGGAGTAGAAGATGGAGAGCTGATGCCCATATGGGCAAAATCCATGATAAAGTAGAAGGATGTATTTGTTCAGTGGATGAGTGTGACTGTGGTGCAGTGATGTGACTGGATTTGATGGTGCTGGTCTGTCATGGGGAGTAGGGTGAAGGGGCTGGGTTGGACTATCCATGGAACTGGGGTACTGTCAGAGTAAGGAGCAGGTGAACTCTAGGAATTCAGGTCTGTGGTTAAAAGTACAATATTGGGAATGTTCTTTTGGTAATTATGGCAGAGGAGGATTACTGGTGTAAGTTGTTGGATGTAGGAGGTATATGGGACAGGGCACAACTGGGGAAGGATTCTATGGAATATGTAAGTGTTCATCAGGCCATAGTGTGTTATATCAGTGGGTGGAGACCCACACAATAAAGAAGAAAATATAAAACTCCCAACCTGAGGAGTCCAGCTATGTCCTCAATTAGAGGGACAAAAATCCCTTGAGAATGATAGGCAGTGCCTAATATAAGAAAACAGACAAATATATCAAGCCCTCAATATTATTGCAAGTAACTATGAATCTCATTCTTCAAAAATCACCACTTAGTGGTTACCACAGTCTATGAGGTGAAGGGGAGCGAAGAATAGAATAGATGCAGTGTACGGCATTTTTAGGGCATTAGAATTGTTCAGCGTGATCTTGAAATAACCGATACAGTCCACTTCAAATTTCACCACTTATAAAAATGCACAATCCAAAACTGTAAGCCATAATATAAACCAATGACTATGGTTAGTAGCAATGCTGAAATATTTTTACATCAATTGTAACATTTGTACCCTTTCCATGTAAAATAGTATTAATAAGGGAAATGGTAAAGGGGGGAAGGTGTTTGGTATATGGGAATTCCCTATATTCTTTATGTGAATTTTCTGTATTCTCAAGCTTCTTTGAAGATAAAATGAAAAAATAATACACTAGGGGAAATATAGAAGAGGTTCTTTTAACCTCTTCTTTTCTCATTTAGAATTAATAAATCTCTCTAGAACTGAATATTTAAGTAAGCATCAAAAGTTTTCAGTCTTTACTGCAATATAGCAATTACAGATGCAATTGATATTTTGTAACATTTGTAAACCAAAATTATCATGGTGGTGGTGGTGGTAACTCATTAAGATTTAGGTAACTTAAGTTCCATGGTCCATTTCTAATAATAAATCTAATGCTTTTCCACAAGTTGTATAAAATAAACAGCCTTATGTTTTTCTTGACAGTTTATAGTCATACTCAATAAAATGAAGCTCTGCTGGGCAACTTGTTTCAAAAGGAATTTTTCTCATCAATAAAATGTTCTCTTAGAAGTTAGTGACCTTGGTAACATGCTAGAATTGAAAGGATGATTCAGAATTAAGAAGAGGTGAGTGAAAGACATACATTACTTCACCATAAAGATATATCTGTCCCTTTTAACTTTCTGTTTTCATTTTTTTCTGCTGTCAAATAAAGTGATATATTCAAATTGCATGAATCATCAAGAAAAATATATAAACTTTTACATTACAATAATATATTTAGGACATAATAGGGCTTCAGAAAACATTCTAATGCTGATGTTATCTGAGAGAATAGATCACTTAATTGTCAACGTGAAAATTAGGCATATAAAAAAAAGAAATTTCACAAATATTTTGTGAGATATTTGTTCAAGCACTTTGCCAAAATTCCACTCAGTGTTAATATTCTCATAATGATTTGCAAGATATTTTTTATTTTAAGAACACTGACTACTAAGAATTATCTTAGGAAAATTGTCACTTTTTAGTATATATCATTTAATGTTATGTATTAGACATGCTTCTTTATGGATAGTTTAATTTTTATGTATTTATATTCATTTTTTACAATTTAAAGAATAAATCACTCAAAATTAAATTGTGTCCTATTCTACAGTTTATCTTGAATTTGTATGATTTTTAAGCTTAACATAATGCCTTCCTGGTTTTTATATCATTTTGTATATGTTTTCTAAATGAATGATTGCTTAAATGTATTAGTCTAACACCTCTTCCCAAAGGGTAGTCATTTTTACAAGACTATTTATTGAGAAACCTCTTGTTCTCTAATGGTTTGTGATATATTCCTTAAAATATTTAGCATCCTTAAATAAACTATGTTCTTAGTATTGTTCTTTCCCCCAGGGCCTTGATAATATCATACAGTCTCAACCTTATTTTTTTTTAATAAAGGGAATAAATATATAATTTTAAAATGCCATTTAATACTCAATGTACAAAATTTTCTTTTATAGAGACGTGAAATATATTGGTATTATGCAAGGCAATAAAATATACCTTCTCTCTTCTATTAGACATTACCATATTGTTACATGAACAGAACTATATTGTGACTCTAGCTAGGTACAATTCTCTCAGTGGGAGAAGGCCTTTCACAAACTAGAAACAGATTAAACATTACCATGAACTGGAACACATTTGGGGATTACTTGCAAATGTTTTTCCATAAAAGTTCCTCTTATTTAGTATGCAATGTTTCAATATGTGTTCATCAATTGTAACAAACATACCACACTAATGTGGGATGTTGTTGATGTGGGAAAGTATGGGAGGGGGAGGGATTAGGGCATATGGGAATCCCGTATATCTTTTATGTAACATTTATATAATCTAAAGCTGCTTTAAAAATTTTTTTAAGTATTTAAAAAGGTTAAAATAATCCACATTCTGAAGTTTTCTTCTAATACAACCAGTTTTTAATTCTTTGGTATCACTTTAATGCTATCTGCACTATAATCAGAACAATCTTTACAAAGGTAGGAGTTAGAGGTAGTTCAGGATGTTTTAAGTCTCATACAAAATCCAATTTAAACTCTTAGATCAGTATAAACATCCCTCAACTTACTGCACTTTGCTTTATTGTGCTTTGCAGATATTGCATGATTTTACAAAATTGAAGGTTGGTGGCAACCTTTCTCTGATCAAGTCTAGCTGCACCAATTTCTCCAACAGCATGTGCTAATACGGTGTCTCTGTTTCACATTTTAATTGTTATGTACATAGTCATTGCAGACATAATGTTATTGAGTACTTAATAGACTACAGTATAGTGTGAACATAAGATTTACGTGCACTGGGAAACCAAAAATGTTATATGACTCACTTGCTTGTGATTGCTTTATGGGATGGTCTGTAATTGAACCCATAATATCCCCAGGGTATGGCTGTAACAGCAATATAATATTTTATTTGTTTATTTTCATGTTTTGCTCAATAAGGGATAATATTTAGCTGAGGAATATACAAAACAAAGAACAACATTAACAAAACTATGGATTCTACTGCAAGATTTCCCTGTGTCTGTGATTTTAGGCAAATCCACCTAAACTCTGTGGTCACAATTTCATCAATCACACTTATTTTAAAAGATACAACATTGGAAAGAATAAATCTCAATTCATTCTGAAATTAGTCCTTAGCAAACTCATTAGTATCCTAATTCAATAAATGGGGACACTGTGTCCAAGTGTCAGGACCACTATCTCTAAGATGTTTCTTACTGTGCACTTTTCTTTATGTCCATTCCTATTTCATGGTTAATCTCTTATAAATTTAACCATTATTAAACAAATCAAAAAAAAATAAACAGTGTGAAACTATGATATAATCTTTTTTTAAAATTCTTAATTGTAAACTATATCTAATCTCAAGGATGTTATGGATGAAAATATAACTTAAAATCAATGAATTATGGTAAGTATTCAGATGTGTCAGGAAAAGGAAGTATTGTGTTCATATTTTATTATATATTTAAATTTGAAATTTAATAGCTCTCACAAGATATGAATGCTTTTTAAGTCAGGATTCTTTGACTCTTACTCTAAAAATGGAAGGCCAGTATAGTAAGGAAGAAAACTGGAAGATAATACTGGAGATCCAGCTCAGCTGCAGCAATTAATATATAGGCTTGAACAATACAAGTTCTTACTCCTAGTATGAAGAGCATTATAACAATGTCTACCTTTTCAAGAGAAAAATGAGGCTGAGAGTTCTGTTTCAAAAACACTTATTAACATGCATTCTTGTGAGGAGGTTATTATAGGGGTCTAGGAAAGGGGAGTGGGACAGAGAGCACAACATCTCAGGGGCAACAAAAAGCACTGCGGGGAGCCAGATCTGAACTAGTGTGGGCAGCCAAATTTTAGCTATTATGTGTAAAACTCAGAAAATAAGTGATAGCATCTGTTTCTGCCCAACCAAAAGGGCACAGAACACACTAGTCCTAACCCTTTCCTTACCAACTAAAGTCACAAGGCAAGAAGACCCTCCATTTCATCCCTACTTAAACCTGGGCTCCAGGTCATCAGATGTGCCTTTTCACTAGTAAGGGAAACTTCACTCATGTCTTGAGTGTGTACATTCATTTTTTCACTTTGCAATAAATTCTCTGCTTTCTTGCTTAATTCATGGCAAGTCTTTGAATTCTTTCTCACTGCATGACCATGAACCTGTAAATTAGCTCCAGCAACAATTGGGTAGACATAGAAATAGGTGGGGAGACTTCTCAGGTGAAAGAGAAATAGTTTGTGATCTCGAGAATCCACAATTTATTTGAAGAGAAGGCCACATAAATCTATAAACAGATAAGTACAACACATTATGCTCTGAGAAATAAGTAAAGAATGGATGATGAACAGATATCATGACTATCAAAGAGTTTGAATTTAGTCCAGAGGAGTTAGATAAGGTTTCGTGCAATAGTTCATGTCTCAGCAGTTTTTGATGGAGGAAATACTGAGCTTGATGAAACACTGCCCAAATGTGCAGATACGTAGAGTAGGGCATTGAATTAGGTACCCCACCACGGACAAGTTCAAGTCT
Organism: Tolypeutes matacus; assembly: GCA_026826555.1. Taxonomy (NCBI): domain Eukaryota; kingdom Metazoa; phylum Chordata; class Mammalia; order Cingulata; family Chlamyphoridae; genus Tolypeutes; species Tolypeutes matacus. Next base: position 3,427,617 of record JAKSZT010000663.1, read on the forward strand.
TTTTTTTTTTTTTTTGTATTCTTTTTTTTTTAATTAATTCATTTTTTATTGTGGGTAAAAATCAAAATTTTCACAATACATACCAATATTTGTAAAATGATATATAAATATATATGCATATATGTGCATTTGCTTACAAAAATGTTATTTATATATATATATAAATATATTTTAAGAGGTTCTTAGATTACCCAAAATATTACACGGAACCCACTGGGATTCCCATGTTGCCCACCTACACACCTCCCACCACATCCCACACAAACATCTCCCTCAAGTGTGGCTCACCACCCTCAATGGACGAAAGCAGTCCTGAGAGGGAAGTTCGAGTTTTAATGTGCATTCTTATGGCTATGTATCCACTTTTAAATAGTATCCTTGAATATGTTAAGGTATGCCAGGCTGCATACTTGTTTATGTATAGGATTTCCAAAGATATTATTTAAGGTAGCCAAACTTTATAAGGGGGAGGGAAGCTTAATCCTTATAACTGTAAGTGTTTTAAGTAGAAAAAAAAAATGAGGCTAGAGAAGTCAGAAGGAACAAAGGGAATCCAGGGAGAGAGAAAGAGATCTCTATGTGATGGAGAACTGCTGTCACTAGAAATCCAGGAGAAAGTGTGGTCTTTTGATCCCTTGATATTGGACTTATATCCTTCAAAATTATGTGCAAAATCAAGTAACAAAAGTAGGTTGGCTTAACCTGTTTTGAGGCTAGAGGAAGTCCAAAATTGAGGCATTAGCAAGGATATGCTTTCTTCTTAAAGACTGTAACTTTTAAGGATGATTGGCTGTAAATGTGAGTCCTTATATTTTCTATCACATGACAATGCTCATGGTAATGTCTTCTCTTCTGGGTTCCATTGACCTTCAGCTTCTAACTGTTCTCTGTGGCTTTCTCTCTTTGTGTCTGAATTTCATTCTGCTTATAAAGGACTACAGTAACATGGATTAAAGTCTGATCTGATTCAACTGAGCCACAGTTTTTCTTAAGTATCACCTCAAAGATATCTTATTTATAGTGAGTTCACATCCATCAGAATGTGCACCAAGACCAAGGACACATCCAAACAGGGGCACAAAATTCAGTCCATCACACTGTGAGACAATAAACCCTTATTATGTATGTACAGGCCAGCCAGTGTGGTGTAGTATTTGTCATATCAACTCTAACATACTAAGACAATATAGATATTTGATATTTATGAACCTAAAGTTTTTAAGAAAATTGGAGAGGAATAATGTTAGGAGAGAAGCAGCTGAATGCCTTTTTAGGTACTTGGACATGTAACTATATGAATGTAATCATTCACATTTACAAACTAAATAATACTGGTTCTAGCCCCAGATGTAACTTCTTCCAAGGATCCTGAGAAAATGAATTTCCAATATTTGTCCTCCTTTTCTCATTGTACATGAAAAGATACTTTACCCCTAATACCTTGACAGAAGACAGCCAAGAAGCAGAGGGACTGCAAGGCATGATTTTCCCAATTCCCCAGTGTGGTTAGTGTCACTGAGGGAGTTATTATGCCTTGTAAAGGCCAGGAACATGGAAGACACTTGAGAAATATTTTTGAGTAAACTAAAAAGATAACTTTTGCTATGATTGTTTATTACACAGTAATTTTTGGAGATTATAGCAAAACGTGAGAAGACATTTTAAAACTTTAGCTAAGGTTAAAATATTCCTTAAATTGCTTGTGTTTTCCTTCAAGGATTCCAAGAAACCTGAATTACAGCAGAAAACAGTAGTTAAAATTGATTACTTTCTTTGAGTGTTCTGGATAATAAGGCAACAGATTTACTGTAGGGTCCTGGTGCCACAGGGAGTGGAAGTAAATATAGGAATGTTAGCATCTCCCCAAACAAGCTCTCCAGAGCCAGAAGATAGAATGTCTTTTGTCTGCAGATTTCTGAGAAAATATGGATATTCTTTTAGATGTAAAGTATCTAGAACATGATTTTGTTTCAATCATTTCTTTATGGGAAAAATCATTTTGTGAAATTTCCAGCATCTATAGATATTATATATCTGTATATTTTGGGAGGAGAAAGCAGATTCTTTCTACTGAGATTTGTGTAGAGGACCTGGTTTAGCATAGCTCCTTAAATGCAGTGTCCTGAACAAACATTTCCTAGGAGTGGGAGGAATAAAAAGGCCCTGACTTGAGAGTTTTCAGCAATATATTTCTTCCTGCTTCTGTGAATTTTTGGAAGTATTTTGTAAGTGAAAATAGGCAGGTACTTAAGTAAAATTTGAATGAAGTGAATTATTTCAGTCTTCTGGAGAGAGAAAATAAACAGAACCCACATGAAATAAGGTTTTAGAGCATAGAAAAGATATTAGGGGAAAAAATCTGGAAAGAAATTACAAGGAAAAGTATGTTAGATTCCTTTTGTCCTGAATCAAAGATAATACTTTAAATAAAAATCCATATAGTGGTCATCATTTGGGTGAAAAGAAACCTTGATATTAAAGATGTACATTCGTTGTAAGTTGACTTCAGGCAGTATAAATATTAAAGCCTAAAAGAATCAGGAAATATGGTAGTGTTTCTTAACTAAGGGTGATTATGGACTCCTACAACTCAAGGGGTTATTTTACCATGTCTGGTGACATTTTTAGATTTCATGACTTAGTGGGATGCAGCTCCTGGAATCTAGTAGGTACAGGTCAGGAATGTTGCTAAGTATGGTATGATGCAATGAAACCTATCCACAACAAAGTGTTCTGAATTTGAGACAGCCAGAAACAGGGCACTAAGAAAGAATTTTACAATAGTAAGGATTGTTTCAAAAAGACTGTCTTCTGATTTTCCTTTAAATCCTTGGATACTAACAGATAGGGCCATTGAGAGCTCTTATCATTGCATGGGACCTCAGGCCTTCAGTGTTAGAATATTTGGAACATATTTCTTGCGTTGTAGAACCAGAGATGATGTAAGAAGTGATAGTATAGTAAGGGATCTTCATTCTAAGGAATCTGAATAAGGGGATTCTTGATATTTGGAATTTACAGCATTAAAACCAGGAAAGTCCCCATCTTTTGAGTTGGTGTAATTTGAACTGTAGATAAATAATGAAAACATTTTAAAATATGAGTATATTCCAGATAATATTTGTGATATACTATACCAAAAACAAATCATTATCCATCTGAAAGTCAAATTTTATTGGTTGTCCTATATTTAACTGACAACTTTACCTGGGGAAGCAATTTGAGGAATCTCATCATTCTTACTGTATTAAGAATGCCTTTATCATAAATGTGTATAAAGTGTGGTGACTACTTAAGATTTTCATCCATTTTCCTAATAATTAATAAATATATAGAATGCATATTCTAGATGGCTTGAAGGGAGAGAAAATTGTTGGGCCTAGAAAATCTATACAACTTTGTCAAAGTTTAATACTTTTTATCATACTTAATCCTGAATGCGAACATGTCTCTAAATTCCATTCCTCTATGGTTCATCTTGACACAGCTCTTTAGAACCCCTCTGTGACTGTAAACACTCTAAACACTTTCATGGGAATAATTTCCATGTTCTAGTCTAAAGTTTTTCTTTTATTTGATTAAAAGTATTAGCAAAATGAAGAATTTCCTAATGTAATCTTTATAAAATGAAAATATTACTATATCACTCTGTAATGAGACTGGCATAGAGAGGTGGGTACATGTCTGTTAGTAGGGGGGATTGGAGTTGGAGTTGTAGGTTGATTATCTAAAATCTTCATGTCATTGGGAAAGTCCTTGGGACTTGTGTAGAGGACCTGGTTATATCCTCTTGGGTCCCCTCTTGCTCACCCACAGAAAGAGGCATTTTGATGTATTCTTTTTTCAGAAAACATAAGTAAGTACTGACCTTGATGTCTGACTTACTTGGCCAAAAAAAGAAATGAACAGAAAGTGCTAAACTGCACTTAAAGTCTGGCATTAAATGATAAAAAAGGACTATTCTTTCTATATATTACAATATATGTGTATGTCATTTCTATGTAGAAATATGCTGTAATAACAGACGTTACTTTAAATGCTTTCACTTTTCATTAGTTGATGTAAGAAAGACATAAATAGTTATTTCATGTGCTCTCCGGAACTCATGAAGTTCAACGAGATGGGAATGTCTTACAAGAGGATTTACTTACGTGTTACCATCCTAATTGTTTGATTTAATATTTACTACACTTCCAAGTCTTTAAATTACATTTCAGAACTTGAAAGAAATTGTTTTACGATTCTTGAGAAAATTCTATTCCTGAAATTGTAGATATTCCTGTCTTAGATACTTAACATCATTCAGGATTGTGAAAGAGGTATATTTTCTCTCACCTTACACTCTACACATGCAACAGTGTGGCAATTTGATATCATTTATTAACTCCAAAAAGATATACTGATTATGTTTGTAAACTGGTCTGTTCCTCTGCAACCCTCTGATTGTATTAGATTCAGCTGAGATGTTTGATTAAATTATGTTAAGGTTAGGGCTTTGATTCAACCACGTCTATCGAGTGAGACTCAAGTGTTGAGTTCCAGCCCCTTCAGTAGGCTGATAAAATAGACTCTCACATGGAAGTAGACACACAGAGAAGTAGATACACAGAAAAAGACATGGCAGAGGAGAAAACTTAGTTTTGATGCTGGAACCCCTGGAAAGAGAGACGAACCTGATAGTTTAGAGCAGACCTTGTAAAGAGAACAGAGCAGTTCAGCCCAGAAAGAAATGATCCTGGGTAAAAGAGATGAGCCCTTTGCCAGCCTAAAGCTAAGATCAGAAGAAGCTAGACCTATGGAGCCTTAAGAGGAAAGAGGAAGTCTGAACCCTCACAGATATTGGGTCATCTTACTTCAACACGTGTCAACAGACTTTAGGTGAGAAAGTACCTCCTATGGTACCTTGAGTTGGACTCATTAGGGCCTGGAAAGTTCCACATCCAAAAAATACCCTTCATAAAAACTAACAGATTTCTGGTACTTTGCATCAGCATATTTTTGGCTGACTATACAGACAGTTAACCATGCTTCACATATCCATCATTCTTAATATGTTTTTTCAAGATTGATTTTCAGATTCCATCAACAAGATAGATGTTTCTGGCAGAGAAAAATATCACTGCTGGTGCCAAATTTGCATCCTGGGCTTCTCAGATTACCCAGAACTGTAGGTCCCTCTCTCCTTGGAATTTCTGACCTTTTATAGTGTTACTGTTTTTGGAAATATTGGAATGATTGTGTTCATTAAAATTAAAACCTTTACTACAAACCCTCATGTTCTTTTTCCTCAGCCATCTTTAATTTGTGGGTTTCCACCATTCCTTCATGACTGCTCCCAAGATGCTGGTGAGCCAACTTGTAGGAGACAGATCCACTTCATTTTTAGGATGTGTAGTACAATTGTTTTTCTTTCATATCTTTGTGGTAACTGAATCCTTTGTATTAGCTGTGATGGTCTATGACCACTTTGTGGCTATTTGCAACCCTGTGCTCTATACAGATGTCATGTCACCTAAACTCTGTTCCATATTGGTTATTGGATCATAGGCATGGGGAATAGCATGTTCCTTGAGACTCAAATGCTCTGCTTTCAAATGATCTTTTCGTGTTTTTGACACAATAAATCACTTCTGTGCATTCTCCTCACTGTTCTCTCTCCCTTGTTCTGATACTTATCTCAACCAGTTGCTGCTTTTCATCTTTTCCACCTTTAATTTGGTGGGCACACTATTCATCTCCTCTTATGTGTTCTTCATGGCCACCATCCTGTAGAAGCATTCAGCTAAGGGGTGCCACAAATCTGCTCCACCTGTGTCTCACACCTGACTGCCATCACAATATTCCATCACACAATCCTCTTCCTATGATGTGTGCCCAACCCCAAAGTATCAAGCTCAAAGTGGCCTCTGTGTTTACACATTGGTAGTCCATATGTTGAGCCTTCTAATCTACAGTCTGAGAAACAGAGATGTCAACAACACAGAATAATAGTGCGCAATGTTTATTTTCCATATGGAATCTATACATATGCAAATTTGTTTTTCAGTTATCACATAACCTTTATTGGAACTTAACCATTTCAATCACTTATTGCTAGAAGACAAAAGGGCTCGATACCAATTTTTTTTTTTTTTTGCTTTTAAATTGATGAAAATTCTGAGAAAGTTTCAACATATTAAACAAAAACAACTTTAGCCTGCAGAGTATAAATTACTAAAAGATAGCATGAGGGCTGAGAAGGGTAGCTGATGATTAATGTATGTAGAATTTTTAATAAGGTTGATTGTGAATGTGTGGAAATGGATGGAGTAGATGGTAAAGCATTATAACAACTATAACTAACATTGCTGATGTATAAAGGTGACAGTGACTGAAGGGATAGTCTGGGGACATAAATGTAAATTTAAAGAATGATAGAGGATAATCTATAGACTGAGTAACATAGAGAAATGGTGGTAGAGGAAGATTGTGCTTAATAGTACAAATATAAGAATTCTTTCCCATTAACTAGAATAAATGTACCTCAATACAAGGAATTTAGAATATGATATATGAGGAAAGTATAACTGATGTAACTTACGGTCTAAACTTATCAGTAATATTGAAAATGTTTACAGCAATGGTAAAGATGGTACTATATCAATGCAAAGTTTCAACAACAGGGGGATATTTTGGGGTACAGGATTTTTCCTCTTAGAGCCATGAAAACTTTCTAAATTTGACTGGGGTGGTAACAGCACAACTCTATGGTGAAACTGAGAGTAAATGAGTGAACATACAAGGCATAGGAATGTATAACACAGTGAAACCTTTGGTGGATGATGGATTGTGGTTAATTGCAAAAATATAAGACTGTTCTCTCATGATCTGTAACAAAAATACAGTACTAATACATGGTGTTAATAATAGAATTGTTAGTAGGAAAAATACACCAAATGTAAATTATGGACAATAGTTAACAGTAATAATTTTTAATTAACAATGTATATCACTCATACATGAACATACATAAACAACAAGTGTATAGTAATAGTTGTGAACTTACAAAACAAACATACATAACATACAGGGCTCTCATACCTCACCCTACCACCAATACCTTGCATTGTTGTGAAACATTTTTCCTAATGATTAAAGAGCATTCTCAAAATATTACTAGTAACCAAAGTATTTTCCCCCAACCCTCCCTATTATTATTTTTATATCATTTATAAATGAACATACATAAACAATAAGTGTATAATAAAAGTTGTGAACTTACAAAGCAAACATTTATAATATCATACAGGGATCCTATGCATCAACCCTCCACCAACACCTTGCATTGTCGTGAGACATTTGTCACAAATTATGAAAGATTATTGTCAAAATCGTACTACTAATTATAGTTCTTATCTTACATTTGGTGTATTTTCCCCCCAACATACCCTATTATTATTTTCTAAATATATTTTTATGACACAAGTTATAAATTGACAAAACATTCATGCACTAGTGCAGAATTCCCAAACAACACCCCTCTATCAACACACCACACCATGGTGGATTATTTGTTACAGATTATGAGATAATGTCATCCAATTATTACCAGTTCCACAGCATACTTTTGGTACACTTTTTTGATACTCCCTCATTATCAGCACAGTACACTTTTGGCATAGATGCAAGAATATTACATTATTACTGCTAATCACATTCCATAGGTCAATCCAGTTGTATTTTTCCCATGCTTCTCACATTCCCACCACCCTGCAATATTGATGTACATCTGCTCTAGCTCACGAAGGACAGTCTTGCATCTGTACCATCAACCACTATTCTCACCCACCTCTGGGTTTACTGTGTTATTCAGTCCCTAGATTATTCTCTAGCTTTCTTTCAAATGGCATTTACAAGGCAAAGGCAAAGCTCCAGAAGTTGGAAATGCAAGGCACATTCAAAGAATGGAGTATTGGTAATTCCACTTAAAGTTTGCAATTTTCAATCATTAATGAATCACAAATAATTCTTTTTTTAAATTTTTTTTATTTTTAAAGAAACTTTAGATTACATAAATGTTAGTAGCAATGCTTCAATATGTGTTCAGCAACTGTAACAAATGAACCACACTGATGAAAAATGTTGTTTATGTGGGAAAATATGGGAGGGGGAGGGGTTGGGGCTGGGGCATATGGGTATCCCTTATATTTTTTATTTAACAAATCATTCTTTACATCTTTAAAATGTGCACAGCAAAAGTAAAATTACAAAAGCTTCTCCATTTTAAAATTATGAGTAAGGGATGGAAAATGTAACATCAAATCCACCAAATTCTTTCATACATCATAAGTATTTTATAAGTGCATTAATTCTGTGGTTTTTTTTTCTTTCTGTATTTAATACTAATCTCCTTGGTGTTAAAAAATACTCATTTAGTGAACAATTATGTCATCTCAAGAAAGTCAAATATTCTATCTCAGAAGACTAAAATCCTATATATTCAAGAGATTTTTGGCTAGCATATAGCATTTTCTTCTCACCTTTGACACTGATCCCTTTTAGTTGTTATAACAGCAACTTCGTATATTTCCACTTTGAATCTGCAGCCCTCCTCTCATGCTGTAGTTAGTTCCATTCATCCATTGATTCCCCGTTGGATTTTGAATTTCTTTGGTTCTCTTATTATATGGTTTTGTTCTCTTTTTTTATGATAATATCTTCCATTTTGTATCTAAAGACACTCTAATGTTGTTCTATCAGGATCTTCACAACTGCATGCAATTTTGTCATCTCTCTTCAAATTTTTAGTTCAATATTTGCATTAACATAATCTTTTGTTATTTTATTTCTTTCCATATATTGTAAATTGATCTGTTTTCAAATAAAATACCTCAGACATGCTAAAGGGTTAACTCCTGAATTGAGCAAAATCATCACCTACTTATTCCCCAATCATGCAAATAATGGGCACACTGTTGGAATGATTGAAGAGAGCTATATATCAAATTATGTTAAAAGAAAAAAAAAAAGAAACCAATACAACTTTGTAGAATAAATCTGTAATCTCCACATGTTATTAGTTGTAATCTCCACATGGTATTAGTTGTAATCTTCACATGTTTTAGTGGAATGGAAGCTACTGATGAATTATAAGATGTGATCTGCAGCTATGGTGCCCACTGAATTCTGAGTCAGAATGAAAACATGTTATTTTAATATAAATAGGGCATAAGGAGTGCATCATAAAATTAATTTAATATATAAATATTGTATGTATAATACTTCAGAACTTTAATGTGAGTGATAATTAAATATTACAGAATATAATGTCATATATTAATGTCTATAAATTTCATAATGACCCAGTAACATAAGTAGAGCATATTTAAGGATTGATTGATTTATTTACTTTTATCCATTTTTACACCCCTTCCCCCCCCCGTTTTTGGCGGTTTCTGTGTCCATTCGCTGGGCAACTCTGTGTCCATTTTCTGCCCTCTCTTCTCATCCTTCTCCTCCTGTCTTCACTGGGATTCAATCCTTGGAATCTCTGATGTAGGAGAG
>JAKSZT010000664.1:293-16713 GCA_026826555.1 Tolypeutes matacus
TTTTTTTTTTTTTTTTTTTTTTTTTTGTCTTGCTTTCATGCCTGACTTAATCAAATATATTGTCTTCCTGGTTGGGGCACAAATCTGGCTTTGCCTGGCCCTTTATGACCACTGGTATTTATGTTTTGCTACCAGCCCTAGTCTAACCTCCCTTACTTACCCAATGACTCACCATCTGTACATATACAGCTCAACATAGAGCTTAGGAACTACAGGGAATCCCAATACCACTATTCAGGGCAATTCCTTTGATAGCCCATCTTTAATGTTAAAACTTATCCAGCTGGTGGAAATTCCAATGTCTGACTCTTCAGCTATGCCAGACTTTTATACTCTGCTGGTACTTTGTATTTACTCACCAACAAGCAGTACAGAAAAGGAATCTTGATTGCCTTCTCATATAATTCCTTTATTTTATGGATAACTGACCTTTTATGCCTTCTGTCCAATGCCTGAAAACATTTTATGTGAAATTTGGTCTGGTTTAGAGGTGTTTATACTGGAGGGGAAATCATGTACCACCTACAATGTCATTATGGAAGACAAAATCTTAACAAAGATTTAAAATATCTTCTGATTCAACTGATGATATATTTTGATTCTGCAAATCATTATATATTTTCCCTCTGTTACTTATCAGTCTCTTTTTTCTTCTCCTGGATTATTCTTTTTTTTTTGCTTATGAAATAGTGGATTTTTATCTTTCTATCATTTTTAATAAATTTTATACAATTTTAACTTGCTTTTTATTTATTGTTATTTTATTTCCACCATTTTATTTCTCTGATTTTATTTAAATTCATTGTTTTTTTCCTAACACCTAGAAAAACATTATTATGTTTTTTATTTTAATTGTTTTCTGCTTAAAAATAGAGAATTTTAATATTATCATTATTCATCTGAATGCTACTTTAAAATGTATGCATTAATATGTGTTATTCACATTGCAATCCAGAATAAATTCAGATTTCATTTTTGGTTATATTTATTTTTAATTTTCAAATGAAAAAAACTTTCAGTTTTATATTTTAAATATTGATGGGCACTAGGTTTGCTTCCAACTTTTGGCAATACTGAATAATCCCGCTATGAACATTGGTGTGCATATATCTGTTCGTGTCTCTGCTTTCATTACTTCAGTGTATATAACCAGAAGTGGGATTGCTGGATCATATGGCAATTCTATAGTTAGCTTCCTGAGGAACTGCCAAACTATATTATATAATCTCACTGATATGACTTAAGCAAATTGAACAGAATCACAGAGCTAGAATCTGGAAGATAGGTTAACAGGGGACAGAAAGGGAGAAAAGGGTGGTGAGCTGATGCTCAATATGGGCAAAATCTATGATAAGGTGGAAGGCTGTGGTTGGGCAGTGGATGGGGATGATGGTGGTGCAGTGATGTGATTGGGTTCTAAACTCCCATCCTGGGGAGTCCTGCTATGTTCTCAATTAGAGAGGCAAGAATCTCCCCATAATATAGGCAGTGTCTCTTAAAAGAAAACAGACCAATATGTCAAGTCCACAATATTATTGCATGTAACTCTGAACCTTATTCTTCAAATGTTGAAACTTAGTGGTTGCCATAGTTTCTGAGGTGAAGTGGGGGAGAATAGAATAGATGGAACATAAAGTATTTTAGGGCATTGGACTTGATTAGCATGATCTTGCAATAATGGATACATGCCATTTTAAATTTTGTCAAAGCCTATAAAAGTGTATAGAGAAAAATGTAAACCATAATGTAAGCCATTGGCCTTGATTAGTAGCAAAACTTCAATATTTGTACATCAATTTTTACAAATGTACCATCCACATCTAAAATGTTTTTGATAGGGGAGACTGGGACAGGGGGAGGACATTGGGTCTATGTGTATCCCCTATATTTTCTATGTGATTTTTCTGTAACCTATAGCTTCTTTGAAGATGGAAAATAAAAGACACTGGGGGAACATATAGAAGAAATTGTCACTGTACATTAACAACAATAGATCAAACAATGACGAATTATACAATGTATAAATTTTTTCTTTTTTTGTGTTTTATTTGTTATACATTTATTTATACATTTATTATTATTTTATTTACTTATTAATTTTATTTGGTTATTCTTTTGGCTTTGTTTTTGGGGAGGTTTTGCATAGCAGAGGTTATAACTGTGGCAGGAAGGATCACTGGTGCACGGTGTTGGTGTTGGGGGGACATGTGGGGTGGTGTACAACTGGGGCATGCCTGGAAGACAGATGAATATGTTAAACTGTTCATGTTCATGGGGCATTGTCTTGGTGGGTGGAGAGCCACACAATAACTGAAAGAATATTGAATTCCCTTCTGGGGAGTCCTGCAACAATCTCTAATAAAGCAGCAAGAATCTGCCTAATACATGGCTGGTGCCTATCGAAGGAGCAGAGACCATTATGCCAGGTCCTTGATATTGATGGTGGTACTAATGAAACTTTTCTTGTGAAATTGAAACTTAACCTATTATTATATATTGTCTAAAAATTAATTCCTGAAAGTGTCCTTGTTGCTCAAATGTGGTCTCTCTCTAAGGTAAACTCAGCATATAAATGAACTACCTTCCCCCCTGGGTGAGACATTACTCCCAGAGATGAGCTTTCTTTGCACTGAAGGATTATTATCTAGTGCCAACTATTGATGCATCTGGAAAAAGTCCTGGGCCAAAAGGCAGAAATATTAAATAAAAATGAGTTTTTATGCCTAAGAGATTTCAAAGTGATACAGGAGGTCATTCCTGAGGTTACACTATGCATGTCTCAGCAGGATCTCATTGACTGCCACAGTAAACAATGCCTCAAGCTCGAGCTCCTGGGAGATCTAGAGACATCTAAACACTATAAGCAGGGCAGACAATCTTAGGAATTTGGCACCTGTCACTGGGCCTTAATTTGGAATATATTCTCCCCAATATATCAGTCAGACTCATTTATAATTTCCCTACAAACGACTCTTCTGCCTCTTTTATTTGAACCTATAAATAGCACTATACTTGTTAATTATATGTTCCAGATACTTAAATCATAAGTCTGTTCATATGCCGGTTGAGCCCTGAATTTCAGCAGAGTTGTATCACCTACTTTACTGTTCACTGGACTTGCCCAGGACAACTAACAAAATGATGATGATGGACAATGCCTATCCCAAAAGACAGAATATCTACAACTGCAATCAATACAGTTCCACACGTCTATCCCATGTTTTCTAAGCCCCCTCTCAGTCAGAAGCAGAGTGGGCATCACCATCCCAAAATCTTCAAGATTGGGGAAAGAACAATGGACTAAAGTAGACATTATTATTCAAAAACTATAAAATTGTGTGGGGCAAAGTGTAAACTATAATGTAAAGCATATATTGAAAAAGGATTTTCAAGGTAGTCTTCAATGGCAATGTCACCTTTGAGCATCCTGGAAGAACTGAATTACAGAGTCTACAAATACCAAGGGGAAGAGAGATTCAGGCAAATGAACCATACAACACCATTCAACAAAATTATTCACTTTGTGTCCTTTTATGTTAAAGTTTTGCCTCTTTATTTTATTAAAAATTGTGTAACCATGTTGTATATTGGATTTTGTATTGTAACTCACATAGAATCTTTTTTATTATTATTAGAGAAACTTATTCTGCATAATGAAGATAAAATTTTTCTGATAAATGAAATTTCATTATATTACTATTTCCAGTTTCTATTTTGAAAAGTATTTTTTTTCTTTCTTGTGTTCTTTTTTATTTGTTGTCTTTAGGCATATTTAGATAGTCACTTTACTGCCCTCTCACCCCTCTATATTTTGAAGAGCATATATCTATGTAAAATCCTTAACTTCCACTACAATATGTTCTTTAACTCCCCACAAAATTCTTTCCTTTATTTTGTTAAAACAAATTATTGAAGTATATCATTCATACATGAACATACATAAACTATTAGTGTTCAGTAAACATTGTGAACTCACAAAACAAACATGCACAACATCATACAGGGCTCCCACACATCATCCCCTCCAACACCCTGTTTGTTTTGAAAGATTTGTTAACAAATCATGAAAGAGCACCGTCAAAGTACCACTACTAACTATAGTCTGTATCTTCCTCCCCTATACACATTTTTAAGGTCTCATTTATCCATTTATCTACTTTTATACATTTTTAACCCCCTCACCCCTTTTTTGTTGTTTCTGTATCCATTCACTGGGCAACTCTCTGTGTCTGTTTCCTGCCCAGACTTTCTTCTCATCCTTCTCCTTCTGTCTTCATGATGATCTGATCCTCAGAATCTTCAATGTGGGAGAGAGGCATCCTACTGCCTGCACCACCTTAGTTCCTGGTCTTTTGTGCTTCTTATCTTGTTATCCCTGTGTCACTCTCCTGTTATGTCATCATCTTGCTGCATGGCTCGTGGGGTCTGATGGCTCACCCATGCACGGGGCCTGGCAGCTCAACCACTTGCAGGGCCTGGCAGCTCATCTGCTCGTGGGGCCTAGTGGCCCATGTGCCTTCTATACTTTTCCTTTTTAATTTTTACTGGGAGGTTCCAGTGATTGAACCCAGGTCCTCCATATGGGAGACAGATGCCCAACCACCCGAGCCACATCTGTCCCCCTGCTATATCTCTTAAGGTTGACCAAATATACCCAATGTTACAGTATTTTCCCATATAAGATGGTCATATAATAAATCAGGCTTAGTTTATCATCAACATTCTAAAAGCCAGACCTAGGGAGAAAAACTAGGTCTGGAGACACATGCATGGTTTCTAATATAGCAAATGTTTAGCCTACCCTGATTATTGCAAAACCAGGTCAGCGAGAATATTCGCACTTACCTTTATTTTTTTATGGACTTCAACCTTCATGTATGGATGTAAGATTGAGTTTGTGTCTATATGGAACAAATAGTCAATTTCATTTTATTGAATACTTAACTTTGTAAAGAATTCCTGAAATATCTCTTGACATGAAATTAGTTAAGATAATAATCGTGTTCTTTTTACATTGATATAAAAGGTTTTTTAGAGTTAGCCAAATAGATCATAAATTCAAAGAATGGAAATGATTGATAGGAATATTGCCAGGGTACTCAAAGCTTATATTGAACAAAAATGGCTATCATTATTTGAAGCCTGATATATGAAACATATTTTAAATTGAGTGGTTTTTATCAGAATTTTCAAAATGACATGGAATCTGGCAAATTTCAAACACAAGGAGTTGGTCAATTGATATGGGACCAAGTAAGAGCTTTGGGAGTGTCAGGCAAAGAGAAAGAGTGAAAAAGAGAAAATGGAAAGCATTCTGTTATACATTATTATATTGTAAAGTGAAATATGTAAAAGAATAAGAAGAAGAAAATAAAATGTAAGAGAAGAATATTTATATATATTTTTGTATGCATATATATATGTATACATACACATACACACACAGATCACATCACATACGGTACCTTCAATTACTCCCTAGACTGAAGAACTCATTCCTTTTAGAGAAGGTTTGATTTTGATATATGAGATATCAGAATTTTCTTGCCTGTTGACTCCAATTATTTAACTCACATATGCAAACTTGTTTATACTTATTTCCCTATCCTAACTTCAATACATCATTTGATAATGAATATATCTGTAAATCATATTTAATATATACATAAGAAATGTTTGGAAATAATACTAGAAATATAATTTTCTACTCCACTAACAATTTTTGAATACTAATATGGAAATGGCTGCCCATTTGCCAAAGAAAAGTACAAACATGACCAACATGAGTATGGTACAATCTTTGACCTTAATGAACTATCTTTGGCCCTCACAAGTAAACAAAAACAAAATAAAATTATCTTTACATAGCGTGTACATAAATTTATGCATTTTTAAATACATCCTGACACATGTCAAAACATGAACTATATTTACTTAAATATTTTTTTATGAGAAACACTTAGTAGATGCTGTGAAGAACCTGAATATGAATAAGCAAACGCTTTTCTCAAAGAATTTACCACCTTCTTGGAGAGAGAAATATCAATGGCACATACACAAAATTTATTTTAAAAAAACCTTCATCAAATTTATCTTTGATTATTTTAAATATATATTCCATATCTGTTGGTCTAAATAATTCCTTTGATTATTATATTACTCAATGAATCATGCACAATAGAGACTTACCAAGAGAAATACCCTTTCTGGTGAGCATGGTGTAACAATATCTGTGAGAGTTCATTCATCTAGGTTTACATTAGAATTGCATTCAGCCCAGCAGTTCTCTCCTTATGGGAAAAACATATTTCTTTTTAAGAGCATAGATTCATTATAAGCAAAGCAATCTCTCTATATACCTCCAAATTGCTTCAGGAATTATTCTGCAGTTAGTGCTTCTTTAGCGACACACACAAACATGTCTATATATAAAGTGCTTGAAGTTAGAGTTTCACGTTAGACTTTATTGGATACTGAAATCTGTTGTTTTTTTAATGGATAACATACTGAATTTCTTGTAAAGATTGCATTTCTATGTAATCAAAAATCAAATTGCATCTAATCACATAATTTTTTTTTTTTTTAGCAAAATTGATGAGGAAATTTCTCCAGCCATACACCTCCCCCTCAGCAGAGACCCACAGCTTTAGGAAGATAACAGCTCCTCTCCTCCCCTTCAACTAAGGCCCTCTGCTTTAGAAAGATAAGCTAAACTCACACTTCTGCTTTTGTAAACTCCGCCTGCCCACTTGCTTAAGGAATTTGCCTGCTTGCCCAGCAACCCACTAGCCAATAAGCAGAGAACACACAAGTTCCTATATAAGCCCATGAAAGCCAAAGCTCAGGCCTCAGACTTTGGAGACTAGTTTCTCCTCTGAGTCTGTGCATAATAAAACTGTTCCTCCGCGTCTCTGAGTGCCACTTGGGTTTCTTGTCGTCTGAGTTTTGTCTGCTGCAACATTTGTTTCTCTGACTGGGAAACCCAACTGTGCAGGCCTGTTGTGCCTCCAGCTTGGGACTGATGGGTGCAACTGGTGGTGATCTCTGAGTGAACGAGGTCAGCACCACCCATCCTCTTAATGGGACCTACTTCTGAGGAGGTCCCCATGGCTTGCGTCCCCAAACCCTGGCCTGACTCAGTGAGGAAGCAGACTGAATGGTACCTGAAGACTTTGGAAAGGTAAATACCCAAGTGCCAAATCCAAAGTCAGGTCCACCTCCAGACAGAAGGGGAGACCAATCACCTCCAGAAATCTCGAGCATCAAGATTCTGGAATAGGGCAATCCCTGTGGGAGGAACTGCATAACTTCTGAGTGATTGTGTATGAATGATAATGGTAGAGGCTTGCCTCTATTGTTCCAATGTGTGGTTCCACAGCTCATGCTACAGAACCTGAGTGAGCCCTATACCTGTTTTCTGTGGCCACATCATATGGCATAATGGCCCACCCTGAATTCTTAGCCAAAATGAGCTGACGTTCTCATGAGAGATGCAGACAGGTGGGCACCTGAGTGGGCTTGAAAGAGGCAACCATTTCCTTTGTCTATCTTGTGCCACCAACTCAGGGTATGGGCTCATAACAGTCAAAACCTAATATCTTAGACTGCATGTTCAAGAATTTTAAGAAGGGTTTTTCCAGAGATTATGGCATCTGAATGAACCCTGGCACCTTCTGGACATTATGTGAATTACAGTGGTTTACTTTTGGCATTGACTGGCCCGTGGAAGGGACCCTGGATGTAGCCAGGGTCTGCACTGTGTGACTTGTAGTCACAGGAACTCCCGGCCATCCTGATCAGTTTCCCTACATCGACTCTTGGCTAGAAAATAGCCCAGACTCTGCCCCTTGGGTTCAATTTTGCATTGGAAAAAAGGAACAGAGCAGGGTCTTGGTTGCACAAGGAACGGGGCCAATCATTCATTAGGGATCCTCAGAAGAAGACCCACCACCTCCACTATATGCTCTGGCCACTCTAGCCTCCCCTCCTAGCCCAGGAATGCAGGCAAATCTCCCAGAAACACCCTCACCTTCAGTCCCTCCAGGACAATCAGCCCTCTCTGGAGAAAGCTCCAGAACCCCTGTAGCAAGAAGACTCTAGTCAACACAACCTGCATTACAGATGCCCCTCTGTGAGATACAGTGTCCAGCCCAGATCGGTCAGGATGGGGCCATCTGACCCAGGAGGCCTGTTTTGTATTACCAGCCCTTAACAACTACAGACCTCTTAAATTGGAAGCACCATACCCCTTCCTACTCAGAAAAGCCCCAAGCCCTTATTGATCTCATGGAGTCCATCTTCCAAACCCATTGTCCCACTTGGGATGACTGCCACCAACTCCTCCTGACTTTGTTTAATACAGAGGAGAGAAGACAGATTCTGATGAAAGCCTGAAAGTGGCTGCAAGAGCAGGCCCCTGCTAGTGTCTTAGACCTGGAAGATTGGGCATGAGAGGTGGCACCAGAGGCCCAACAGAACTGGGACTTCAACACCGATCAGGGATGGGCTGCCCTCCAGCGATATTGGGAAGCACTCCTCTGAGAGGTCCGAGAAGGGGCAAAATGACCCACAAACATGACAAAGAAGACTTTAGTCACTCAAAAGTCTGAAGAATCTCCAGGATATTCCTATGAATGACTTTGTGAGGCCTTCAGAATCTATACCCCTTTTGACCCATGTAGTAGTTTGGAGGTTTGATGTAATTATGAATTCCAAAAATAGATATTGGATCATGCTTGTAAACTAGTCTGTTAATCTGGGCATGATTAAGTTATGATTAGGGCATTAACTGGGCCACATCAGTAGGGCATTGAGCCCCAACCCTTGGTGGGTGGGGAAATCAAATATAAAAGACATGGCAGAGAGCAGTTTTTGATGTTGGAGTCTTGATCTGGAGCCCTGGGATGTAAGAGAGGTTGGTCATGAGGAAGGAGAGAAGGCCCCAGGATAGAGACAAGCCATTTGCCTCATAGTGTACAGCTGGCCTTGTGGAGAGAAGCAAAGCCTAGAGAGCCTCATAGTCTACAGCTGACCTTGTGGAGGAAACAGGAGCTAAGCCCAGAGAGAATGCAGCCCTGGGAAGAGAGGAACCCAATAAGCCTGAGCAATGGCAAATGTCGGAAGCTGTCTTGCTCCAACACGTGGCAATGGACTCTGGTGAGGGAAAAAAACTTACACTTTATGGCCTGGTAACTGTGGACTTCTACTCCAAATAAATACCCTTTATAAAGACCGACCAATTTCTGGTATTTTGCATCAGCACCCCTTTGGCTGACTAATACAATCCAGAAGCTCTGGAGAACCAGAGAATGGTGAGTCCCAACTTTGTTGTGCAGGCAGCATCAGACATTAAGAGAAAGCTCCAAAAATTAGAAGTGTTCATGAGAATGAACATCTCTCAACTCCTTGAGGTCGCCAATAAAGTGATCATTAGTCAGGATGAAAGCGTTGAACGGGAAGCCAAAAAGCAAATGAAACATCAAGTTTCCCTGCTGGCAGTGGTCTTGGTAAGTCCTGACCCCTCCCCCCCAAATGAGGAGGACCACCGCAAAAAGGGGGGACAAATACCAAGAGGACACCCCTGGCAAGAGACCAATGTGCCTACTGCAAAGAAAGTGGACACTGGAAAAATGAGTGCCCCCTAAAGAATCAGGCACATGAAAGAAGCAACCCCAAAGGGAAATACCAACCTGAGCCCCAGGACCATCTGATCAGTCTGGCAGGACTTGACTTCAAATAGGGGCGACTGGGCTCACTGGAACTTGACCCCCATGAACCCACAGTCAAACCACAAGTCAGGGGCCAGCCAATGACTTTCATGGTAGACACTGGTGCTGAATATTCTGTGGTCATAACTTCTGTCCCCACTTTAGTGGAAAACTGCTAATATTATAGGAGCAACTGGAGACCAGTCTAGCCAATGACCTTTTTTTTTAAAGATTTTATTTATTTATTCATTTACCCCCCCCTTGCTGCTTGTGCTCACTGGGTCAGCCAACCACGCCATGCGGGCGGGCCCGCCCCCACCAGGAGGCCCCGGGAACCGAACCCGCGGCCTCCCATATGGTAGACGGGAGCCCTACTGATTGAGCCACAGCCGCTTCCCGTAGCCAATGACCTTTTTGCCAGTCGAGAACTTGTCGATTAGGAGGCCACGAAATAATTCACAAATTTCTGTACCTGCCTGAATGCCTGGTGCCCCTACTTGGTAGGGACCTCTTAACCAAACTGGGAGCCCAGATTCCCTTCAAACCTGAGGGGCCAGCAAGTTTAAGCCTCAGGACTGGCCTCACTCTCCTCATCACCATACCCTGAAGCAAGGAATGGAGACTTCATGCAGAACAAAATTCAAGTCAGAATCCACAAAAACTGCTGGAATGTTTTCCCCAGGTTTGGGCAGGAAAAAAACCCACCAGGAATGGCACAGAACCCTGCACCCATCATCATCGAATTGAAGGCTGGAGCCATCCTTGTCTGGCACAGACAGTATCCAATTCCCTGCAAAGCACAATTAGGCATGGTTGAGCACATAGATCGCCTGAGAAAAGAGGGAATCTTGATCAAGTGCCAATTACCCTGGAATACACCATTATTACCAGTGAAGAAGCCAGATGGGACAGGATATTGACCCATCCAGGATCTATCAGCCATCAACAATGCCACTCTCATCTTACATCAGGTTGTTCCCAAGTCATGCACTTTTCTGGGACAGTGCCAACTGAAGCCGCCTGGTGCACTTGCTTGGACCTGAAAGAGGCCTTCTTCTGCCTGTGCCTGGCCCCTCTGAGCCAGCCTCTGTTTGCCTTTGAGTGGGAGGATCCCAGAACCTGGCAGAAAACTCAGCTAACCTAAACTCAGCTCCTGCAAGGCTTCAAAAACTCCCCTACCTTTCTCAGGGAAGACTTGGCAGCAGTTCTGGCCACCTACAACAAGGAAGACTGCAAGTGTGCCCTTTTGCAATAGGTAGATGACCTCCTATTTGCCAGTGAGACAGAAGATGACTGCTGGAGAGGGACCCTGACTCGTCCACAACTTCTAACACAGACTGGGTACAAAGTGTCTTGGAGAAAACTCCAAATCTGTAAACAGCAGGTCAAGTACCTGGGGTTCAGCATCACACAAGGGCACCGGACGCTCAGACCAGAATGGAAGAAAGTAATCTGCACCATTGTTACCCCCACCACAAAAGAAAACTTCACGTGTTCCTCAAGGCTGTAGGGTTCTCTCACATGTGGATTTCCGGAGTGCAGCTATGGCCAAACCCCTCTATGAAGTTCTGAGAGGTCCAGAAAAGGAGTCCCTCATCTAGGGAGAAGTTCAACAGAGGGCCTTTCAAGACATCAAAAAACAACTTGGCCGAGCCCCTGCCTTGGGGCTCCTGGATGTAACTCGAAATTTCAACCTGTTTGTGCATGAAAAGACCAAGGTAGCCCTCGGAGTCCTCACACAAACAGTCGGCCCCTGGCAAAGGCCCATACTTACCTCTCCAAGAAACTGGACCCCATGGCTGTGGGATGGCCACCCTGCCTGAAAGCTCTAGTGGCAACCATAATCTTCATCAAAGAAGCCAACAAATTAACCCTCAGACAGCCTATTCATGTCATGGTGCTGCACACAGTCACTGCCCTAAGGAACTCACATGGGCACCAGTGGATATCTAACCCCAGCTTGCATATTACCAAGGTTTACTCTGTGAAAACCCCAGAGTAACAACAGAAGCAGTGTGCAGTCTAAACCCCACCACCTATTTGCCAGATGAAGAAGGGGTCCCTGAACATGATTGTGTTTAAGTGACCAAAGAAATTTACGCTGGACACCCCAACCTCCAAGACAGACCACTCCCTTCCCCAGATCGGACACTATTTACAGATGGAAACAGTGTTCTTAGGAATGGGGAAAATGTTGTTGGATATTCAGTCACCACTGCTGAACAGATAGTGGAAGCAGCGTCTCTACCTCGGGGATAGTTCACGCAATAAGCAGAACTCTGGGCACTGGTCCGGGCTCTGCAGTTAGCCACTGGGCAGGCAGTAAACATTTACATTGACTCTAAAACACATTCACTATCATTCATATCCATGGAGCAATTTATAAAGAAAGAGGTCTCCTAACTGCAGGGGGGAAGGAAATCAAAAACAAAAAAGTAATCCTTCAACAATTAGAAGCAATCTGGAAACCAGACAGAGTCGCCATCATCCACTGCTGGGGACATCTGAAAGGAATGGATATAGTCACTCAAGGAAACAGGCAAGCCAACAAATCAGCCCAGGAAGCGGCTGAAAGGATCCACGGAATATGAGTTCCGGAATTGACACTGCCAGATTCCCTCTTAGGACAAGAAACTAATCAACAAAACTATACCTGGGAAGAACAGGAATGGGTCAAAAGAGAAGGGGGAAGATGAAGCCCCGAAGGAACATGGCTGCTGCCAGATAACTGGATTTTTGTCCCAAAAGAGCTGCTCATGCCCTCGTCCAACAATACCACCAACTCGCCCACCTAGGGAAAACTGCGCTAGAAGCCTTGCGCCGGTGATACTTCTACACAACCTGACTGGCTTCCCTCCTTGCCACCATCAGCAGCCAGTGCCAAGATTGTGCCAAAAACAGCCTTTTGCAGGGCCTCTGAGCTTCAGCTGGCATCCAGCACACAGGGACAGCCCCTTTTGAAGATCTCACAGTAGACTTTACAAAAGTGAAACCAAGTCGGAGGTACAAATATCTGTTAGTGATGATATGTACCTTTTCAGGCTGGGTCAAAGCATTCCCCACTCGCACTGAAAAAGCAAAAGAAGTGACTAAAGATTTTACTCAGGGAAATCATTCTCTGACATGGGCTGCCTCTGTCCACTGGAAGTAACAATGGCCCAGCCTTTGTGGCTGCTGTAGTTCAAGAACTGGCAAAGATGTTAGGAATCAAGTGGAAACTCCACACCACTTACAGGCCTCTGAGTTCAGGGAAAGTTGAACACATGAATAGAACTCTCAAGGCCACCCTAGCCAAATCCAGCCAAGAAACTGGCCTTCCCTGGGTAAACTTACTTCCCTTAACCCATCTCCAAGTTAGGTGTACCCCAGGACCCATGGGCTATTCACCCTTTGAAATTCTATTATCCAGGAATATCCCAATTATCCAGGCCTTCAGAGGAAATCTCAAGTTCCTGGGGGAGGCTGGCTAAGATTCCATCCTCCAGCAGATGGGGAAAACTCTAGTCGAAATACATAAAACTGTCTTGTCTCAGAACCACATCCCACTGGGACACTCAGTGCATGTCCACTGGTCAGGGGACCTAGTCTGGGCCAAAGACTGGAAAAAAGATCCCCTTCAGCCTACCTGGATAGGTCCACATACTGTGACCTTGTAACTCCCACTGCTATTAAAGTTGCAGGCATCATTCCTTGGATCCACCATTCCAGCGTCAAGAGGGCACACCCCGACAAAGAACAGGACAACTGGACAGCCCAACCCGTACCTTCATGCTTAAGAGCTTGAGTTGCCCAGAACTGGCCCCGAGGACCACCCTTATCTTACGCCTGCTGAATGGACCACTGCTCCAGGTGGTTTCTACTCCCGGAAGGACTACTTGCCCTACTGTTTGAAACTGGACTAGCTGCTGTAGCTCCTGCAGTTTGGACTATAGTGAATAGAGCTTTAATTGCAGTAGCTTATTGGTGTACAATAGGATGCTTTGGTAACTGGAATTGCTTATAATTTTCTTCTTCACCCCCTCCCTAGGAGCTGATACACAACAAAACCAAAAGCTGATTCTTTGAAAATATCAATGAAATTTATAAACTTTAGTTGACTGAAAAGAAAAAAAAAAGACAGGATACATATAAAGAACACCAGAAATGAAAATGAGGACATTACCACTGATCCTACAGAACTAAGAAAAGGTATAAGAGAATACTATGAACAAATATGTGACAATAAATTAGATAATCTAGATGAAAAACATAAACTACCTATATTTGACTTTATGAGAAACTGAGGATCTCAACAAACAAATAAATAGTAAAGTGATTGAATCAGTAATCATAACCTCCAATCAAATAAAAGTCCGGGGTCAGACGATTTCACAGGGGAATCTACCAACCATTCCAAGAATACTTATTTCAAATTCTGCTCAAACTCTTCCAAAACACTGAAGTGGAGCAGACATACCTTAATTCATTCAATGATGTCAACATCACCCTTATACAAAAGTCAAATAAAGATACCACATGAGAAGAAAACTACAGACCAATATCTCTTATGAATATAGATGCAAAAATCCTCAACCACACAGTACCAAAATGAATCCAACAGCATATTTAAAAATATCTGTCTATCTATCTATAAATTTAAATCATGATCAAGTAAGGTTTGTCCCTGTTTTGTATGGTTATCTCAACATAAAATGAATTAATGTAATATACAACATTAATACAAAGAAGGAAAAAATCATCTCAAAATGATGCAGAATAAAGAAAATTCATTTTAAAAAATTCAGACTTCTTTTTTTGATTAAAAAAAACACATTTAGAACACTAGGAATGGAAGGAAATTTATTTAACATAATAAAGGGCATATATGAAAAGCCCACAGCTAACATTCTACTTAGTTGTGCATGACTGAAAGCTTTCCCTCTAAGATCAGGTAAAAGAAAAGGATGCCCACTTTTACCACTGTTATTTACTCCTCTATTGTAAGACATTTCTTGAGTAATTATCCAAGAAAAAGAAATAAAAGACATCCAAATTGGAAAGGAAGAATTAAAACTTTCCGTATTTGCAAATAACATGATCCTTATCTTGGCCTGCCAAAGGGCTGCTGATGCAAAATACAAGAAATTCATTGACGTTTATAAAAGGGATGTATTTGGGACAAAAGTTTATAGTTCCAAGGCCATTAAAAAGTCCAGAGAAGCCATCAGAGCTGCTTTCTCACCAAAACCACCTACCTTTGATCCTGGTATATTGTGACGTGATGAAGCAAGATGGCTGCTGATCTCTGCCCAGGATTCTCTTTCCCCTCCATTCTCACCCCTTTCTCTTTAGCTGCAAGGGCCCAGCCTTTTGAAACTTCATGCTTAAGTGATCCTGTCATCCTTTCTCTCCTTACACAGGGCTTATTCTTTCTGGGTCTCCTATACCAGTCATGGCTGTTTTGCTCTCTTCCCAATTTCAGCTTTCAGGCAAATGGAACATCTCTCCCTAGGGAGAGCCTTCTCCTTCTGTCACATAGGATCAAAAATGATAGAACTCTCTTTTCTTGTCTCTTGTGTCTGTCTGTCCCTGTGAGTCCATTTATATCAGACCCAGCAAGGGAGCTGGGAGTCAACCTGAGTCAAGCCTTACTGACTTAGTCAATAAAATCCTAAAGCAATTTTAACAGGTAACGTAATCAAAGACCCCTCAATTGAATTTACTGCAATTAAAGCTTATCACATGTAGATTATAGATTAGTTTACAAACATGCTCTTTCTCTTTTTGGGATGCAGATAATAATATAAAACAGCTATAATCCTATTTTCAGAAAATCCTGAGAAATCCACAAAAAAGTTCATTGAGGTAAAAAATGAATTTGGTACTGTCCGCAGGTGTGCTGCCAGGCCCCACAAGAGGGTGAGCCACCAGGCCCCGCACACGGGTGCACCACCAAGTCCTGAGAGTGGGTGAGCCATCAGGCCCTGTGCGTGGGTGCATCACCAGGCCCCGTCCACAGATAAGCCACCAGGCCCTGTGCATGGGTGTGCTGCCAGGCCCCACGAGTGAATGAGCTGTCAGGCCACATCCTCAGATGTGCTTCAGGCCCTGCGAGCAATGTGAGCCACCAGGCCCTGCGATCCATGCAGCAAGATGATGACGTAACAGGAGAGTGACACAAGGGAGACCTAAGACAAGATGCACCAAAAAACCAGGAACTAAGGTGGCACAGGTGGTAGGATGTCTCTCTCCCACATCAGAAGTTCTGATGATCAAATCCCAGTGAATTCAGGAGGAGAAGGATGAGAAGAGAGGGCAGGAAACAGACACAGAGTCACCCAGTGAATGGACATAGAAACAGCAAAAATGGGGGGTGGGGGTAAAAATGGATAAAACAAACAAACAAACAAACAATAAATCAATCAATCCTTAAAAAAATGTATAGGGGAGGAAGATACAGACTATAGTTAGTAGTAATACTTTGACATCACTCTTTCATGATTTGTTAACAGATGTTTCACAACAATACAGGGTGTTTGGCGAGGGGATATTTGGGAGCCTTGTGATGTTATGCATGTTCGTTTTGTGGGTTCATGATGTTTACTGAACACTTATAGTTTATGTATGTTCATGGAGGAATGATATACTTCAATAAATTGTTTTAAAAAATTTGTAAACATGGCAAAAAAAAGAAAAAAAGAAGAAAGAAAGAAAGAAAGAATGAAAGAAAGAAA
>JAKSZT010000665.1:8601-23340 GCA_026826555.1 Tolypeutes matacus
AAAAAAAAAAAAAAAAAAAAAAAAACAGATCCAAGAAAACCTACAAAAAAACAGAGTCTATATGTTCCCTGTCATAAGCTATCAGCTAGGTGCCTGTTAACTAGGTGGATCACTTTCTGTACTGCTTCTCTAAGGAGACCCTTGACTCAAACCAGGGTCCTTGTATATGCAAGGCAGGAATCTTCCACTGAACTAAACTGGCTCCATGGGTTAATTAGGTTTCAGAAAGCTTATCTGGCTCTATCCACCCTCTTTCCCTCCGGCAGGTTAGAATTCTAACAATTTGCTAGAGCCCTGCTGATTAAGTGCTTGTCTCTGCCCCTTCTCTAATCTACTTCCTTTCTCTCCCAGGGAGTCTGTGTGTAACAGCCTGATTGGGCATATTCCCCTTCCCCTCTCCCCATCAGGTTGGGGTCCCTTCTTAGATTCAAAGGGGCCTCAGCTGGCTAAACTCACCACAAAGAAATCCATCTCCACCCTCCATCAAACCCCTCTTCCTCCAAGGTATGCTCCCTCCCACTCCATTGGCAGCAGCAAGCCAGGGGCTCCACCAAGGCTACTTGCCCTGAGGGTGGGGTATATGTGCTGTTTCCAGCTACAGGGGCAAACAACTCATGGTTTTCCTTTGGCTTCTTTATCTTTCCAGCTCCCTCCTGGATCATGCAGAGCACTTTCCCCTTCTATATATATCCAAAGCAGCTCCTTCAGATAGATCCTTGCCCTTTCTCCATTCGTTTTTGTTTTTTTGTTTGTTTGTTTGTTTGTTTTTTTGTTTTTTTTTTGAGAGAGAGTCAGGCTGTGCCTTCCTACTTCAACACCATTTTCCCCAAGACCCTTATATCTTTCAAGTACATGATGATGGCACTGATCTTTACAACACCTCTGAGAATCTGGTATTGCTTTTGATGTGCTATATTGCAAGGTAGGGGTAGGTCTACTGGCTACCTTTCTGAACATAATAACCCTCATTCCACAAATCAGAGAAACAATGTAGGGATTCTGCCAGTTGCTGAGTATGTTTATATGAATTATGCATTCTGTAACTAAGGAAATGACCGCAGAATGGATCCCAGGATTCACTGAATCCACTGTGAGGTGGACCTGAGCTAAAATTCCATTTATCACCTGACCTCCATAAGCCCCTCTCTGACTGGTGGACCCGAGTGATGATTTTGGTTTCCTGGAATTAATGTCACTTCTGAGCCTGTGTCTAATAATTCCTGAAATGTCTGGTCATTTCCTTTACCAAATACACAGTTATCCTAGTTAAAGGCCATTGGTGGCCTTCTCTTTGGTGAAGGTTTGGAGTAAGATTAACAGTATAAATTTTTTGGCAGTATAGCAGGGTCTTTCCCCAAGGGACCCAGATTTCCATTCATTAAATGGGTTGTGGGTCTGTAAACTGTCTCAAGTCTGAGAGTTGGTTAAGGGGTCATGATTCTCTGTTACTGTAATTCAAGTTAGACTATTGCTATCTTGAACTAGAACTCTTCTGCTTATACAGATCAAGTTGGAATTTAGTAGACTGCCCACTTTTTAATTTTAGGTATCCAAAGATTTCTTAGCCACTGTCATATGTATCTGGAACTCAGACAATTTTGATTACTGCTTTGAGTCTGCTGTTCACTGTGGTAGCCACATCCACATTGTCTTCAGTAATCATGTGCTGCCACTTGGCTTCTGCTAACCTGGTATTTGATCCTTCACATTGTGTTTAAAGATAACAGTTTGGTGACAACAGTTTCCAGGTAATATCTGACCTACAAAGAAAAGCAACCACAGAGCTCTTAAGGGAAGATGGAATTAGTCTCACAAATGTATTCCTTATAAGTCCTGGTGAAAGGTGTGTCCTCTGGACATTCATGGGATGGGTGAGTGGGTCCTACAGCATGTATCAACTATAGTATCCCAATCTCTCTAAACCTTTGGATCTCTTCATATACAGTATTCCAGGACAGTTTTGGCATTTCTACCTCAGGTAATGTCCTCTTTGGCCCATGTTTCAGTCAGCCACCTGAAGAAACTGTTAGAGCCCTTTTTAACCCCTCGAGCTACAACTGAATCAATAATTGCTGTGTAGTGGGCCCATATCAATAAACTCAGCCTGATCCAGCTTTACATTCCTTCTACCACTATCTTTCACCCTTAAAATGCATTTCCACACATATTCTTCTGATTTCTGTCTATATAAATTAGAAAACTCATGAAATTCTTTTGGAATATAGTATACTTACTAATGCTCACTTTGTACCTCATCCTTTGGGACCTGTTGGGACATAAGTCTATTTATAGGTCTGGAAGAAGCCAATTTCCTTAGGGCATTCCTTTGTAGTTTCAGGCTTTGTAGAACAGGCTTAACCTCTTCAGGTGGAGTTCGAATGATAGACTCCTTAAGGCAAACTGGAGGTCCAGAAGCTGTTTCCTCAGAGCAACCTGGATGTCAGCAAGCTGTTTTTAAAAGGATAGCAGGAGGTTGTTGGCTGTCTCCTCAGGCCAGTGCATTACGAGTTTATCTGGCAAGAATCAGCTGAATTTAAGGATTCAATATTCCCAGTGCAATTACTATCAACACATATGTTTCCATTACAATGATCAGGATCCCATTCCTTTCCAAAAATGCACTCACTTTAAAAGCAGGTATGTTGCTAGGTTGAAATTTTAGTTTCTTTTGTAACTCTGCTCCTCACACAATGAGAATTTGTCTGGTTTTCAGAGATCTCAAGTCTGCAGCTACATGCAACAAGATTTCCTTTAAGGGCACACATCTAACATATAAGTTGCATGTTTGAAGACTTCAGCTCATCCTTTCTTTTATAACAATATCCAGTATATTTAGGAACCAACCAACATCATTATACCTTTTAATTCCACAAATCTCTGTTAAGATGCCAAAAACACTATCAACCAGACCTTGCCTCTTCTAAACATGTGAACAGTTGTATCCAGTGATGATATTTTGCATATCTTTATTGTCAACTCATATCATGGACTATCATTGGCATCTTGAACATTAGAAAAAGAGTCATTGGTGCTTTTGTATCTAGTCAGAGTAGAAAGCCAATTGTTAATCCCCAGAAGCAATTCAGAAATCCCATTTTTATGTTTCAATTTCTCAAGAACTACTCCTGGTACCAAGCTGTATTATTCAGGGTTCTCTAGGGAAACAGATGCTACAGAAGATATCTGTACTATTATATTTCATAAGATTGTCTAACACAACTGTGGGGGTGCAAACATACAAATTCCGTAGGGCAGGCCACAATCCCAGTACTCCAATGAAGGTCCTTGATGAATTCCCCAGGAGGAGCTGGCTAGCTGGATTAGAGCTATAAATTCTCTCTTCTGACTGCTGAACTCATCACTTCTCCTTTTAAGACCTTCAGCTGATTGGATGAGACATCACCTCTCATTGCTGGAAGGAAATCTCCTCAGCTGATCGTATATGCAATCAGCCATAAATGCAATCAACTTACTAATGATTTAAGTCCACAAAATGTTCTCACAGTAACAATTAAGCCTATGCTTCCTTGACCAATCTAACAAGCATCATTACCAGTAGCAGTTGGCACAGGGACCTAATCATCACACAGAGCAAATGTGCTTTTCTGTGTCAGTAACCTGGCAAGAAGATGAGTCTGATCTTCCTGGCATTAGATGTCATAGGACCTTCTTCAAGGCATAGCAGCAACCTCATAAATTTGGGCATCTTTTAAAATAACATTTGCAAGGACTATTTTCTGAGCCAAGACAAATACTGCTTTAAAAACAGGTTTGGAGGAACTTGGGACGTATTCTTCTCTTGCTGATGAGTCTTTTGACCACTGATTAGGAACTTGTGCTTTCAAGGTCAAAATATGGAATTCCATTAGCACTGAATGGAGATATCAAATATATATGATGAAAAACTAAAATGTTGAAAGGAAAATGTCTTTCCTTGCTTCATTCCTTTAATCCTTCCAAGATCCTTCTTATGATTCCAATGACATGGACCTTGGGAAAAGACACAACTACAGATACATTATAATGTCTGTGTTTTTCATGGATTTGGGGGGGCAGTGTGAATAGGTGGAGCACAAGTTATTTACAGGGGAGTGAAAGTATTCAATAAAGTACTGCATTGCTGAATGCATAACATCATGCATTTGTTAAAATTATAAAATGTTGTACAGATAGTGTGAAACCTAATGTAAATTATACACCTCATTTACTAAAAATTACCAATGTGGGTTCACTACTAGGGATATGTTAACAAAAGGAAAAACTGTATTTGGGGAGAAGGTATAAGGGAACTGTATACATTCTCTGCAATTTTCTTGTAAACTTAAAAGTGCTGTATAAAGAAGTTTATTATTTAAAAGATAGCCTTAGAAATTCTTACAGATTATATTAAAACTCTTTCATTTAATGGGGAACTTAAAGTTCACAGGTGCTAGGTGCCATTGTAGTGTATACAGAGAATGAATGAATGAGTGAAAGAATGTATGGAGGTTAGAAGTAGAACAATCACACACTTTACTTCCTCAGAAATAGCTTTATTATAGAGTACTTCAACTGAAAAGACCATTGTCTTAACTAAGTTATTAACTAACAATACTTGTAAATGCTAGATGTGTTTGTTCTGAAAATTTTCACACAATAAAATTACTTCTCACCTGTATTCAGATAACCTTGGACTACTTCTTGCTTCCTTCAATTGTACTTGAGAGGTCTGTCAGATATGCAATAACTTCCTGAACACCAGTCTTGAACTCCCACCTATCCATTGGGATGCCCTTATTTTGGCTCCTCAGCTTTATAGCCTCTCTCTGGAGATGAGCTCTGAGCATCACTGGAGGATGCGGACTCAAGCCTTCTGCTCCTGATCCTCACAGGCAGCTCCACAAAAGTGGTAAAATGAGTGCTCCCTAAAGAACAGGGCCAGTCGGGGCTGATGACCTACCTGTGTTTGCTAGCTAGTAGCCATTCTGCAAGATGGTCATTTGAATGCACACAATTGGCCATGAGCTCATTATGTAACTGATGAAAAGCCTAGGGAAGCTCGTGCTCAGGCACAGCAGCACATTGCAGGAGAACAGAAAGTGATGGAGGTTGTGGAATTCTTCCTTGGAAATGGAATCCAGCCCAAAGGCAGCACCCTTTCAGGATGACAAGGAGGCTCAGGAGTGGGCTGTGGAGTCACCCAGACCAGTGGCCACAGTCAATTTACTGTGTCTCCCAGCTTTGAAGGTTTGTGGGTACTGGATAATAAGTGCACCCATTACACAGGACTGGGTGGGGACCAGCTTGACATGGTGCAAGGAGTGCTGAGCACAGGGTGAGACCCATGTTGGTGGTGGTAGTTCTTGTTTCATAGGATCCTTGGGATTGTGTGATAAGAAATCTTAATAGTCTCTAACTGTTTTTGTGGCTACTGCAGAGGTTGGGGATTTCCCATTGTCTGTGGCAGCAATTTCTTCAGATGAGAAAACTTATGCTCACAAAGGAGGTGACTTTCTCCAGGCCACATGGACAGTAAACCAAGATCCAGATCACAATCCATCATTTGAATTTAGCTGATGTCTTCTTTGTCCTCAGAGTAACTGCTGGGTGAATGGTTTTACAGTTTGGGCATCAAAACAGGAAAGGGGCTTTATTTATTTTTATTTTTATTTTTATTTTATTTTTTTAGTGTAGAACATTCATTGCAATTGATTAACACATTTTGGAGCATTGCCACTAAGCATGGATTATAGTTTACATTGTAGTGTACACTCTCTCCCACACAATTCTGTAAGTTATGGCAAGATATATAATGGCCAGTATCTGTCATTGCAATGTCATTCAGGATGATTCCTGAAAAATGCCCCTGTATTACACCAGTTTTTTCCCCTCTCCCTGCCCTCAGAAACTCCAGTGGCCACAGCCTCCATATCAATGATATAATTTCTTCCATTGCTATAGTAGAATACCAGTAAGTCTACTTTAGTCCATAGTTCATTCCCCAATCCTGAGGATTCTGGGATGGTGATGCCTACTCCACCTTTAATTGAGAGGGTGCTTCAATCCCATAAAGCTGATGGAAGGGACTGTCTTGCTGGAAGTTGTAGATTCTCTTGGTTTCTTTTTTTTTTAAAGATTTTATTTATTTATTCATTCATCCCCCCCCCCCCCGCTGCCTGTGCTCACTGGGTCAGCCAACCACGCCGTGCAGGCGGACCTGCCTTCACCAGGAGGCCCCGGGAACCGAACCCGGGGCCTCCCATATGGTAAACGGGAGCCCTACTGATTGAGCCACAGCCGCTTCCCTCTCTTGGTTTCTTGGTATGGTGGTTGTCCATCATCTCCTCCTTGTTAGTTGTCCAGGGTGAGTCCAGTGAACTGGAGAGTAGGTGTTGCAAATCTGCTGAGATTCAGGGCCCAGTTGGAACATGGACACCCCAAAGATTTAAGTCTCTTGGATGTACACTTACCAAGTCTAGTACTAAATTTAGATTCAAATAGAAGGGACAGTAGAGCCATGTGTAGGAAAACCACAACTGAGTCCAACTGTACCACACTAGGGAACATAAATTCCAAAGTAGGGCCCATTGGCAAGGCAACAAACTCCTTAGCTGTCTGCCCTGGCTATAGTGTCTGGATGTCTCCAGAGCCCTCAGGAGCCTCACTATTTGGGGTAGTATCTACTTTGGCTGCCAATGAGATCCTGCTGAGACGTGCATAAGCGTAACCTCTGGAATGACCTCCCAACTGACTTTGAAATCTCTTAGCTATATAAACTCATTTGTCTTTACCATTTCCCCTTTTGGTCAAGGTTTTTTTCCAGTTGCATTGCTAGTTGGTGCTTGGTAGCAACCTCTTGATGCCATGGAGGTTCATCCCTTGGAGTCATGTCCCATTTGGGGGGAAAATTATTGTATTTATATGCTGAGACAGCTCAGGAGTTTGGAGCTCAGAGAGAGGACACATTTGAGCAGCAAAGGGGTTCTCAGGATATAATCTTCAGCACCTCATAATACTAGCTCTTTCAAGAGTAAAGATTCATAAGCACAGTCATCAATATCAAGGGCCTGTCAATGGACCATCCTCCTTCACTAGTCATTGCCCCTGTACTTGAGGGATTCTTGTTGCTCCATTAGAAAATGGAGCTCCTCAGGATGGGAATTTGATATTCTTTGAGTTATTGTGTGATTCTCCACCTTCTGTGACAATGCCCCATGAACATTTGAACATATTTATATGCCTTATATGTATGCTCATGTGAACTTCCTCCCATGTATCCCCCATTACTGACACCCCACACCAATGATCCTCCCTTGCCACAGTTGTAACTATTCTGTGACCCAAAACTTCTTCAAAAATGAATCCTATTAAGTAGCCAAATACAATTAATAAGAAAATGAAATAAAAATGCCAGTTTTTAAAATAACAAATAAAATACAAAAAAATTTTTAAATAAAATTTTAAAAAATTGGGGGATAATAAAAAACAATTAAAAAATATTACAATTTTTTTCTTTTACATTTTGGCTTTCATCACTTTAAAATCTGTTGTCCTGTATGTACAGTGACTTTTTCTTCCATTTATTCCCTCAGTGTCTTACGTTTTACATTTGCCTTCAAAGAAATTTTATGTTACAGAAAGTCACATACAGAATACAGGGGACTGCCATATACCCAACATCCTCCCCCTTTTCCCCCTTCCCCTATTAATAACATTTTATATGTGGATGGTACATTTTTTACAACTGATGTACAAATATTGAAACAAAGCTACCAACCATGGTCAATGGTTTACATTATGGTTTACATTTTGGACCATACACTTTCATAAATTTTTTGATGAAATTTAACATGGCCTGTTTTCATCATTGCAAGATCATGTAGAACACTTCCATTGCCCCTAAAATGCTCCCTGTTCCATTTATTCCATTCTTCCCTTCCTCTTTCCTTGGGACCCATGACAACCACTAGGCTTAACTTCTTGAAGGACAAGATTCATAGTTACTTGCAGCAACACTGAGGGTTTGACACATAGGTCTGTCTTCCCCTATTAGGCACTGTCCTTGTTCTCGAAAGACTCCCACCCCTCTAGTTGAAAACATAGTGGGCCTCCCCAGGATGGGAGTTCAACATCTTCCCACTCATTATGTGGATCTCCACCCACTGATATAACACACTATGACAAGATGGACACCCACACACTCCATAGAAGCCCACCCCAGGTGGCCCTGTCCTGAATGGCCCTCACATCTAACATCCTAAACCAGTAACCCTTCCTTGCCATTTACCAAAAGAACATTCCCAACATTGTAGTTTCAACCATGTAACTCCAAATCACCAGTGTTCTCCTACTCCCTCCCTCAACCTTCCCCCCAGTTCCATGGACAGTCCAACCCACCCTCCCCACCCTACTGCCCTGACAAACTTGCACCACCTAAACCCAATAGTATCACTGCACTACTATCATACCCATCCACTGCACAACTGCACACTTCCACCTTATCATAGATTTTGCCCATATGGCCATTAGCTCACAACCTTCTTCTCCCTTTTTATTTCCTGTAAACCTATCTTCCAGACTCTAGCTCTGTGAGTCTGCTCAATTTGCTTAATTCATATCAATGAAGTCATGTAATATTTGTCTTTCAGTGCCTGGCTTGCTTCACTCAACATAAAGTCCTCAAGATTCATCCATGTTATCCTGTATGTTAATACTGTATTCCTTCTTACAGCTGTGTAATAAGGAATGGGGTTTTAGAAGTGTCTGAAAGGCTTCTAGCAACTGGGCAGGTCAGGCTCAGCCACAAACTCACAAGTGGCTTTAGGCAAGTATGGAATAAGAGGAGCTCAGTGCAGGGAGGGCACTAGAAGTTGTGTATCCTGGGTTTGCATCTACTGTGTGCCAGTACAGGGTAGTTGTGAAGACACAGCAGTGGTATCAGCAACCTAGCTCCAAAACCCAGCTTGACTTTCTTGGACAATTCCTTAGCTCCCCTCTGCCTCTGATTCCAAACTAAAATAAGTGCCAACCTCCTGGGGTTTCTAAGAGAATAGGTGCATAGGAATTGTGCAATGATGCTAGCATTTGCTTCACTTTCCATATGGATAAAAGGAGGCTCTTTAGCATAGTCTCAGAGCAAGTCATTAGCAGACCAAAAACCAGGGTTCAGATTCCCTTTATCCATTCACCAGTCTCTTCTGCCTCATGTTACATCTCCCTAAATTTCAATTTCCCTGCTATAAAACATAAATATCAACTCCTACACGGTGGTGGGAATAGAATATTTGAAACCACAGTTTATCAGTCACTGGATAACAGGCCGTGCAAGTCAGGGATCCCTGAGAGAAGGGACACAAATGAGGTGATACAGAGACCATTTGTAGGCTCAGTGCAGCCCAGATGGGCTTGACAGTGTCCCTGAGGGCCAGGCCATGGGTTTGGGAGTCTGGAAAGAAGCAGCTGCATTTGAAGGCAGAGTGGCAGGGGGAGAGATCTGCATGGAGAGGA
Organism: Tolypeutes matacus; assembly: GCA_026826555.1. NCBI lineage: Eukaryota > Metazoa > Chordata > Mammalia > Cingulata > Chlamyphoridae > Tolypeutes > Tolypeutes matacus. Next base: position 18,088 of record JAKSZT010000665.1, read on the forward strand.
AAGGGTTGCAGAGTGAGAGAGAACTTGAGAGCTCTGCAGAGAGATCTCCTTTCATCATCTGTATAACACACAAGTGTACAAGGGGCCAACCAAAAGCCTCAGAAGACAATTGAAACAGCAATGGGCAGCACAATCCTCAGAGATCAACTGGAACTGGCAGGAGTTCATGTTCTACTGGATAGAATGGAACAAGCTCCCAATTAGGGGTCATCAGGCAGAGTGTTCAGAGGGCATAGCCTCTGTGGTGGGGAGGAATTACCCCTGGACTAAAGGCTGCTCTGGACCCACCTAGAAAAGATTAAGAACAAGTCTCAACAGTACCAAAGTGCATCCCAGAACAAAGCTAAGAATATTGAAAGAAACACAAAACAGAAAGATGAGTTACATGGGCAGTGGAAAAGGGCTATGGGTGCCAAGGAGACTGAGAGTCAGAGGATTTCCCTATTTAACCTAATTAAGAGATCAGGAAAGTGAAGTCCTTTTACTTTGTAATTCTTTTTCTAGCATCTTCTCCAAAATCTAATTGCACTTATGCACACAGTCATCTCTGTAAGGATGTTCACAGTGCTCTCTGTAACATCAAAAGACTAAGTACTTCCTATGTGGCACATATTAGTTAAATCACTAATGGAAAATCCACATAAAGGAATATGGTCAGCCTTGAAAGAGAGTGAGAGTTATTTGGATTGTGCTGATAAGAACCATTCTGAGCTCTGGAATAAATGGATAAGTGGAAAATTCGAGATGCATATTGTTATTTTTTAATAAACTTTATTTGAACTTCAAAAGAAAACCAATGAAAGGTAGCTTAACAAATCACAGAAGCACTGCTTTAAAAAAAAATCCTGTCAAGGCACATTTATCTTATTTAATCCTATAAACCAATTCAATTGTTTCTGCAGTGTTCCAAAAGATGAATAAATGAGTACAGATTGGTCAAATGATATGAACAAGGTCTCCTTGTTAATAAAGAAAATGTATAAAAAATGCTTGATCATATTCACATCTCATAAATTTAAATTTCACATTATTTTTTTTAATCTTTAGCATTAATATAGTACATGTTTTACCATGGCTACAAAAATATTACAATATTTTTGTTAACTTTAGTTGTGTTTTTCCCATGTATCACCATATTCTTCATACTTTATAATAGAGGAACATTTTGTATATATATTTTTAATCACAGTCCTCATCTGCCACTAATATCACTATATTATACAGCCCCTAGATTATCCTATATCTGTCTTTCAATTAACATTAACCTCCCTAGATGACCACTTTTACCCACAATCTCATTTATAAATCAGCAGTATTAGTTATACTCATTACAATCTACCATCAACTCTGTTTCCAAATATTGTCAATCAACCTTATTAAACATTCTACATACATTCAGCATCAGCTAATTATTCCTTTGTGAAATTTGAAAAAAAGAAAAAGAGCCTGTAATAAATTTGCGTAATGCTAAGAAAAATAAACTGTCACAGAGCTTGTGCATAAAGTCCCCTATATTTTCGATGTAATATTTATGTAATCTAAAGCTCCTTTAAAAATAAGGAAATATAGGCAATAAAAGAGTGACCAGACTAAGTTCAGGTCAATTGGATGTGAGCAGAAGTACTGTGTGGGCTTTGGGCAGGCTGCTTAGATGGATTTGACCCTAAGAAGACCCTTTTCTCTTCCTCCTTGCCATCTTAAAGCAGACAATTTGCCTTCTCCAGGCTGGAGTTCCAGCAACCATCTTGGACCATGAGAGAGTTTTAAAGGATGGAAATCACACACCAAGAAAAGACGCTGGTACAGAAAGAAAAATGATCGCTGAACTGCCATTATCGACAGTTCAGGACAAGCAGGCACTGCCAACCTCTAGAGTCCTTCCACATGAGAAGAAAATTTCTGCTTGTATGTGCTACTATTTTGGGTTTTCTGCTTTTAATACAAAAATCTAATCCTAACTAAAGCACTGGCTTGCTGCTGAATCACCGTGTGATCTTGGAGAATATGTGCCCATTTCTGGGACCTGTCCTCATCTGCATAGTGGCAGAGACAGGAGTGAGGATGGCTCGTGTGATCTCTGAAGACCTGGAGCTTTTGCCTGGCCAACATCCATGTCCTTTTTACTGGGACAACACCTCAGGCTGTCCTTGGAGAACCGCCTCCCTCCACCTTTTGCTCTGGTGATGAACACTGGACCTAGATTTAACCAATCTTTTAACTCTAGACCCCTGTCTACAGAATCATAACTCATACCTGGGACTTTGTTGAAACTATTAGGAAGGGAAATTTCTTTTTTCTGTGCTTGATATTGAGGATATAGGCTTAGTGATTCCTGTGGCCACCAGATGCAGAGAGCCCACCAAATGCTGCACCAAACACAGAGAGAAGCAGACCTTGTTCTGATGACATCACTTAGACTGCAGGATCCAGCTGTGCCTGAAACAGACTACTTGAAAATATATTTTTCACTTTATTTTCTTTTAGTTTAATTTAGTTGTTTAGTTTAGTTTAGTTTTTTTTTTTTTTTTTGGTCTTTATGAAGGGTATTTATTTGGGGTAGAATTCCACAGATACCAGGCCATAAAGCGTTAAGTTTCTTCTCTCACCACAGTCCATTGCCACGTGTTAGAGCAAGACAGTTGCTGGCGTTTGCCAGGATTCAGGCTTCTGGGGTTCCTCTCTTCCTGGGGCTGCGTTTCTCTCCGGGCTTAGCTCCTGTTTCCTCCACAAGGTCAGCTGTAGGTGATCAGGCAAATGGCTTGCCTCTCTTCTCCTGGGGCCTTCATTCCAATATCAAAAACTGCTTCTCAAAAGACTGCTTCTCAAAAGACTGCTTCAACTGTCCTTTGCCTTGCCTTTTTTTTCTTTTTTTTTTTTTTTAATGGGTAAAAATCAAAATTCTCACAATACATACAAACATTTGCAAAATGATATATAAATATATATGCATATATGTGTATTTGCTTACAAAAATGTTATTTATATATATATATACATATATTTTAAGAGGTGCTTAGATTACCCAAAATATTACACGGAACCCACTGGGATTCCCATGTTGCCCACCTCCCACACCTCCCACCACATCCCACACAAACATCTCCCACAGTGTGGCCCACCACCCTCAATGAACTTACACATCCTGGAGCCTTGCCACCAACCATAGACTACAGTTCACACTGTAGACCACACTCTCTCCCACTCAGTTCTGAGTGGTGTGTGCTGATTTAAAATGGCCTACATCCGTAGTTTAGTTTAGTTTTAAAGAAGGTTTAGATTACATAAATGTTACATAGAAAATATAAGGGATTCCCATATACCCCACCCTTCTCCCTCCCACAGTTTTCTCCATTAACAACATCTTTGATTAGTGTGACACATTTGTTACAATTGATGAACACATATTGAAGCACTGCTACTAACCATGGTCTATAGTTTATACTTTGCACCACCTAATTTTATAGGTTTTGACAAAATGTATAATGGCCTGTATCTGACAACAGACCTACTTTTAGTGTTTCCCTTAGGTGAAGCCATACATTTCCTTTTTTGCTTTAAGCCACTTGGAGCTGAGTTCTGTCATTAGCAAACAAAAGATTCCTGACAATACAATGCCATGGATCTTCCCAGGTTTCCTCTCACCTACAAGGCTCCTTAGGACTGGGGCCAGCCTGAGAGCAATGAACATACCTGGGGCTGACTGATGAAGGTGCTGCCTCAGGAGCTGGTGGACATCCTCTACCTGGTGAATTTTCAGGAAAGGTTTTTGCCCACTCTGAGCAAGGGGCAGCCGCTTATGTTTTGACTCAGGAAGTTTTGGTAGGGTTTTATTCTTAGAGAGTGATACAGTCAGGAATTTGGCAGGAGTTTAGGTAAGAGTCGCCCCTCCAGTTTTAGCCATTCCCAGGTACCTGTGATTTCCTGGAGACAGGTTACAGTTCAGTTTCCTGATGAGCAAACACTTGCTTTCCAGAATGATCAGATATCTTGCCTTCCTTGACTCTTCCATTTACTAACTGCATGCTTTGGTCTTTTTCCCTTAGATATTTGGTGATTCCCCATATTAGTTCATGTCATTTCATGAAGGAAACACCCAAGATTCCAGCATGTTTTTCATGAAGTGAAGTGAAGTGGGTTTTTTGTTTGTTTGTTTGTTTTGCTTGTGTAATCAGATTTTGTCTAAGTTCTTGACTAAACTGTAAGAAATGAATTTCAAGAGCATGCCACGTTGATTAGGTCAGTAATTTATTAAGGTAGGGAGGAGAGAAATTGGAGAAAATAACAGATCATGGGTACCAGGTAGAGAGGAAGAGGTTGAAGAGTGATAAAGTGGGCTAATTTACAGACTACAATGGCAATTATAGATTATAAATGCCCAGGGTTTACTTGCGTGGCCATCATGGCAGGAAAAAACATCGAGAGCAGGGTGAGGAAAACAGGAACAGGGATGAAGGCAAGAAGAAGACTGATTTGGCTTCCCGCTTGCTTTTTAAACCATTAATTATTCCGCCCCTTTGCTAATGGCAAGGGAAGAGTTCCAGTTGTTTGCTGTTTTGATTGATTACCCCACCCATCAATCTCCCAGGGGCACCCAATGATAAGGCCCCTGGAGAATATCTGGGGCTTCTCCTGGCTTACAGAGGAAATCTCGTTCCGAATGGGAGAATCTCATAAAGGTCTTCCAGCAACCATCTTGAGAGTATTGAAGAACACGTGTTCAATGGCAGTGTTTTTTTCTGCCAGGTTCCATATCCATCTATCTAGCCTGACTCAGTTGTTCCTTTCTTATTTTTTCTGAATAAAAAGAAACTTTAGTGATTTGTTTTGAAATGTTTTCTGCAAGGGAAATGACCTTAGCACAAATCATCTATTTTTCTATGTTACCTGCACGTATAAATTTTTCCTGTTCTAAGATAATATCTTTTATCTTAAGGATGTTGATGACAGTGAGAAATTGTGTGTTAAGAATTTTCCCCACATAAGCTGTTATGAAGTCTCTAGCACCTTTTTCTAGAAGTAGCTGAACTTCTGTCCATTAATCTACCCTCAATAAATTGTTAGCATCTTGTAATTAAGACATTAACCAGAACTTCTCAGTTCCACTTAGAGGAATAAGAAAAGATCTCATTGTAAAACCAGACCAGATGGTGTCACGGGGCACCCTGTGGCTCAGTAAGTCAGTGACTTCCCACTTAAGGACTGAAGAGTGGACATGCCCATGTGGTCAATACAAAAATGGCTTATGAAAGCCTC
>JAKSZT010000676.1:0-10212 GCA_026826555.1 Tolypeutes matacus
TGTGAACTGTGATTGATGCTTGGTGACAAGGCCCCAGGATGTGTATATCCTTTGTGGGTGATGTGCCACACCGATGAAGGATGTTCGGGCAGGATGAAGTGGGAGTTGATGAAGGTTGGTAACAAGGGAAATCCTGTAATTTCTGTGTAATATTTAAGTAATCTAAGCAAATTAAATATATATGTATATCATTTATGTAAGTAAATGCACATATGTGCATATATATTTATATATATATCTTTACAAATATTATTATGTATTGTGAAATATTTGATTTTTACTTACAGTAGAAAAAAGAAAGAAAATGCTACAATAATGGGCAGCATTATAAGTAAAGTGATAATTTTTTAAATGCTTACCGAGATTGTAATGGATTGAAGAACGAGTGAAAACAACCAGTATAATTTGAAATACGTGGAAGGCCAATATTTACACAATTTAAGAGAAATCTCGAGTTCTGATGCATGAATCAGTGTTAAGAAATTGATCACACACGGGTGTGGAAGAAAGTGTGGGAGGAACAGATCTCAGAACAAACTGCAAGAGCACTTTTCCTACAGGAGAAAGACATCCTGAATTGCACAGTCACAGCCAGTTCCTTAAAAAATTGGCAACAAGTTGCACAGACTGGAGGTGGAGATTCTTTGGAGATTCATATTCATTACATTCACCGGTTTCTCTCCCAATGAATGTTGTAATGTTTAATGAGATACTGCTTCTGGCTGAAGGCTATTCCACATCCCTCCACTATTAATTTCCTCATGGTCAGTGAGATTTGACTTGCTACTGAAGACTTGCCTACATTCCTTACATATACAGGGTTTCTCTCCATTTTGTCTTCTCTGGTGTGTAACGAGGCTAGATTTCTGAATGAAAGCTTTCCCACGTCCATCACATTTCTAGGCTTTCTCTCCTGTATGTATTCTCAGATGGTTAATGACTTTATCCTCCTGGTTGAAGGATTTTCCACATTTATTTTATATATTGGGTTTTGTCCAGAATGAATGCTTTGATATTTAAGGAAATATTTCTCTTGGCTGAAGGCTTCTCTGCATTCTTTACATTCATTTTGTTTCTGTCCACTATGAGTTTTTACATGTTCTGTGAGATATGATTTGTACCTAAAGGCTTTTCAACATGCATTACATGCATAGAGTTTCTGTGCAGTAGGAAATCTCTTGTATATGAAATTTTACATTTGAATTAAAGCTTTCCCACATATATAAGATATTTCTTCAGTAAGAATTTTCTTATGAATAAATTGGGTTTCTCTCAGGCTGAAAACTTTCCCACATATATGACATTTCTATGATTGTTCCCCTGTATGGCTTTTAAAATGAGGAATAATTAATGACTGTAAGAGCGGAGTGCATTCAGGAAACTCATATGCTTTCTCTCTAGTTTGAATTTTCTCATATTCCATGAGATTCTGTTTCAGATGGAAGCATTCCCATGTTTATTACAATAATAACTAATGTATGAATATTTCATGCTCAATGAGAATAAATGACTAACTGAAGGATTTCCAATATTCCTTACATACACAGTGTTTTACTCTTGCATGTTCCTTGATGCGTCCCTAGCTTTTCCAAATTCATGAAAACCCAAATGTTTTCTCTGAAAGATTATTTCTCAGGTATCTCATGAGGTTTAATTTCCAAGAACACTTCACACTCATACACTTGAAGGGGAGGACTACCATGTGATGCAAACAGGCAAAACTCATTTTCTTCATTCTTTTTTCCTTAAATAGATTCCCTCATGCTTAGGTAAGCATGATGCAAATTTCTACAAAGTGAAATTACATTCATAGAAGTGTTATTTTGAGGAAACAATGCTTGCCATCAGAGAACCTATTTTCCCAACTTTCTTACATTCTCTGCCTTCATCTTAAGACTGTAGTGTTGTGGAAGTGGATATAGCTTCACTCACAAGCCTTTTCTTATGTGGTTCTTTCTGCTTCTCTAATGTCCTATGCTTCTTCATAGTTTGTGGTGTGCAGTTAAAGCAGTGCTTAGAGGGAAATTTATATCATTGAATGCATTCATTAGAAAACAGGAAAGATCCAATATCAATCATCTAAGCATCCAATATTTGAAGTTCAACAACATCACCTTTTTTATAATTCTATCAATTATGGCTCCCCTTGCCTCAAATGAGCATCACATCCAGTGTGGTGACTTCATAACTTGGAAATGGGGCAGTGGTACAGCACTTGATTTATGATGGGGACAAAACAGCATCCCATAAATCAACGATGGAACCTTCTTTCTTCTGAAGAATAAGAAAGGTGCAGCTTCCAAATATGCACGAATAAGGTGGCCCCAGAACAATTGCCTAAATGGCAAACATGGAAAACCTGAACACTTTGTTTTGACTGACTATATTTGATCAAAATTTTTTTCTATTAATATGGATCAGATGCACTATTTAATATTGCTTAAAGATTGCCAAGTGTATTATAACACTTTTGCTTCCCTTGACAAATCTGCACTTATTATTTGTTAATGACTTGCCAAATAATGTATTTTTAAACATTTTATATCCTGTATTAGTAAGCCAAAGGGGTGCTGCTGCAAAATACCATAAATCTGTTGGTCTTTATAAAGGGTATTTATTTGGGGTAGAAGCTTATAGTTACCAGGCTAGAAAGCATAAGTTTCTTCCTTCACCACAGGAAGGAACTGTCTTGGAATAAGACAGCTGCCAACATTTGTCAGGGTACAGGCGTGTACAGTTCCTCTCTTCTCATCGCTGAGTTTCTCTCTGGGCTCATCTCCTCTGTTTACTCCACAAGGTCAGCTGTAGACTATGAGGCTCTCTAAGCTTTGCCTCTCTCCACAAGGCCAGCTGTGAACTGTCAGGTAAAACACTGGTCTCTTTACCCCATGGACTTCTGTTGTTGCTCATAAGAAATCCAAACTCAAAAACTACTCCAACTCTATCCTTTGCCATGTCTTTTAATGTCTGAGAACCCACCTACCAACGGACATAGCTGAAAGCCCTACCGACTCTGGCTTAGTCAACTCCCTTATCATAACTTAATCATGCCCAGATTAACAGGCCAGTTTACAAGCATAATCTAATATCTATTTTTGGAATTCATAATGATATCAAACTGCTACATATCCATTTACCCATCTTATGCTGTATATTATTTTATGGTGCATTTGAACACTTTATTGATGTACTAGGCCACGGATATCATTATTCATTTATCCATTTAATTGACATTCATATATATTAATTTAATTAACAGATATTGTTCTTCAGTCCATCCTGAATCTTGAACCTTCTGAGATTATTTTCTTTCTGCCTGAATATTCTTTTACATTTCTTTTAAAGTGAATTGCTGCCAACAAACTTTATTAGTTTTTACTCATCTGTAAAAGTATTTATTTCAATTCCTCCTGAAGGAATGAAATGAATTAAGTCTCAGGTCTCTATGATTTCACTGCATTTGAGAGCTCCCTAAGGGTTGAATTTCTCCATTCTGTTGTAAATGTAATCAGTTCTTTGGAGAAGAAAATGGGGGCTTTCAGTTTTACAGATTGCTTCCTGCCCCTCCACCCCCCAGGCCAAATCTGTACAATCTGGCTCTGGGGATGGGAATAATGGAACACCTCTCTGAGTTACACACCTGAGTTTGGAGTCAAGATTTGGGGGAGAAAGCATGGTATATTGCGTTCTTCTTTGGATCGTTCTCAGGAGCAGTTGGAAAGGAAACAAGACCACACCAATTCTTCCCAACAGGAACCTTAAGCTTATAAAATATGTGTGGTCATTAAAAACCCAGACACCCATCTGGCCATAATGGGGGAATGGTGGGCCTAATGGGGGAATGGCACCACTCGTGCTGGGAAAAGGTCAATCACTTCCCCTCCTGCTGAGATGTTAATGGCAATTATCTGCTTCTGTAACTCTGCTTGCTTGCTTTGCTTAGAACACTATATAGAAACATATATCTTTAAACCTACCTGTCCTGTCTCTTGACACTTGCAGAAATGTTTGGTGCACGTGGGAAGAAATTCTATAATGACTGCAGCCTCCAGAATTTAGGTGTGACTCTTACTAAAGTGTGCACCTCGGCCATTAATGAAGGTTCTATTAATTTTTTCTCCTGGAAGTTGTTACTTATATGAAGTGCTCCACTTCATTATGGAGGCCCCAGTGAGATAAACTGTAGCCGGCCACACTGAGGCCTTCAGGGGAAGGTCTCTGAGGAATATTCCTCAGCCCTGGTAGGTCCTCAGTCTGGTCAGAAACTCCATGGGAGATTATTAATTCAATCAAAGGAACTGCCAGTTCTCTTCTGTTTTGGTAACTTTGGATCCAGAGGACGCCATTGGGCTGCCAGATGTGCCTCTACTCCCTTGACCTGGCCACCGGTTTAGACATCACCCGGGGCCTCAGAATAGGCTCAACATTCATATGTCTGTATGTGTAACTGGATGTCTGTCCGTAATATTTGTGCTCAGTTTCTGTTCTGTGCTCCTTTTTATTGTTACTATGAGTCAATCCTCCTCTTGTCCTACCACACCCCTTGCCTGTTTTCTAAAGAAGTTTCAGGAATTGAAGAAGGCAGTAGCTCAATATGGAGCCAAGTTCAACCCTGGGACCCTCTGAACCCTCTGCAAATTGGAGTGGCCCACCTTGGGTATGGTCTGTCCATCTTAAAGAACAATGGACATCCCAAGAGACTACAACATCTGGCGGGTCATCAATGGCAAACCTGGTCACCCATACCAGATTCCTTACATTGATGTGTGGATAGATCTTATTACAGATACTCTCAACAAACTAAAAATTTGTCTTGCAGGACAAAAACACCAGGCCCAGCCAAAGCCCCAATTTCCGTTGAAAGCCCTTGTTAATAACCCCAGTCCTTCGGTCCTACAAATGCTTCTGATGAACTAGCCCCTTACCTCCCCACCCCCCAATCTACCTCTCATCCCCCTCAAATGGCTCCCTCCCCATCTACTCCTCGTCTCTCTCTGAACCAATCATCTACAGACAGCCTATACACTCCACACCCCACACCCACTGATACCTCTCTAACCAGCTCCCCCCATGGCTTAATTTCTCTCCTAGAAGCTATCTTTTTCATCCATAATCCCATCTGGGATGACTGTCAGCAACTGATACAGGTCATATTCATTTCGGAGAGAGATAGTATTCAGAGGGAGGCTGTAAACACCATCATGGTTCGAGACAGTGAACCCACTACTGAACCTACCCAAATAGAAACTGTGTTCCCCTCTACCAGACCAGACTGGAATTACAACCAGGATCAGGTAAGGAAGATCTTAAATGGGTTCATCAGACTCTCCTACGTGGCCTTAAATCTGCTGCCAGAAAGCCAACGAATCTTTCTAAAGTGAGTGAAACTCCCCAATGCCCTAATGAGTCACCCTCTGCCTTTCTTGAGTGTCTAATGAAGGCCTATAGAAATTAAACCCCTATAAACCCCGAGGCACCTGAAAATCATAGGGCTATAAATATAGCATTTATATCACAGTCAGCTCCTGGTATATGAAAGAAATTGCATAGGCTTGAGGGGTTTGATGGGAAGCTATTATCTTAACTAATCGAGGTATCAGAGAAAATGTATAATAGGGAGGATGATGATACTCTAAAAATGAAGAAGGTGGCATAGGTCCTGTTGAGCACAATGGTGACAGAATGTGCTAGGGCCTCTTCCTCCCATGGATTCTCTGGGAACCAGAGAAAGCCAAGGCAAGGTAGACCATGATGGCAAAGGGACCACTGCATTACTGCAAAGAAAAGGGACACTGGAAAAATGAATGCCCCCAGTGCTGCCAGACCCAGGCCCAGCCCTGTGGTAGCTAGACTGATGTGGCCAGGGTTCTCCAGGCCCCTGGGAGCCCGTGGTGAAACTAACAGTTGGGGGCTGCCCTGTTAACTTCCTGGTCAATACGGGGGCTACATACTCTGCCCTAAAATTGGCCTCTGGTCCCTTTAAAGCTGAACATACTCTGGTTCAAGGGGCTCCTGAGAAGATACATTGTTATACCTGGACCACCACCCAGACCATTAATCTTGGATCTGGGACCATCACCCACTCATTCCTCATTATGCCCAACTGTTCCTACCCCCTGCTGGAATGGGACTTTCTACAAAAATTGAAAGCAACCATCTCCATCTGGGATGGTGAGATGACACAAAAGTTCAGCGCTCAGCCCCAGATCCTCCTTGTAACCTGACCTTTCTTGGAAGAATATCTCCTAACAGGCCTCAAGTAACCACCAGCAGCTAATTGTTTCTGCAAGAATTCCAGCTCCTGGTTCTGGGAGTCGGGGCTGAGGAACCGCCCCCCCTCAGACTGGCCCAGCATCAGGCCCCATGGTAGTGAAAGAACACAAACAGCCACAAAACCAGGACTGGAATTGAAAAATCCATCTGCCATCTACACGATGCAGGTATTCCTCTTCCTTGCCAGTCCCCGTGGAACACCCCCTTACTTCCTGTGCAAATGCCGTGGAGCAGAGACTATCAGCCAGTATAGGATTTTAGAGAAGTAAATAAGAGTGTTGAAACAATAAACCCTAGCGTCCCTAACCCATACATGCTTCTAAGCCAGCTCCCTCTGGTACATACTACCTACACTATCCTGGATTTAAATGACAAATTCTTTTCTATACCTTTGGCACCAGTTAGCCAGCACATTTTTGCCTTTGAAGACCCTCATCCCGGGGGATTTGGGCAGCTGACATGGACATGGATTCCTCAAGGATTCAAAAACTCCCCCACCTTTTTTGGAGAGGCTCTGGGGCAAGATTTGTCCCCCCTCAGAGAGCAGCATCCAGGTGTTTCCCTACCTCAGTATGTAGATGACCTCCTTCTAGACACACTGGACTCAGACTCTTGCAAAGTGGCAACTCTCAGCCTACTCAAAGCCTTAGCAGAAATGTGATATCATGTATCTGACAAAAAGACTCAGCTCTGCTCCTACTCTGTACCATACCTTGGATACATCTTAGAAAAAGGGGAGCAGGAACTTTACAAAACAGGATACAAGCTGTATTGTGCATCACTGAGCCAACCTTAAAATGACAGGTACATGAATTTCTTGGTATGGTGGGGTATTGAAAACTGTGGATCTCCAGATTCACAGGAATTGCTAAGACCCTTTACGCTGCCATGGTGGGCAAGGGAAGTGACTTGTTGTGGACCAACAAGCAACAGGAAGCTTTTACTTGCCTGAAGACAGGTCTGGTGAGTGCCCCCACCCTTGGGTTACCTGACATGTCCAAACCCTTTCATCTATTTGTGGATGAAAGTCATGGGGTTGGCAAAGGAGTATTAACCCTGTCCATTGGGCCTTGGCACCGACCAGTAGTGTACCTCTCAAAAAACCTGGACTATGTAGCTGCCAGATGGCCCAACTGCCTATGAGCCATCACGGCCACTGCCCGTTTAGTTAAGGAAGCCTGTAATTTAACCTTTGGCCAAAATCTGGTGGTAACAGCCCACATTTGGTTGAAGCCCTCCTCCACAGTCCCCTGGACTGCTGGATATCTAATTCCAGAATCACGCAATATCAAATGTTATTATTGAACCCACCCTGTGTGGCATTCACACAAAAGAGGCATTAAATCTGGCCACCCTGCTCCCTGACTCTAGTGCCCCCCACAGTTTCCCACGACTCCTTACACTTGCTTGAAACCTTGATGTGGCTACACCCAGACTTCACCTATGTGCCATTGCAGGATGCTTCCCATAATCTCTACATAGATGGAGGCAGTTATGTTTAGGATGGAATCTGTTACACGGGAGAAGCTGTGGTAGAGCAACCCAAAACTATCTGGGCTCAATTTTACGCCATGGCACCTCCGCCCAATGGACAGAACTAATATCCCTGACTCAGGCCTTAACATGGGGAAAGACCAAACTGTCAATATTTACACAGACATGCGCTATGCCTTTGCTACATCCCATGTACTCAGTGCACTGTACCAAGATCGAGTATTCTTAATATCTGGAAGAAAAGAGATTAAAAATGGAGGTGAAGTCCTAGAATTATTAGAAGTCATTTGGTTCACTGACCAAGTTGCCATTGTTCACTGCAATGGACATCATAAGGGAAACTCCCCGCAGGCAGAAGGCTAGCAGATGAAGTCACATGGGCCACCACCTTCCTACTGCTCAACCCTGTGCAAATGCTCCCAACAAACCCTAGCGAGGATCTCCCAGTTCTTTGCAACTCCCCAGAAGACATCAGGCAGGGGGAAGGTCTAGGTGCTAAAATTTCCCCAGAAGGTTGGTTAGTCCTGCCCGATGGCAGGACATATCAACTCGAAGCAGTGGGAAGGCAATTAGTCAAAATGCTGCATGACACCACACATATGGGCAGCACTAAATTAATAGAACTAATAAAAAGAGACTTTTATTTCCAAGGTTTGTCTAAAATCAGCAAAAACTTCACATGAAGATGTGAAGTCTGTGCCAGAGTAAATCAAAGAGGAGGTGCTCAAGCTCCAGTGGGAACTAGGTTCCCAGGGATGGAACCAGAGGAGCACTAGGTGTTAGGTTTTACTGAAATAAAGTTGGGAAATATGGGTATAGGTATCTCCTGGTGCTGGTAGATACGTTTTCGGGATGGGTGGAAGCCTACCCGAATAAAAATGAAAGAGCCACAGTAGTAGTAAAGAAGCTGATAGCACAAATCATTCTAAGAATTGGGCTTCTTCTTAGAATAGTGTCAGTAACAGTCCAGCTTTCATAGCTCAGGTGACTCAACAATTGGCTAAAGCCCTGGGTATAAATTGGAAACTGCACTGTGCATTTCAGCCCCAAAGTTCAGGAAAGGTTGAAAGGATGAACCACACCTTGAAAGAAACCCTAACCAAGTTGGTTCTGGAGTCTGGTGAAAACTGGGTGAGTCTCCTACACTTTGCCCTCCTTAAGACCAGATGTAGCCCCTATGTGTAGGACATTATGCCCTATGAAATATTATTTGGCAGACCCCCAACCCTGTTACCCAAGTTGGGGTTGGGAAAAATACCTGTATATGAGAGCCAATATCTTTTCTCTATTCTAAAGGAACTGGACTTGGATTAAGAAAATGGTCAATCGAATGGTCCAAGAAGCCCATCCCCCTCGTCCATGTTCCAAACCTCCTTTATTTCAGGTGCAGCCCGGGAATCTAGTCTGGGTATGAAAGCTCCAAGCTGGAAAAGTCAAACCATGTTGGACTGCTCCAAATGTGGTGATCCTCACAGTGCCCATGGCAGTAAATGTCATGGGGAATAGACAATGGATACATGCGTCAGGGCTAAAAGTCATCAGAACTGGTACGGTGGACTCAGAGGCAAAAAAGTGGACAGTCACCAAAATAGAAGAACCCATAAAGATCAAGATTCCCTGAACGAGTTAAGCCTAAGGGTGGGGAAGAGGGAGAGATATGGCAACAGCCTGGAAAATGAGTTTGCTGCCCCTGTTGGTAATTAGCGTGTGCATCAATAGTTTTTGTTTAACCTCCTATAACTGGAGTATTATAAGGACAAGGGACAGAACGGTTCTAAATGTCACTCAAACTACTGGGAAAAGTCCCATCCTCTCTTTTGACCTGTGTGACCTCCTTCGGGAGAATTGGAACAACCTAGACATTGAGCCAGATGGACCTCCTGCAGGTCACAGATGTGGAGATGAATATTTAAAAAGAGGACTAACCCAGGCCAAGCTCTATGCCTGCCCCACAGATGGTCCCCCAGAATGCCATACTCACGGGCAGTACCACTGTGCCCAATGGACTTGTGAAACCCTAGCCCCACGGATTTCCAGAGATACTGCCATCAGCCTCTTCAGGGGAGCACAGCCCCAGAACCCAACCATAGGTTCCAGTAAACCCATTCATATCCATATTAACAATGGGTTCAACAATGCCTGGGAAAGGAAGCAAAACATGGGCTCAGAATATATGTAGTTGGTCAAGACCCCAGACCTGAGTTTACCATCCTATGGGGTATTCTAAAACCCGTTCCACCCAATCTGGTGGGCCCCAACTGGGACTTTCTTCTTAATCCAGAACTGGTAATTCCACCCAAAAGAAAACCAGGGCCCTTACGGTCCCTCAAGCAAAACCCCCCCAGAACATCCTTGTTGTCATTGTTGTCCTCTGTCTTACCTTTCTTAAATGAGAGCCAGCCAAATGCCACCAATGATTGCTGGCTCTGCCTAAATCCCTAACCC
>JAKSZT010000679.1:0-26922 GCA_026826555.1 Tolypeutes matacus
TTTTTTGAGAGGTACACTACTGGTCGGTGCCAAGGCCCAATGGACAGGGTTAATACTCCTTTGCCAACCCCATGACTTTCATCCACAAATAGATGAAAGGGTTTGGACATGTCAGGTAACCCAAGGGTGGGGGCACTCACCAGACCTGTCTTCAGGCAAGTAAAAGCTTCCTGTTGCTTGTTGGTCCACAACAAGTCACTTCCCTTGCCCACCATGGCAGCGTAAAGGGTCTTAGCAATTCCTGTGAATCTGGAGATCCACAGTTTTCAATACCCCACCATGCCAAGAAATTCATGTACCTGTCATTTTAAGGTTGGCTCAGTGATGCACAATACAGCTTGTATCCTGTTTTGTAAAGTTCCTGCTCCCCTTTTTCTAAGATGTATCCAAGGTATGGTACAGAGTAGGAGCAGAGCTGAGTCTTTTTGTCAGATACATGATATCACATTTCTGCTAAGGCTTTGAGTAGGCTGAGAGTTGCCACTTTGCAAGAGTCTGAGTCCAGTGTGTCTAGAAGGAGGTCATCTACATACTGAGGTAGGGTAATACCTGGATGCTGCTCTCTGAGGGGGGACAAATCTTGCCCCAGAGCCTCTCCAAAAAAGGTGGGGGAGTTTTTGAATCCTTGAGGAATCCATGTCCATGTCAACTGCCCAAATCCCCCGGGATGAGGGTCTTCAAAGGCAAAAATGTGCTGGCTAACTGGTGCCAAAGGTATAGAAAAGAATTTGTCATTTAAATCCAGGATAGTGTAGGTAGTATGTACCAGAGGGAGCTGGCTTAGAAGCATGTATGGGTTAGGGACGCTAGGGTTTATTGTTTCAACACTCTTATTTACTTCTCTAAAATCCTATACTGGCTGATAGTCTCTGCTCCACGGCATTTGCACAGGAAGTAAGGGGGTGTTCCACGGGGACTGGCAAGGAAGAGGAATACCTGCATCGTGTAGATGGCAGATGGATTTTTCAATTCCAGTCCTGGTTTTGTGGCTGTTTGTGTTCTTTCACTACCATGGGGCCTGATGCTGGGCCAGTCTGAGGGGGGGGCGGTTCCTCAGCCCAGACTCCCAGAACCAGGAGCTGGAATTCTTGCAGAAACAATTAGCTGCTGGTGGTTACTTGAGGCCTGTTAGGAGATATTCTTCCAAGAAAGGTCAGGTTACAAGGAGGATCTGGGGCTGAGCGCTGAACTTTAGTGTCATCTCACCATCCCAGATGGAGATGGTTGCTTTCAATTTTTTGTAGAAAGTCCCATTCCAGCAGGGGGTAGGAACAGTTGGGCATAATGAGGAATGAGTGGGTGATGGTCCCAGATCCAAGATTAATGGTCTGGGTGGTGGTCCAGGTATAACAATGTATCTTCTCAGGAGCCCCTTGAACCAGAGTATGTTCAGCTTTAAAGAGACCAGAGGCCAATTTTAGGGCAGAGTATGTAGCCCCCGTATTGACCAGGAAGTTAACAGGGCAGCCCCCAACTGTTAGTTTCACCACGGGCTCCCAGGGGCCTGGAGAACCCTGGCCACATCAGTCTAGCTACCACAGGGCTGGGCCTGGGTCTGGCAGCATTGGGGGCATTCATTTTTCCAGTGTCCCTTTTCTTTGCAGTAATGCAGTGGTCCCTTTGCCATCATGGTCTACCTTGCCTTGGCTTTCTCTGGTTCCCAGAGAATCCATGGGAGGAAGAGGCCCTAGCACATTCTGTAACCATTGTGCTCAGCAGGACCTATGCCACCTTCTTCATTTTTAGAGTATCATCATCCTCCCTATTATACATTTTCTCTGATACCTCGATTAGTTAAGATAATAGCTTCCCATCAAACCCCTCAAGCCTATGCAATTTCTTTCATATACCAGGAGCTGACTGTGATACAAATGCTATATTTATAGCCCTATGATTTTCAGGTGCCTCGGGGTTTATAGGGGTTTAATTTCTATAGGCCTTCATTAGACACTCAAGAAAGGCAGAGGGTGACTCATTAGGGCATTGGGTAGTTTCACTCACTTTAGAAAGATTCGTTGGCTTTCTGGCAGCAGATTTAAGGCCACGTAGGAGAGTCTGATGAACCCATTTAAGATCCTCCTTACCTGATCCTGGTTGTAATTCCAGTCTGGTCTGGTAGAGGGGAACACAGTTTCTATTTGGGTAGGTTCAGTAGTGGGTTCACTGTCTCGAACCATGATGGTGTTTACAGCCTCCCTCTGAATACTATCTCTCTCCGAAATGAATATGACCTGTATCAGTTGCTGACAGTCATCCCAGATGGGATTATGGATGAAAAAGATAGCTTCTAGGAGAGAAATTAAGCCATGGGGGGAGCTGGTTAGAGAGGTATCAGTGGGTGTGGGGTGTGGAGTGTATAGGCTGTCTGTAGATGATTGGTTCAGAGAGAGACGAGGAGTAGATGGGGAGGGAGCCATTTGAGGGGGATGAGAGGTAGATTGGGGGGTGGGGAGGTAAGGGGCTAGTTCATCAGATGCATTTGTAGGACCGAAGGACTGGGGTTATTAACAAGGGCTTTCAACGGAAATTGGGGCTTTGGCTGGGCCTGGTGTTTTTGTCCTGCAAGACAAATTTTTAGTTTGTTGAGAGTATCTGTAATAAGATCTATCCACACATCAATGTAAGGAATCTGGTATGGGTGCCCAGGTTTGCCATTGATGACCCGCCAGATGTTGTAGTCTCTTGGGATGTCCATTGTTCTTTAAGATGGACAGACCATACCCAAGGTGGGCCACTCCAATTTGCAGAGGGTTCAGAGGGTCCCAGGGTTGAACGTGGCTCCATATTGAGCTACTGCCTTCTTCAATTCCTGAAACTTCTTTAGAAAACAGGCAAGGGGTGTGGTAGGACAAGAGGAGGATTGACTCATAGTAACAATAAAAAGGAGCACAGAACAGAAACTGAGCACAAATATTACGGACAGACATCCAGTTACACATACAGACATATGAATGTTGAGCCTATTCTGAGGCCCCGGGTGATGTCTAAACCAGTGGCCAGGTCACGGGAGTAGAGGCACATCTGGCAGCCCAATGGCGTCCTCTGGATCCAAAGTTACCAAAACAGAAGAGAACTGGCAGTTCCTTTGATTGAATTAATAATCTCCCATGGAGTTTCTGACCAGACTGAGGACCTACCAGGGCTGAGGAATATTCCTCAGAGACCTTCCCCTGAAGGCCTCAGTGTGGCCGGCTACAGTTTATCTCACTGGGGCCTCCATAATGAAGTGGAGCACTTCATATAAGTAACAACTTCCAGGAGAAAAATTTAAAAGAACCTTCATTAATGGCCGAAGTGCACACTTTAGTAAGAGTCACACCTAAATTCTGGAGGCTGCAGTCATTATAGACTTTCTTCCCACGTGCACCAAACATTTCTGCAAGTGTCAAGAGACAGGACAGGTAGGTTTAAAGATATATGTTTCTATATAGTGTTCTAAGCAAAGCAAGCAAGCAGAGTTACAGAAGCAGATAATTGCCATTAACATCTCAGCAGGAGGGGAAGTGATTGACCTTTTCCCAGCACGAGTGGTGCCATTCCCCCATTAGGCCCACCATTCCCCCATTATGGCCAGATGGGTGTCTGGGTTTTTAATGACCACACATATTTTATAAGCTTAAGGTTCCTGTTGGGAAGAATTGGTGTGGTCTTGCTTCCTTTCCAACTGCTCCTTAGAATGATCCAAAGAAGAACGCAAGATACCATGCTTTCTCCCCCAAATCTTGACTCCAAACTCAGGTGTGTAACTCAGAGAGGTGTTCCATTATTCCCATCCCCAGAGCCAGATTGTACAGTATTGGCCTGGGGGGTGGAGGGGCAGGAAGCAATCTGTAAAACTGAAAGCCCCCATTTTCTTCTCCAAAGAACTGATTACATTTACAACAGAATGGAGAAATTCAACCCTTAGGGAGCTCTCAAATGCAGTGAAATCATAGAGACCTGAGACTTAATTCATTTCATTCCTTCAGGAGGAATTGAAATAAATACTTTTACAGATGAGTAAAAACTAATAAATTTTGTTGGCAGCAATTCACTTTAAAAGAAATGTAAAAGAATATTCAGGCAGAAAGAAAATAATCTCAGAAGGTTCAAGATTCAGGATGGACTGAAGAACAATATCTGTTAATTAAATTAATATATATGAATGTCAATTAAATGGATAAATGAATAATGATATCCGTGGCCTAGGACATCAATAAAGTGTTCAAATGCACCATAAAATAATATACAGCATAAGATGGGTAAATGGATATGTAGCAGTTTGATATCATTATGAATTCCAAAAATAGATATTAGATTATGCTTGTAAACTGGCCTGTTAATCTGGGCATGATTAAGTTATGATAAGGGAGTTGACTGAGCCAGAGTCGGTAGGGCTTTCAGCTATGTCCGTTGGTAGGTGGGTTCTCAGACATTAAAAGACATGGCAAAGGATAGAGTTGGAGTAGTTTTTGAGTTTGGATTTCTTATGAGCAACAACAGAAGTCCATGGGGTAAAGAGACCAGTGTTTTACCTGACAGTTCACAGCTGGCCTTGTGGAGAGAGGCAAAGCTTAGAGAGCCTCATAGTCTACAGCTGACCTTGTGGAGTAAACAGAGGAGATGAGCCCAGAGAGAAACTCAGCGATGAGAAGAGAGGAACTGTACACGCCTGTACCCTGACAAATGTTGGCAGCTGTCTTATTCCAAGACAGTTCCTTCCTGTGGTGAAGGAAGAAACTTATGCTTTCTAGCCTGGTAACTATAAGCTTCTACCCCAAATAAATACCCTTTATAAAGACCAACAGATTTATGGTATTTTGCAGCAGCACCCCTTTGGCTTACTAATACAGGATATAAAATGTTTAAAAATACATTATTTGGCAAGTCATTAACAAATAATAAGTGCAGATTTGGCAAGGGAAGCAAAAGTGTTATAATACACTTGGCAATCTTTAAGCAATATTAAATAGTGCATCTGATCCATATTAATAGAAAAAAATTTTGATCAAATATAGTCAGTCAAAACAAAGTGTTCAGGATTTCCATGTTTGCCATTTAGGCAATTGTTCTGGGGCCACCTTATTCGTGCATATTTGGAAGCTGCACCTTTCTTATTCTTCAGAAGAAAGAAGGTTCCATCGTTGATTTATGGGATGCTGTTTTGTCCCCATCATAAATCAAGTGCTCTACCACTGCCCCATTTCCAAGTTATGAAGTCACCACACTGGATGTGATGCTCATTTGAGGCAAGGGGAGCCATAATTGATAGAATTATAAAAAAGGTGATGTTGTTGAACTTCAAATATTGGATGCTTAGATGATTGATATTGGATCTTTCCTGTTTTCTAATGAATGCATTCAATGATATAAATTTCCCTCTAAGCACTGCTTTAACTGCACACCACAAACTATGAAGAAGCATAGGACATTAGAGAAGCAGAAAGAACCACATAAGAAAAGGCTTGTGAGTGAAGCTATATCCACTTCCACAACACTACAGTCTTAAGATGAAGGCAGAGAATGTAAGAAAGTTGGGAAAATAGGTTCTCTGATGGCAAGCATTGTTTCCTCAAAATAACACTTCTATGAATGTAATTTCACTTTGTAGAAATTTGCATCATGCTTACCTAAGCATGAGGGAATCTATATAAGGAAAAAAGAATGAAGAAAATGAGTTTTGCCTGTTTGCATCACATGGTAGTCCTCCCCTTTAAGTGTATGAGTGTGAAGTGTTCTTGGAAATTAAACCTCATGAGATACCTGAGAAATAATCTTTCAGAGAAAACATTTGGGTTTTCATGAATTTGGAAAAGCTAGGGACGCATCAAGGAACATGCAAGAGTAAAACACTGTGTATGTAAGGAATATTGGAAATCCTTCAGTTAGTCATTTATTCTCGTTGAGCATGAAATATTCATACATTAGTTAGTATTGTAATGAACATGGGAATGCTTCCATCTGAAACAGAATCTCATGGAATATGAGAAAATTCAAACTAGAGAGAAAGCATATGAGTTTCCTGAATGCACTCCGCTCTTACAGTCATTAATTATTCCTCATTTTAAAAGCCATACAGGGGAACAATCATAGAAATGTCATATATGTGGGAAAGTTTTCAGCCTGAGAGAAACCCAATTTATTCATAAGAAAATTCTTACTGAAGAAATATCTTATATATGTGGGAAAGCTTTAATTCAAATGTAAAATTTCATATACAAGAGATTTCCTACTGCACAGAAACTCTATGCATGTAATGCATGTTGAAAAGCCTTTAGGTACAAATCATATCTCACAGAACATGTAAAAACTCATAGTGGACAGAAACAAAATGAATGTAAAGAATGCAGAGAAGCCTTCAGCCAAGAGAAATATTTCCTTAAATATCAAAGCATTCATTCTGGACAAAACCCAATATATAAAATAAATGTGGAAAATCCTTCAACCAGGAGGATAAAGTCATTAACCATCTGAGAATACATACAGGAGAGAAAGCCTAGAAATGTGATGGACGTGGGAAAGCTTTCATTCAGAAATCTAGCCTCGTTACACACCAGAGAAGACAAAATGGAGAGAAACCCTGTATATGTAAGGAATGTAGGCAAGTCTTCAGTAGCAAGTCAAATCTCACTGACCATGAGGAAATTAATAGTGGAGGGATGTGGAATAGCCTTCAGCCAGAAGCAGTATCTCATTAAACATTACAACATTCATTGGGAGAGAAACCGGTGAATGTAATGAATATGAATCTCCAAAGAATCTCCACCTCCAGTCTGTGCAACTTGTTGCCAATTTTTTAAGGAACTGGCTGTGACTGTGCAATTCAGGATGTCTTTCTCCTGTAGGAAAAGTGCTCTTGCAGTTTGTTCTGAGATCTGTTCCTCCCACACTTTCTTCCACACCCGTGTGTGATCAATTTCTTAACACTGATTCATGCATCAGAACTCGAGATTTCTCTTAAATTGTGTAAATATTGGCCTTCCACGTATTTCAAATTATCCTGGTTGTTTTCACTGGTTCTTCAATCCATTACAATCTCGGTAAGCATTTAAAAAATTATCACTTTACTTATAATGCTGCCCATTATTGTAGCATTTTCTTTCTTTTTTCTACTGTAAGTAAAAATCAAATATTTCACAATACATAATAATATTTGTAAAGATATATATATAAATATATATGCACATATGTGCATTTACTTACACAAATGATATACATATATATTTAATTTGCTTAGATTACTTAAATATTACACAGAAATTACAGGATTTCCCTTGTTACCAACCTTCATCAACTCCCACTTCATCCTGCCCAAACATCCTTCATCGGTGTGGCACATCACCCACAAAGGATATACACATCCTGGGGCCTTGTCACCAAGCATCAATCACAGTTCACACCGTAGACCACACTCTCTCCCACACAGTTCTGCATGGTATATGCTGATGTAAAATGGCCTACATCTGTCGACAGAACACCACTCAGGACAAACCCCTAGTCCTGAAAAAGACCGTGTATTTCAATTGCCGTTTCCCTCCCTGCCCCAAAAGCATCCAGCAGTCACCGGCTTCACCTCACTCTTATACTTTCTTCCATTCCTTGAATCACGGTATGTCTACAAAAGAATTCCATTAAGTCCACTCTAGTCCATAGGGCTTCCCCCAATCATGAAGGGTCTGGGATGGTGATTTCCACTACACCTCCCAGTGAGAGAGGGCTTATATCTCATGGATGGAGTGGATGGGATTATTCTGCCTGCAGTTGCAGGCCCTCTCCAATCCCTGGGATGGCCATTGCCCATCATCGTCTCCTCACCAGATGACTTGGATGTGTACTTTGAGCTGTTGGGTAGGAGTTGCAGCTCCACTGAGATTCCAGGCACAGCTGACACATAGTTAGGCCAAAGGATCCAGTCTCTGGAAGTACACTTGTAAAGTACAGCATCATATAGAGGTTAGAATAGAAGGGACTGATGGATCATGTGCAGGGAGGACTTATTTGAGTTCAACTCTATCACTCTCAGGAGCACAGATTCCAAAGTAGAGCCCTCTAATAAGACATCAAGCTCTGGGGCCATCCCCACTTAGGTATGACCTGTGTGTCTCTAGAGCCCTCAGTAGCCCCTCTGTGTGGGGTGATATCCACTTTGGTGTTCTATGAGATTCTACTGAGGTGTGCATAAGCGTTACCTCTGGGATAACCAAAATAGAACCCACTGATAAGGCATCAGTCTCTGGGGCTATCCCCCCTTATATAGGACCAGGGTGTCTCCGGAGCTCTCAGGAACCCCAATGAATGGGGTGATAGGCACTTAGATGTTCTATGAGCTCCTACTGAGGTGTGCATAAGAGTTACCTCTGGGATGACCTCCCAACTCTCTTTGAAGTCTCTTAGCCACATGAGCCCAATTCTCTTTACCTTTTGCACATTTATTTAAGGCCTTTTTCCAATCATGTTTCCAGTTCGTACTTGGTATTTATCCCTCGATTGCAGGAAAGCTCATCCCCGGGAGTCATGTCCCATGTTAGAGGGGAGGTAATGCATTCATATGCTGAGTTTGGCTTAGAGAGAGGCCGTATTTGAGCAACAAAGAACCTCTCAGGTCGCAACCCTTAGGCACCCCATAACAGTAGGTTAAGTTTGATTTACAGGAGCAAAGACTCATGAGATTAGTCATCAATACCAAGAATCCATCAGTGGGCCATCCTCTTTTGCCAGACACTGCTCCTGCATTCAGAGGACTGTTGCTGCTCCCTTGGAGAATGTGGCAGATCTCTCCAGGTTGGGAATTCAGATTCCCTCATTTATTGAGTGATTGTCTACACACCATGAACATGCTCCATCCCTTGATCATTTGAACAATTTTATGTATCTTTCATGTATATTCAGATGAACTTACTCCCATAAATTCCCCATCCCATACAATCCCTACCAATGATCCTCTGCAGCTCCCATTGTAACCCTTCTGTGATCTAATGCTTCTTTGGATATGAAGCCCATATAATAACCAAATACAATAAATAGGAAAAAGTAATAATAATTATAAGCTTAAATGCAAGGGATAAGTACAAGGAAACTTAGAAGAAAAAAACACTAAACTTATAATAAAATATAATTAGCAGATTGGGACATTCAAAAAAATGAAAAAAAACTCCTTTTTTAAAAAAATTGTTCTTTTTTCCTTTTATCATGGTATTATCAGATGTCCAGTGTAATTGCTCTAAATGTGGTAAACCAGGAGATATGAAAAAGGATTGCCAAGCCAAAACTAGTGTAAGTGCTCTATTTAGTGGCAATAATAATTCAATACCAAGTTGCATGTGTCTGAAATGCCAAAAAGGGTTACACTTTGCCAAAGAATGCCATTCTAAATAGCATAAAAATGGTAGTCTCTTTAATCAGTCGGGCAACTTTGAAGCGGGCCTTGCTCAAGGCCCTCAGACAAACAATATGAGCACATTTCCCAGCCTTGCTCAAATTTACCTAGTCAGCAAAAGAGCAGTTCACTCCAGCCTGTAACAGAAATTAAGGCAGTTACCAAAAGCTGTACAGCTTTCCATCCTTCCTCACCTGAAATTAAGTTTATTAGTCATTCACTGAGTATACCCAAAATTAAGAACAGGAATTAAAAGGCTTACCACTGTAATCTGAACTTTTAGCATAAGTGTACTCCTAAAGAGTAGTAATCCAAAATATACATGTAAAATATCTGTATAAAATGCTTAATTAGAGCTTAACTGTATTTAGGCTGTTTAAATTGTCCTGGATCATTGCTGATTATGAACAAAAGTGATTCAAAGAAAAAGCTTATATATTACAAGTAACACAGATTCCAGAAAACTTCTTAAAAACAGTAAAATCAAAGATGTGAAATGATGGAGGGCTTGAAGACAGCCTTACCAAAGGAGTGAAACTTATGGATCAGATTAGTAAGGTTTATGTTTCTGTTAGTGTGTCATAATTCTTTTGTCTTTGTCTGTTCAGTGTCAGTGTATATTTTGATACCTCTGGATGATAATATTAAATTGAAAAATGAAGATTACTATGAGAGCTCTATTCAAATGGCCAAAAATTAAATAAGTGCTTATATTAATATATAAATATGGAAATTAGTTTAAAATAATAAAAAGTTTTTTACTCAAATTAAATCATTATTCTAACAACTTTGTTTAATATTAATGGTAATTACATGTTGTCAGAAGTTTGCTTGGAAGTAGTTTCCAAAATCATTGTGGTAACTTAAATATGGAATGTATATAGAATGTGATTTTATTATTAAAGAAAAGAAAGTGATTTTATCCTAAGATAAAATAACTAGTTATTAAAACAAAGTAAAATGTGGGACTAAACATGAATAAATATAAAAGTGCAAAAGGCTTGTGCAAAAGGAATTTCTATGGTCAAAGCTAAGTAAAATTTAAGCAGTCTATCTATAAAAATTTAAAAGATTTAATGTCAAACACAGTAATAATAGAAAGTTAAAGTGTTATTTTTTCTCAAAATTTATCAAGTCAGTAGTCTGTTTTAGTAAAAGTTTACAAAGGTTTCTCCTCAAAAATCAGTTTGCCATAAAGAAGTCTGTTTATCAAAATGGCTTGTTCTACTTTAAACTTATCCTTTCCATGAAGAAACAGGTATTATCACTTTTTAAAATAACACAGTGTTTGAACTTGCTTTCTCAAAGTGAAATCCTGAAAGATAGCTTTAATTTCAAACTGTCACAAATAATTTGGTCTTTTACCTAAAAAAAGTAAAATAATGAAAATAGTTAAATTCATGTGATGTCAGTTGAATGAAGTATTTAAAAATGTTGAAATACTAAAGATTAGACCGAAATAAATGAAATTGAGAACAGAATAACAATAGAGAAAATGAACAAAACCAAAAGCTCATTCTTTGGGAAGATCAATAAAATTGACAAACCCCTTGCTAGACTAACAAAGAAAAAAAGAGCGAAGATGCAAATAAACACAATCAGAAATGAAAGGGTGGAAATAACAAATGATCTCACAGAAATAAAAAGAATCAGAAGAGGATATTATGAAAAATTATATGCCAACAAACTAGACAACCTAGATGAAATGGACAAACTTCTAGAAACACATAACCAACCTGCACTGAAGCTACAAGAAATACAAGAACTTAACAACCAATCACAATTAAGGAGAATGAAGGAAAATCCAGGACCAGATGGCTTCACAGGTGAATTCTATCAAGCAATTCAAAAAGAATTAACCCCAATGCTGTTTATATTCTTCCAAAAAATTGAAGAGGAGGGAAAATTACTCAACACCTTTTATGAAGCCAACACCACCCTAATACCAAAGCCAGAGAAAGATTCCACAAGAAAAGCATGTTACAGACCAATCTCTCTAAAGACCATAGATGCAAAAATTCTCAACAAAATACTTGCAAATCGAATCCAACAGCATATCATAAGACTTATACATCACGACCAAGTGGGATTTATTCCTCCTATGCAAGGCTGATTCCACATAAGAAAATCAATCAATGTAATACACCAAATTAACAAATTGAAAGAAAAAAAAACCACATGAACATCTCAATAGATGCAAAAAAGTCTTTCGACAAAATCCAACAACACTTTTGGATAAAAATATTTCAAAAGATAGGAATAAAAGGGAAATTCCTCAATATGATAAAAGGCATATATAAAAAATCCACAGCCAACATCATACTCAATGGAGAAAGGTTGAAAGCATTCCCTCTAAGATCAGGAGCATGACAAGGATGCCCACTGCCAACACTGTTATTCAATAGTGTACTAGAAGTTCTAGCTAGTGCAATTGGACAAGACAAAAAAATTAAAGGCATCCAAATAAGGAAGGAGGAAGTAAAATTCTCACTGTTTGCAGATGACATGATCCTGTAATTGGAAAATCCTGAAGTATCCATGACAAAGCTACTTAAACTAATAGATGAGTTCAGCAAAGTGGCAAGATACAAGATCAACATGCAAAAATCACTAATGTTTTTGTACACTACTACTGAACAACCTGACAAGGAAATCAGGAGGAAAATTCCATTTTCAATAGCAACAAAAGACTTAAATACCTAGGAGTTAATTCAACCAAAGAAGTACAGGACCTATATGCAGAAAACTACAAAACAATGCTGAAAGAAATGATAAAAGACCTAAATAAATGGAAAGACATTCCCTGTTCATGGATTGGAAGAATAAATATCGTGAAGATGTCAGTCTTGCCCAAACTGATTTACAGATTCCATGAAATACCAATCAAATTCTCAACAGCTTACTTTACAGAATTAGAGAAGGCAATTATCAAATTCCTCTGGAACGGTTAGTGCACCTGAATTGCCAAAAGCATTCTAAAAAAGAAGAGCAATTTCGGAGGAATTTCACTGCCTGACCATGAAACATATTACAAAGCTACAGTGGTCAAAACAGCATGGTACTGGCATAAAGATAGACATTTCGATCAGTGGAATAGAATTGAGAACCCAGAAATATACCCTCACCTATATAGTCAACTGGTTTTTCACAAACCTACCAAGCCCACATTAATGGGAAAAAAACTGTCTCTTCAACAAATGGTGTTGGGAGAACTGGATATCTATAACCAAAAAATGAAAGAGCACCCCTATTTCACCCCCTATACAAGAATCAACTCAAAATGGATCAAAGATCTAAGAAGCCAGGACCATAAAATTATTAGGAGAAAATGTAAGGAAACATCTTCAAGACCTTGTAGTAGGTGGTGGTTCCTTGAACCTTACACCCAAAGCACGTGCAACAAAATAAAAAATAGATAATGGGGACCTCCTCAAAACTAAACACTTTTGCACCTCACAGGACTTTGTCAGAAAGGTGAAAAGCAGTCAACTCAATGGGAAATAATATTTGGAAATCACATATCTGATATGGGTTTAATATCCAGGATATATAAGGAGATGTTACAACTCAACAACAAAAAGACAAATGCCCCAATTAAAAAATGGACAAAAGACTTGAATAAACATTTCTCCAAAGAAGAAATACAAATGGCAAAAAAGCACATGAGGAAATGCTCAACATCACTCATGATTAGGGAAATGCACATCAAAACTACAATGAGATATCATTTTACATCCACCAGAATGGCCACTATTAAAAGTACAGATAACTACAAGTGTTGGAGAGGATGTGGAGAGTTAGGAACACTTCTTCACAGTTGGTGGGAGCGCAGAATGATATACCCACTCTGGAGGACTGTTTGGAAGTTCCCAATGAAGTTGAATATAGACTTGCCTGTGACCCTGCCATACCACTCCTGGGTATATACCCAGAGGAACTGAGATCAGTGACACGAACAGACATCTGCACAATGATGTTCATATCAAAATTATTCACCATTGCCACAATTTGGAAACAACCCAGGTGTCCATCAACAGATGAATGGATAAACAAACGGTGGTCTATTCACATGATGGAATATTATGTAGCTGTAAGAAGAAATGAAGGTGTAAAGCATATGGCAACATGGAAAAACCTGGAGGACATAATGTTGGGTGAAGCAAGCCAGACACGAAAGGACAAATACTGTATGAATGCATTACTATGAACCAAATATATTGTGTAACATCTTGTTTGTTCCAAAATATATATATATATGTATCCATTACATTTATTTGAGAAATGTATATATTTATTCATCTGTGTTTACTTTTTAGTTCTTAATGGTTTATATTTTCAATTATTAAATGTACAAATAAAGTTTCAAAAAAAATAAAAATAAATAAACACGACAACAACAACAAGAAAAACCTAATAAGTTTGCTAGCAGCAACTCACTTTAAAAGAAAAGTAAAAGAATATTCTTCAGGCAGAAAGAAAATAATCTCAAGTTTCAAGTTTCAGGATGGATTGAAGAACAATATCTGCTAATTAAATTCGTATATCTAAAAGACTATTGAATGGATAAATTAATAATGATATCTGTGGCCTAGGACATCAATTAAGTGTTAAAATACACCATAAATTAATATGTAGCATAAGATGGGTAAATGGATATGTAGCAGTTTGATATCGTTATGAATTCCAAAAATAGATATTGAATTATGCTTGTAAACTGGTTTGTTAATCTGGGCATGATTAAGTTATTATAAGGGCTTTGACTGGGCCACAGTCAGTAGAGAGTTGAGCCCCTCCCCTTGGTGGGTGGGGTATCAAACATAAAAAGACATGCAAAGGACAGAACTGCAGTAGTTTTGATGTTGGTGTTCTAATGAGCAAGGACAGAAGTCCCCAGGGAAAAGAGACAAGTCATTCACCTGACAGTTCACAGATGGCCTTGTGGTGAGAGGCAAGGCTTAGAGAACCTCATGGTCTACAGCTGATCTTGTGGAGGAAACAGAGGAGCTGAATCTAGAGAGAAATGCAGCCCTGCATAGAGAGGAAACCAAGAAGCCTGAACCCTTGCAAATGTCGGCAGCTGTCTTGCTCCAAGATGGGGTAACTGACTTTGGTGAAGGAAGAAACTTATGCTTTATGGCTTGGTAACTATAAGCTTCTACACCAAATAAATACCCTTTATAAAGACCCAGAGATATCTGGTATTTTGCATTAGCACACCTTTGGCTGTGTAAGGCAGGATATAAAATGTCTTGAAATATTTTATTTGGCCAGTCAATAATAAATAATATGTGCAAATTTTGAAAGGCAAGCAAAACTGATATAAATTCCCTGGTAAACTTTAAAGAATATTAAATAGTGCATCTCATCCAAATAAATAGAAGAAAAAAATTCAACAAAAATAATCAGTCCTAAACAAAATATTCAGGATTTCATGCACTGACATGTTAGCTTTGGTCTGGGGCGACCTTACTCATGCATCTTTGGAAGCTGCACTTTTCTTCTTCTTCAGAAGCCTGAAGGTTCCAGGGTTGATTTCTGTCTTGTTGTTTTGTCCCCATGATAAATCAAGTGTTGTATCACTTCCCCATTTCCTAGTTATGAAGTCACCAAACTGGATGTGATGCTCCTTTGAAGCAAGAAGAACCATGAATGATAGAAAAAATTAAAAGGAGATATTGTTGCGCTTCCCAAATTGGACGCTTAGATGGTTGATATTGGATCTTTCGTCTTTTCTAATGAACACATTCAATGCTATAAATTTCACTCTCAGCACTACTTTTTCTGCACCTCACAAACTATGAAGAAGCATAGGACATAAAGAAGCATAAAGAACCACATAACAAAATGCTTGTGATTGAAGCTATATCCAGTTCCACAAAGTACAGACTAAAGATGAAGGCAGATTATGTCAGAAAGTTGGGAACGTATTTTCTCTGCATGCAAGCATTGTTTCCTCAATATAACACTTCTATGAATGGAGCTACACTTTAAAGAATTTGCATCATGCTTACCTACGCATGAGTTTATCTAGGTAAGGAGAAAAGAATGAAGGCAATGACTTTTACCAGTTTGTGCCACATGGTAGTCCTCCCCTTTAAGGGTAATGAGTGTGAAGTTTTCTTAGAAATTCAAACTCATGTGATACCTGAGAAGTAATCCTTCAGAGAAACCGTTTGGGATTTCATGAATTTGGGAAAGCTAGAATCACATCAAAGAAGCATGCAGGAGTAAAACCCTGTGTATGAAAGGAATATTGGCAATTCTTCAGCCAAGTATTAAATCTCATTGAGCATGAATTATTCATACATTAGTTAGTATCATAATGAACATGGGAATGCTTCCATCTGAAATAAAACCTCATGGAATATGAGAAAATTCAAACTAGAGAGAAACCATATGAGTGTCCTGAATATAGTCGGCTCTTTATAGTCATTTTTACTCTTCATTTTAAAAGTCATACAGTGGAACAAGCATAGAAATGTAATACATCTGGGAAAATTTTCAACCTAACAGAAAACCTCTTTATTCATCAGAAAATTCTTACCAAATAGAAATCATATATAGGTGGGAAAGCATTAATTCAAATGTCAAATCTCAGATACAAGAGAATTCCAACTGCAAAGAAAGCCTATGCAAATATGACATGTAAATGCCTTTAGGTACAAATCATATCTTCCAGAACATGAAAAAACACATAATAGACAGAAACAAAATTAATGTAAAGAATGCAGAAAATCCTACAGCCAAAAGCATCAGTTCATTAAACATCAGAGCATTCATTTCTGAGAAAATCCCTATATATGCAATGAATGTGGAAAAAAATTCAACCAGAAGGAAAACTTCATTAACAATCTGAGAATATATACTGGAGAGATTACCTATGAATGTGATGGATGTGGGAAAGTTCTCATTCAGAAATCAAGCTTCATTACACACCAGAGAAGGCAAACTGGATAGAAACCCTATATAGGTAAGGAACGTAGGAAAGCCTTCAGTAGCAAATCAAATCTCTCTGAGCATGAGAATATTCATAAAGATGGGAAACCCTAACCATGTAAGGAATGTGGATTAGCCAGATTCCGTATCTCATTAAACATTACAACATTCATACTGGAGAGAAACCCTGTAAATATAATAAATGTGTATCTCCAAAGAATCTCCACTTCCAGTCTGTGCAACTTGTTGCCAATCTTTTAAGGAAGCAGATGTGACTGTGCAATTCAGAATGTCTTCTCCTCTTGGAAAAGTGCACTTGCATTTGTTCAGAGATCTGGCCTCCCACATCTTCTTCCACACTCATCTGTGTTTAATTTGTAACCACTCATTTATGCATCAGAACTCGAGATTTCTCTTAATTTATATAAAGATGGGGTTTCCACTTATTTCAAATTATCCTGGTTATTTTCACACATTCTTCAATCCATTAAATTCTCGGTAAGCATTGAAAAAATTACCATTTAAAAAATAATGTTTCGCATTTTTGTAGCATTTTCTTATTAAGCACCCCAACTATTGATTTTTTTTTTCAATTTTTTCACCTGATTCTGATGTGGATTCAAGTTTAACAACCACTGAACTACAGTGGCCTGCTTTCAACTTAACTCCAATTTTTCTTGTAATTTAAATCAGAAATGATCCTTTCATAATTAATGATATATTCCTAAACTCAAATATATTAAGTTAGAAATTTTATTTATATTCTTAACCTATACTCCAATATTTTTCTCATATGTGATAGGGTGTGGGATGGATGAAACTAGAGAATGCATGTATTTGCAAACAGAAAAATTGTACCCAAATAATCTGCCAATGCAGGTAATTCTGAGGAAGGAGGAATGGGGGTTGTAGCTAGAGAAGGAATTTGGCTGTGTGCCATAACAGACATAAAATATTTTTATATTTTTGAGTAGATAATTTGGTTATAATTTAAATGAAATTATGAAAATAGTACACAATGAAATCATACAAAGTAGTAGATTTGAACATATTAATTTGTATCTGCAACATTACTGGGGTGGCACTTTCCCTCACTTTAGAAATACTCTCCCCCATAAAGGAAAAGTGCCCACTCCCCTTTGCCCCCTCCCCAGCTGACTGAGTGGTTGGAGACCTCAATCAGCAAGAGTGAGCACAGAGCACGAGGAGCATGGACACGACGATGTGATGTCCACACTGCTCTTTACACGTGTATGGTTAGAGGGCTGTTAGCACCACAGGAGAAGACTGACTTCCTGCTGCTTACTCCTAAGTGAAGACTGGCTAGAGTGACTCACATCAGTAACTGACACTGTGAGTGGTGAGCATGGCTTTCTCCTTGTCCTCCTTTGTGGATCAAGAACCTATGACGATGGTTTTCATTGGGGCTCTGAGAGTTTGGTTCCCAAACAGGACATTCCTGGCTTGGAGGACCTGCAGTGAATATGTGTTAGAGTCCTCCTTCTCCAGTTGTTCAAGTGCTTCTTCCCATCCAACCTCTCCATTGTCTTCTGGGATTGAAGAGGTCTGCATCATTTTCAACACTGTTAAAAACGTGTTGAAATTTTGATATTTAATTAGTCTGAGAAATATCTGGCATCGGCACCCTCTGAGGTTTTCTGCAAACATGAAACCATCTCACAACCTCACTTCTCTTCTTGCCAGCCATATGCCCAAGGACTTTCTGGGATTCCTGGACTATTTTTTAGGGTCACTGGCCTAATGTTGCTCATTCTGGTGATGTTATTTGTGTAGCCAATGCTTTAATGTGTATTTTGATATTTCCTTCCTGACACCAATATGGTTCATCTTGGATTGCTCTTTCTTTAGCTGCCCCAAGATTGGAGAAGGTGAATGTAGAACTGGAAACAGGACACCTGAGTCTGTGCCTGAGACCCAAAAGTGATACAGTAAGAACAGCCTCCTCAGAGGGTCAATGCTGGAGGCCAAGGGAAGGAGGGAAGGGTAATAGGAGCAGGAGCAGGGAGTCTCCTCTCTGTGCCCTGACACCTGTGTTGTACCAGACCCGAGGTCCCACGCTTTTATCAGTCCCTGCCCACCTCCCAAACCCTGCCTGAGACAGGTACATCATAGTGGGGTATCTATGATTTTATACAAGTCACCAAACAATGTAATTCCCCTGCCTGACTCCCTGTCTTGCAGGCCTTGCTGGCCAATTGCACTTCCCCCTCCATCTTACCAGTACTCAATCCTGCTTAGTCTGGAGACACACAAAGTTTACAGGTGAATTCACTGGACAGCAGGATAACACTGCCATTTGGGAACAGGGTAGCTCTCCAAACCTGTATCCCTAGCACTTTGAGTTTCCCAAGTGCTTCCAATGCAAAATACCAGAAATAGGTTGGCTTTTATTGGAATTAATTAGGGTTAAAGCTTACAGTTCTGAGGCTGTGAAAATATCCAAATCAAGGCATCATCAAAAACGGTGTCTTAACAAGGGTCAGCTGCTGCTGAACTCCTCCCAAGGTAAAATGTTCGACCTCCCTGTCTGTCTCTGCCTTCCCCTTCAAACTCATTTTGTCCCTGAGCTCAGCAGTGGGCCATTAGACATAATTGTTCACAGCTATCCCTTTTCCTCTGGCCTGGATGTCTTCAGATTCAAGCTGCTCCATGACTGCAGCCTCTGGCCTCTCCCTCTGCCTCTCAGGTTATGTCTTCTCCCCAGCTGTAAGATATACTGGAGACCTCTCCCACATGGCAGCACTCTTTGTGTGTTCCTCATGTGTAGGACTTCCGCCAAAGAATTGGGGTCCATCCTGGTGCCTGAAAACTAATCAGGGGTCCTTAACTAAACTAAAGCATTCCAACAAAAAGTGACCTAATCAAAAGGACCCTTATCTGAATCTAACCAAATTGTCCTACATAGAAAAGGCTTACACACAGAGCAATGGATTCGTAAGAACATACTTTTCCGTAGCCAACACAAGACTCAAACAAGGGCATTAAACCAGGGCCCAGGGATCAGGAGAGATCTGCTATGTCTGGGAGAAATATGAACTCATAAAGTAGTGGCTGTACTTTGGGTGTGGGCATCATTGAGCAAACTGGGGTGCTGACCACCATTGCACTGTGAAGTGGAACACTTCATATAAACAACAACTCCTATGAGAAAAATATAATGGAAACTTTATTAATGTCTGGGATGTGCTCTTTAGTAAGAGTCACGCCTAAAATCTGGAGGATGCAGCCTTTATAGAATTTCTTCCCGTGCATACCCAATATTCCTGCATGTGCCAAGAGACAGGATTGGTAGGTTTATACACATACATTTTTATATAAGTTTCTGAGCAAAGCAAGCAAGCAGAATTACAGAAGTGGATATTTGCCATTAGCATCTCAGCTGGGGGGTTTGTGATTGAACTTTTCCCAGCACGAGTTGGTGCCATTCCAACATTAGGTCTGCCATTCCCCAATTAGGCCTGGGTGGGTTTCTGGGTTTTTAACGACCACACATATTTTATAAGCTTGGGTTTCCTGCTGGGGAGAATTGGTGTGGTCTTGTTTCCTTTTCATTACCTGCTCCTGTAATGGCATTAATCAAACCATTTACTCTGCGTCAGTAGCAAAAGGTGTGTAGTGAGAGTGTAGCACCATTAGTTTTACTGCATGTATTCTTTTTTGAATATAGGAAGTGAGACAGTTAATGAAATAATGGCCCACTAGAAATCCTAGCATAATGAGGACAAGTGGACTTGCAGGAGTAGTGATTAAGGTAGTTAGTCATGGAGGCCATGAATACAGGCTTTTGTACCAGTTTGTACTTTTTTTTCTGAGTTCTTCTCATTCCTGTAGCCTCTTTCCGACTAATGAGAGGCTTTCCTTTATCACTCCTGAGTGGTTAGCATAAAAACAGCAGGTTTCGCCTATGGCCATACATTGTCCTCCCTCTTTTAAAAATAATAGATCTAACCCACAACTATTTTGCGGAAGAATTTTGGCCAGAGAGGATAAGGAATTTTCGAGATGACTAACTGATTTTTCTAACATTTTTAGGTCTAAGTCAACTTGAGTGGATAAGGTGTTAAAATTTTCTTTACAGTGATCATGGCTGCCATTCCCAAGGCTGCTGAACCCCCGACCCCTAGGCTGATCATAATGGGAATGAGAATAGGAACTCATTTAAACTGACTCATAGTCCTAAAATGCTCGCATCCACCATCACCTGAATACCAGTATACCTGTGGGATGATACGCACCAGGATGCAAACGACTGGGTCTTTTTCAGTCTTGGATTGTGACAAGGTTTGGGGGGAGAGACAAGGGGAGATTCCTTGGGTACAGGTGAACCAGATGCCATTGGGGCTTTCCAATAATAGAATTCACCAGTTTTGTCAGAGAAAACAGCTGATGAACATTGGGTCCTAGGAAGGTTGCATTGATTTTGCTTGAGGAGGGGTTGAAACAGGTACCGTTACCTTGTAAGTCCCCCAGAGTTAGAATTGGCTTATGACCTCACTTACATAAACTTTGGCCCTCGTTTACTGATAACTTTTGTACATACAATGATGTATTGGGGATAGTGCTTCCATCTGCTCCTATTCCAATGTAACAAGGGGGTGGGGGGTTTAGGCACAACCAGCAATCGTTGGTGGCATTTGGCTGGTTCTCATTTAAGACAGTGATGACAGAGTACAACATTGACAACAAGGGGGTTCTGGGGGGTTTTTGCTTAGGTGTCCTTAAGGGTCCTGGTTTTCTTTTGGGTAGATTTACCGGTTCTGGGTTAAGGACAATGTCCCAGTTGGGGCCCACTGGATTGGGTGCAGGGGTTTTTAGAATACCCTGTGGGATTGTATACTCAGCTCCAGGATCTTGACCAACATATAGTCTGAGGCCCCATGTTTTGCCTCCTACCCAGATATTATTGATACAGATGTGAATGGGGTTTCCGGAACCTATGGTTGGGTTCTGAGGCTTTCCTCCCCTGAAGAGGCTGATCGCAGTATTTCTGGAACTCCATGGGGCCAAGGTTTCACAAGCCCATTGAGCACAGTGGTACTGTCCTCGAGTATGGCATTCTCGGGTCCCCTCTGCAGGGCAGGTATAGTGTATGGAGGCCAAGGAAGCCTGTGTAGCCTGTGCAAGCCCGTGAAGTACAGGAACACTCTGATGTCTGTGAGAATGTAGAGGCCTGTGGAATCCATGGAGCTGATGGTGGCCATGGAGACTGTGAAACCCGTGGAAGTTTGTGGAGTCAGTGCAGTCCTAAGGAACCAGTTGAGTACATAGTGTCTGTTCATTACTGGGGAGGCAGGGGAGCCCATGAAGGCCTGTGCTGCTTCTGCATTCCCACGCACCCTGTTGAGTCTTTGAAACTCTTGTAGACCATGTAGGCTGAACACGCTCTTGGAACCTTTGGAGTACATGGAGCCCGTGGGGGCTGTGGATTCTGTGCATCCTGTTGAGCCTGTGCATATCCATGGAGAGTGTTGAGCACGTGGAGCCCATGTAGCCAGTGGAGTCTGTGGAGACTGTGGAGTCTGTGCATATCTCTGGAGCCTGTGGAGTACGTCGAGCCCATGGAGCCTGTCGAGATCATGCAGCCCAAAAAACCTGTGTAGCCTATACAGGCCCCTAGAGGCCATTGACATTTGTGGAGCATGTGCTACCTGTACAGACAGTAGAATCCATGGAGACTCTGGAGGCTGTGTAGGCCACAGAAGCCTGTGGGGTCTTTGGAGCCTTTGGAGGCCCATGAAACCTGAGGATGCAGTAGAGTCTGTAGAAGCTGAGGATTATGTGGACCACTGTGTAGTCGGTGGAGCCCATTGTGGCCCATGGAGCCTATGAGGCTTGTGCAGGATAATGGAGCCTGTGGAGCCTGGGGAGCCTCTGGAGACTGTGAATCCACATGGAAGTCATGGAGGCCTTGGACATCATGGACCCCATTGAGCATGAATTAACCCTAGAGGTTTTTGGAGCCTCTTTACGGCCATGGATCCTGTTGAGATATTGAAGCCATTGGAGAACATGCTGCTTATGCAAGCCCAGGGAGACTGTGAAATACGTGCAGCCTGTGGAGCCCATAGAACCTGTGGAGTTGGTGGAGTCTGTGGAGTATGTGTATACCTATGAAGCCTGTGGAGAACGTGGAGCCCAAGGAGCCTGTGGAGTCTGTGCACTGCATGGAGGCATGTGCTAGAGGCCATTGACACCTGTGGAGCATGTGGTGCCTCTGGAGACCATAGATTCCATGGAGGCTATGGAGGATGTGGAGGCCTGTGGAGACAGTGGGCACTTTGGGGACTGTGGAAGCCCATGAGGTCTATGGATCCTGTGTAACACATTGAGTCTAGACAGAACTGTGGAGCCTGTGGAGCCCATGGAGTCTATAGAGGCCTGTGGAGAGTGTGCAGGTCTCTGGAGGAGGTTGAAGCCACGAGCCCAAGAAGTTTGTCAAGACGGTGGAGTTCACAAAGCCCATGGAGCCCTTGAAGTCTGGGCAGGCCCAGGGAGCTTATGGAGCCTATACAGGCCTGTCGATCCTGTGGAGCTCGTCGAGCCCATGGGGACCATTGAACCTGTGGAGGTATGGACTCCAAGGACACTACAGAGAATTTGAAGCCTGTTAAGGGCATGTAGCCCTTTGACACTTGTGGAGGCAATGGAACCTGTTGAGCCTGTGGAGATTGCGGCACACTTTGAGGCCTGAGGAGACTGTACAGTCCATAAGGCCTGTGGATTATGTGGAGCCAATATAACTGGTGGAGCCCATGGAGTCATCAAGGACTGTTGTGCCCATGGAGCCTGTGGAGACAATGGAGCCCATGGAGGTCTTTGGAGCTTTTGCAGTCCCATGAAGGACAGGGAGACTGTGAAGTCTGTGAGAATATAGAGGCCTGTGGAAATCATGGAGCTGATGAAGCCATTGAAGCTGTGAAACCTGGGAGGCCTGTGGAGACTTTGAAGGCCTGAGGGCCCTATGGAGCCCATGGTAACTTTGCAGGGCTGGTGAGCCTGCGGAGATCATGGAGTCCTGAGGAGCCTGTAGAGTTCTAAAGACCCCTGGAGCCTAAGGCAACTAGGTATGCCCCTGGAAAATATGCAGCCTGTGCAGAAACTGGAGCCCATAGAGCCCATGGAACCCATGGAGCCACTGGAGCCTTCAGAGACTGTATATCTCATGGAGGCCATGGAGCCTGTGCAGGCTCATTGTACAGGAAGAGCATATTGAGGCCATGGAGGAATGGGGAACCATGGGCCTGATGGAGGTTATGTAGGCCCATGAAGACTGTGGAAGCTGTAGAGTCAAAAGAATCTGAGAATCATGTGGATGCCTGTGGAGTCATCAGAGCCAATTTTGAGCCATGGAGACTATGAAACCTGTGCAGGCTGAAAGAGCCTCTGGAAACTAGGGTGCCTCTGGGGACTGTGAAGCCACATGAATGCCATGGAGGCCTTGGAGGTCATGGAGCCCATGGAGCATGCATTGCCCACAGAATGCTGTGGAGACTCTGGACTCCCTTGGAGCATGTTGAGCCTTTGAAGCCCATGAAGACCATTCAGCCTGTGCACGCCTATGTAGTCTTGGAGCATGTGGAGACTGTGGAGCCTATAGAAAGTGTGCTGTCGTGGATCTTGTGGAGCCTGTACATACTCATG
Source organism: Tolypeutes matacus (assembly GCA_026826555.1). Classification (NCBI taxonomy): domain Eukaryota; kingdom Metazoa; phylum Chordata; class Mammalia; order Cingulata; family Chlamyphoridae; genus Tolypeutes; species Tolypeutes matacus. The sequence continues at coordinate 23,954 of JAKSZT010000679.1, forward strand.
AATCCAATGGATCACGTGTAGCCTGTGGAGCCCTTGAAACATGTGGAGCCTTAAGTGGCCTATAGACCTGATGGAGGCTATGGCAACTGTGCAGGCCTGTGGAACACGTGGAGCCTGTGGAGCCCCTGGAGCTCACGGAGCCCATGAAACCCATGGAAACATTGGTGCTTGCAGAGCCTGCATATCTCAGGAAGGCCAGGAAGCCTGTGTGGGTTATGGAGCCTGGGGAGCACATGAAGTCTATGGAGCCTATAGAGCTTTTGGAGTCCATGGAGAATGTGGAGACTCTACACACCCATGGAGCCTGTGGAGAACGTGGAGACTGTGAAGCCTAGATATAATTATGGAGCCTGTGGAGCACATGGAGCCCATAGAGGTGGTGGAGTCTGGGCAGCTGTGGAAGCCTGTGGAGCCTATACAGGCTCCTAGAGGCCATTGAATCTTGTGGAGCATGTGATGCCTGTGATGATCATAGATTCCATGGAGACTGTGGAGGCTCTGTAGGCCAGTGGAGCCTGTGTAAACTGTTAAGGCCATGTTGTTCGTGGAACTTTTGAAGATTCTGGAAACCATGGAGACCGAAGAGCCCATGGAGACTATGGAGCACAACGAGGCCTGTGGATCCTGTGCATTCCCGTGTAGTATATGGAGACTGTGAAGTCTGTGAGAATATAGAGGCCTGTGGAACCCATGGAGCTGATGGAACCCAAAGAGGCTGTGAAATCCGTGGATGCATGTGGAGACTGAGGTCACCTGAGGACCCTGTGGAGCCCATGGTAACTCTGTAGGCCTAGGGAGCCTGTGGAGCCCATGGAGGCTTGTGGAACCTGCAAAATCCTACAGATCTCATGGAACCTATGGCACCTGTGCAGGATTGTGGAACATGTGGGGTCTGTTGAGCCACTGGAGCTCAAGTATTCCATGGAACCCATGGAGCCTGTGGGGCCTGCAGAGCCTGTATATCTCATGGAAGTCATGCAGCCTATGCAGCCTCATGGTGATGGAAGAGCCTGATGAGGCCATAGAGGAATGTGGGTCCCGTGGAACTCATGGACATTATGTCAGGCCATGAAGCATCTGGAGACTGTAGAGTCTGAAGAAGCTGAGGATTATGTGGACTCCTGTGGAGTCTGTGGGACCCATTTTGTGCCACAGAGACTCTGAGGCCTGTGCAGGTTCATGAAGCCTGTGGAGACAGTGGAGCCTCTGGAGACATTAAAGCCTCATGGATGCCATGGAGGTCTTGGAGGTCATGGAGTCCATAGAACATGCTTTGCTCCTGGAGGCTTGTGGATTCTGTTCACGCCCATACAGCATGTGGAGCATTTGAAACCCTTGAGACCATGCAGCCTTTGCAGGCCTATGGAACCTGTGGAGCATGTGAAACCTGTGGAGACTATAGAAACTGTGGAGTCAGTGGAGCCTTTGGAGCCTGTGTGTATCCAGGGAGACTGGAGCTTGTGTAACATGTGGAGCCCATGGAGGCTGTGGAGAATGTAGAGACCTATAGAACTTATGGAGCCTATGGCAACATGCAGACCTGTGGTATATGTGGATCCTATGGAGCCTGTGGAGCCTGTGCACACCCAATGAGCCTGTGGAGCACAGAGATCCCATGAAGCCTGTGGAGTCCGTGGAGCCTGTGGAGCCTGTTCATACCCATGGAGCCTGTGGAGAATATGGAGCCCATGGAGGCTATGGAGTCCATGAGCCTGTGGAGACTGTGCATAACTATTGAACCTGTCAAGTATGTGCAGCCTGTAGAGCCTATAGAAGCTGTGGAGTCTGTGGAGAATGTAGAGCATGTGTATACCCAAGGAGCCTGAGGAGAACGTGGAGCCCAAGGAGCCTGTGGTATCCGTGCAGCATGTGGAGGAATGTGTAGCATGTGAAGGCCCCTAGATGCCATGTACACATGTGGAGCATGTTTTGCCTGTGGAGACCATAGATTCCATGGAGGCTGTGGAGGGAGCCTGTGGGCCAATTAGGGACTTTGGAAGCCCATGAAACCTGTGGAGCCTGTGTAAACCATTGGCCTATGCAGACCTGGGGAGCCTGTGGAGCCCATGGAGACTATAGAGGCTTTTGGAGCCTGTGCAGACCTGTGGAGTTGGTTGAGGACATGGAGCCCATGAAGATTGTCAAGGCTGTGGAGTTCAAAATGTCTGTGGAGCCCTTGAAGCCTGTCCAGGCCCAGGTAGCTTGTGGAGCCTGTACAGTACTGTGGATCCTGTGGAGCACATCAGGTCCATGGGGCCCATGGATCATGTAAGGGGAAGGACTCCAAGGACACAACAGAGAATGTGGAGCCTGTTAAGGGCATGTAGCCCATTGACACCTGTGGAACCCATGGAGCCTGTTGAGCCTGTGGAGAATGCGGCACCCATTGAGGCCTTAGAGCCTGTGGGTTCTGTGGAGCTGATAGAGCTGGTGGAGCCCATGGAGTCGTAAAGGACTGTACAGCCCATGGAGCCCATGGAGCTCATGGATGCTGTGTAGGCCAGTGGATCCTGGGCAACCTGTGAAGCCATGGAGACTGAGACCGAGGAGCTGGTGGAGTTTGTGGAAGCAATGGAGACCGAGATGCCAATGTAGTCTATGGAGCCCAAGGAGGCCTGTGGTGCCTGTGCAGTCACGTGAAGCACAGGGAGACTGTGAATTCAATGAGAATATAGAGGCCTTTGGAAACCATGGAGCTGATGAAGACCAAGGAAGCTTTAAATCCTGGGGAGGTCAGTGGAGCCTGTGCAGGCCTGAGGACCCTGTGGAATCTATGGTAGCTCTGCAGGCCTGCAGTCTGTGGAGCCCATGGAGGTCTGTGAAGCCTGTAAAGGCCTATAGACACCTTGGAACGTACAGCAACTGTGCAGGCCGGCAGAACTTGTGGAGCCGGTGGAGCCACTGGAGCTCATGAAACCTATGCGAACCCATGGAGCCTGTGAAGCCCACATAGCCTGTATATCGCATGG
>JAKSZT010000680.1:0-13003 GCA_026826555.1 Tolypeutes matacus
GTGTATGTGGTGTGTGTTGTATGAGGGTGTGTATTTGTGAGTGTGTGTGGGAATCGCCGAGTGGAAGGAGCTGTGCTGGGTGCCCGAGGCGCCCTGTGCCAGGGGCTTGGCTGGAGCTGCCTGGGCAGGAGGCCCCCTGCCTTGCAGGCGGAATGTGCGGCAGAGCCTCAGGGGTCTGGGCCCTCAGCCCTCAGAGAGCGGCCCCCAGGGAAGCCCGGCCCCTGTACGGAGGGCCCAGAAGCCTGCCTGCTGCGCTGTCCTGTGCCGAGCTGTCCTGTGCCGTGCTGTCCTGTGCCGAGATGTGGCTGTCGACTAGGGGAGGGGACAGGGCCACGCCCGTAGCACTGTTTCCTGCCCCTGCTTTTCTTACCATTTTGGCCTTGCCTGGTTGTCGTGCTTCTGCTTCCCCCTCTGCTCTCTCTCCCCCACGGCCCTTGCTGTGTGACAGGCCCCCGATGCACTTTATTTATTTGCAGTCTGTTTTCCCGGCGGCAGATCTACAGTTTTGGAGACACCGTTCTGAATAAGATGGCTTTTACTTTTCTGTGTGCGATTAACTCTGGACTGGTCAGAGAAATGTTCTCATTTCTGATGTTGTTAAATCTTGTTGTCTCTCTAAGTTAAAAAAAAAAAAAAGTCCTTGAGCTGAATAAAGTGAAGCAAAAACTAGGCCTCCTGTTTCTGGTGTGAGGCGATGGCATTGAGGGACAGAGAGGGTCCAGCGGAGAGGGGCCTCTCATGGCCAGGAGCCGGGGAGGGGATCCCTCAGAGGGCTGTGCCCTGTGGGCAGGGGGATCCCTGGCAGGGAGCAGGAGAAGAAGGCAGCAGCACAGGCCTGGCCCAAGAGGTGGCAATTGGTCCCACTCACAACCTTTGTTCAAACAATATTTTAGAGCCTGGTGTTAAAAAGTACTTAATTCGGTTCATCCCTGAGGGTGCGCTAGAGCAAAGTGAAGTGGAACAGACGTCCTCAGATCATTTGCTGTAGCCCATGGGCCCCTCTGCAGGACTGGGTGGTAAAGAAACCATGGCCTCCTTGCCCGCCAGGTCAGGGCTGAGTTTTGGAGAAGACAAAACACCAGGACCTGGGAACCTCGGTTTCCTTCCCTCCACCTTAGACCCAAACTCTGCCTGCCAGAGCCCTCTCAGTGGCTCTCCAAAGCAGCCCGGCCGGAGCCTCGGGCTGTAGCATCTCGGCAAGTGGGCAGAAGGCTGGGAGAGAGGGCAGCAGGGCCCCAGGATGTGGGGTCCCAGGAGGTTATGTTCAGGCTGAGAAGCCCAGCCTGGAGTGAGGGGCCCTGGGTACACCCCTCACCTGCCACCAGGAGCCCCTGGGTGTCAGAGCACCCTGCCAAGAAGGACCCTTCCAACAGCAATGGTAGAAGGGTCCTCAAAATGGGCTCCCCAAGGGAGCCACTGGAGCCATGTGGAGATGGGTCTAACTGTCTTCTGCCTCCCTCCCTGCCGCCTCTGGGAACTGATTGGGACTAAGCAACAGAGGCAGGAAAGAGCAAAGGAGCCCCCGAGCAGGCAGGTCCACGGGCACTAGAGCCAATTCATTCAGAAAATGAGGAAAATAAAAATCATGCAAAATACCATCCCAGCTCACCCACAAAGTAAACTGCTGAGTTTGGGATGATTTTTCATTTCTGCGCACATATATATATTATATATATAAAATTAGGAAAGTACTACTTTAAAATCTGTTCCCCCTTCGAGTTTATCTTTCCTAAGTAATTTTCTGTACCCAAAGCTGCTTCCTATTCCCTTACATGATAGTCATCATGCATGTCCCAACACCTCTAGTTGTTTGCCTTTGTTTATTTGGGAGGGTTTTTTTTTTTGGTTGTTGTTGAAGTTTGGTTTTCTATTTCATTGTTTTTTGTTTTTATAAATGATGCAGTGACAGACGTCATTGTGGATAAATGCTGTGGCCGAGCCATGGGCAATTCCTTAATCTATGTTCCTAGAAGTGGGATTGCTGGGCCAAAGGATGGGCACATTTGATAGGGCCTTTGATACCCCGTCAAATGGCCTGCCCTCCAGAATGGTGGTGTCAAGTTACTCTACTCACTGCAGTCAGGAAGGCCATTGAGAGGGACAATTCTGAGTCACAACAGATTTTTCTTAATTTGGTGCCACCTTTAAATGTCTCAGGTTGGATGTATTTTTGTCCCTTCAAGATCAGCATATCTTTAATTTAACCCATTGCTTCCTCAGACCATTTCCTTCCTCATCATCCCCATTTTATGGCTCGAGTTAAATTCCATCTCCCAGTCTCATACGATAGAGAAATTGTTCCTTCCCTTTCTCTCCTCCCCTTTACATATAACCTGTCCCTTAGTCTCACAACTGTAAAGAGTTTATTAAGAAACAAGACAATGAGAAAAGTACACAGTGTGAGGCATGGACTGCAGGTGTGCTGCAGAATGGGATGCGTGCGTGGGACCTGACATCAGGCCTTATAAAAGTCTTTCCTCCTCCCCCTTTATAATGTTGGGGGAGGGACCCCAGCTGTTTGCTGTTCTGGTTGGTTCCCCCACCTGTCATTTCCCAGGGGGCCAATGGTGAGGCCTTTTGAGGGAGTCCAGGCTTTCCCTTGACCCCAGACAGGATTGTCATTCCAAATGAGATTCTCATTGCTAAGGGTCTCACGGGATCCCTTAGAAGGTTTCCGGGTGGGTCTTGTGGCCATGTGGTCTGCCAGCCATGTTGTCTGTCGGCCTTATTGTCTATTGGGCCTCAACTGGGACCCAAAGTCTTCCCTTTCCCTGTACTAACCTGCCTCAACTCCCCCTCAGAGGGTTTATACCCTTATTCTTAAGGGGGCGCTGAAGGATGATGGTCATTCTGTAGCTGCTTCCTGCTGGTTAGGGGGAGTAGGCCCTACCTGACAAGGTGTAAAACCCTCTGGCTCTTCTATTGTGGCTCACAACTGGTTTTTTTTTATTTTTTTTATTTTTTTTTTTTATTACCGGGAGGTCCCAGGGATCGAACCGGGGTCCACTCCATATGGGAGACGGACGCCCAACCAGTTGAGCCACATCCGTCCCCTCACAACTGGTTTTTGAATCTATCAATTTCATAGGCCAAGATAAGTTATTTTCCTCTTTTAATTTGCGTTTCTTTGAATACATGTCAGGATTAATTTGTTTTTATATGCCCATTGGACATTTCTACTTCTCTTTTCAACTAGGGGGAGTGATTTATTTCAAAAGGGAAAATGTGTCTTTGACAGAGAGCAAAGGGGAGTGACTTTGGGTCAGAATAGCTTGAAGTCACCCTGAACCGCCCCCCAACCCATTCTGTCCTAACCCTCTTTTCCAAACCCACCAAAACAATGGATAAAGGATTTTAAAAATATTTTCAAGTTGTATGCACCTTCAAAAGTAAAACAGGAAAACTCCAGGATCCAGAAGCTGAGAGACTCCAGAGTAGCGAGTGTGACAAATTGCAGGAGGCTCAGTGTGGACTTGCAGGAGAGTGAGAAACTCCTGGTCCTGAAGTCTTAGGGGGACTCTCACACTTTCCTGGGCTTTTTCTCTCCAGGAACACCATCAGGATCTCACAGTGAGGAACTAAGAAAGACCACCTCACCCCCCACTGTGGCTCTGGAGGGAGAGGGGAAGAGTAGTCATTATGAATTGAGCCTTAAGTGTTCTCCATTTCAAAGGCCTACTCTCCTGGGGAAAGGGCTTTACCAGAGCCTTATCTGTTTGAGGGAAGGATATTGCTCCCACTCCAGCCTCTCTAGCCTTCCTGTCTCACCAAAGGATGGGAAAAGCTATACCTCTGAAGAAATATATTTTTTAAATATTTAAGTTTTTTTAAAGGATACTTAGATTACATAAATGTTACACACAAAAAGTATAGGGATTTCCATACGCCCCACCTCCCACACCTCCCACACCCTCCCACATAAACATCCCTCATTAGTGTGGCATATTAATTGCAGTTGATAAACACATCCTGGGGCTTTGCCATTAAGCATGGACCATAGTTCACATTGTAGACCACACTCTCTCCCACACAGTTCTGCATGGTATATGATGGTATAAAATGGCCTATATCTGTCGTTGCAATGTCACTCAGGACAATTCTCAAGTCCCGAAAAAGCCCCTGTATTACAACTGCTTTTCCATCTCCCTGCCCCCAGAGCCTCCAGTGGCCACTGGCTCCACATCAATGTTGTAATTTCTCTGAAGAAATATCTTTATAAAAAGCCCAGAGACATAGACCCACCAAAAGACAGATTTTCTCATTTGATTATAGAATGCTACTCCTTCTCCACAAGTTATGATGACATTATCAGGACTCCAATATAATAGCAGTGGATTACAGCTGAAAGAGCTGCAAGATGCAGAGTCTCTCTAAGAAGGAGCATATAGGGAAGTCCAAAGTCAAGAGGGGAAACAAAAACAAAGACACTAGAGGAATTTGAAGTCTCTGGTACTTACAGCTACAGTAAACATAAAACAAAGCCCAACTCCTAGCCATATTAACATAAATCCTCTTGCTAAAGACCTATTTATCACAGTTGCTATTACTGATATAGCATGTATGGCTTTCAACCAAAAATTAGAAGGTATGTGTGTGAGTCCACCAAAGGAATGCCAATGCAAAGTACCAGAAAGTTTTTGGCTTTTATAATGGGGATTTATTTGGGGGTAAAAGCTTATAGTTCTAAGGCCAAATCAAGGCATCAGCAGAGATGCATTCTTACCAAAGTCAGCTACTGTTGATCCCAGTGTGTTGCCACATGTTGAAGCAAATGGCCCTGATCTCTGCGAGGTTTCAGCCTTCCCCTCCACGCTTCCTCTCTCAGGCTCAGCTGCTCTGCAGATTACATAAAAGTTACATTGAAAATATAGGGGACTCCCACATACCCCCCCCCATTTCCCCTCATTATCAACGTCTTTCATTAGTGTGGTATATTTGTTACAGTTGATGAACACATATTGAAGCATTGTTTCTAAGCATGGTCTATAGTTTATAATATAGTTTACACTTTGCACCTCACAATTTTATAGGTTTTGACAAAATGTATAACGGTTTGTATCGATCATTGCAATATCATGCAGAACAATTCCAATGTCCCCAAAATGCCCATGTTACACCTATTCTTCCCTCTACTTCCCCTCAGAACCTCTGGTGACCACTGTCTTTATATCAATGTTACAAGTTCTTCCATTACTAAAAGAATAAGTCTATTTTGATCCATAGTTGCATTCCCCCCTTCTGTTTGTTCGTTCCTCAATCTTGAGACTTTTGGCTTCTGACTGAGGGGAGGCTTAGAGCCCATGGGGCAGATGGATGGAACTGTCTTGCTTGCAGTTGTAGATACTCTCTGTTTTTTGGGATGGGCATTGTCCATCATCATCCTTTTGTTAGTTGTCCTGGGTGAGTCTGATGAACTGGAGAGTAGGTGTTGGTTGCAACTCTGCTGAGATTCAGGACCCAACTGGCATAAGAACAGCCAGAAGATTTAAGTCTCTGGGACATATATTTAATGGGTATAGTACCAATTATAGGTTCAAATAAATGGGGCAGGGGAACCATGTGTAGGAAAATTATAAATGAGTCTAACTCTGATACACTGGGGAGATAGGTTGTCATATATTCCAAGGTAAGGCCCACTGATGAGGTGCCGATTTCCTGGGGTTGTCTACCCTGCCTATATTGTCTAGATATCTCTAGAGTCTTCAGGAGCAACCCTGCTTGAGGCACTGTCCACTGTGGCAGTCAGTGAGATTCTCCTGAGACGTGCATAAGCATAATCTCTGGAATGGCCTCCCAACTCACTTTGAAATCTCTTAGCCATAAAAACTCATTTGCATCTAATATTTCCTCCTTTTGGTCAAGGTCTTTTTCCAAATGCAATGCAAGTTGGTGCTTGGTAATAATTCCTCATTGCCAGGAAGGCTTATCCCTGGGAGTCATGTCCCATGTTGAGGGGAAGGTAGTGAATCTATATGCTGAGTTTGGCTTAGAGAGAGGCCACATTTGAGTAACAAGGAGGCTTTCAGGAGGTAATTCTTAGGCAATATATATTACTAGGCCAAATTTCAATTTCACAAGAACAAGGTTCATAAGTACAAGCATCAATATCAAGGGCCTGGCATATCAGTCTGTCCTCCTTTGCTAGTACTCTAGAGATTCTTGCCACTCTATGAGAGAGTGCAGCTGGACTCCCCAGGATGGGAATTCAATATTCTGTCAGTTATTCTGTGGGTCTCCACCCACAGAGACAACACCCTATGACCATATGAATACATTCATATTCTCTAGAGGCATGCCCCAGGTGCATCCCTCCCCACACATCCCTCTACTACTGACACCCCTGCCACAGCTGCAACCCCTCTGCAATCCAAAACCTCCTTAAAAACAAAGCCAATAAAAAATAATAAAATTTTAAAAATTAAAAAAATTAAAAATAAAAAAAATTTGCATTGTGCCTTTCATCACCATAAAATCTGTTATCTTTTATGTATATTGACAATTTCTTCTGTATGTTCCTCCAGTGTCTTATTTTTTTTTTCACTTTATTTTCTAAAATGCTTTAGGTTACAGAAAAGTCACATACAAAATATAGGGGATTCCCATATACCTCCTCTCCCCCACCACATCACATCACATCACCTGCACCACCATCACTCCCCTCCCCTACCAATAACATCCTACATGAGTAGAGTACATTTGTTACAACTGATGAGCAAATATGGCAGCATTGCTACTAACCATGGTCAATGGTTTACATTATGGTTTAACTTTTGCACTGTATACTTTTATAGGTTCTGACAAAATGTATAATCGCCTGTATCCATCATTGCAAGATCATGCAGAACAATTCCAGTGCTCCCCAAATGCCCCATGTTCCACCCATTCTTCCCTCCCCCTCCCCTCAGAACCCATGGCAACTGCTAAGTTTTAATTTTTGGAGAATAGGGTTCATATTTACAGGCATTAATATTGAGGGCTGGACATACTGGCCTGTTTTCTTTTATTAGGCACTGCCTATGTACTTGAGAGGTTCTTGCCCCTCTATTTGAGAATGTAGAAGACTCCCCAGTATGGGAGTTTGCTATTTTCTTGTTTATCGTGTAGGTCTCCACCCACTGAGATAACACCCTATGCCAAGATGAACACATTCATATTCCATAGAAGCATGCCCCAGGTGCACCTTTTCCCACATAGCCTCCCACCACTGATGCCCTACACCAGTGACCCTCCCCTGCCATATTTGTCAAAAAAATTCCCACCGTTGTAGTTTCAACCACATATCTACAAATTCCCAGAGTTCACCTGTTCCTTCCTCCATTCCTCTCCTCAGTTCCATGGATAGTCCATCCCAACCACACACCCCCCAGCTCACCTCACTCACGTCCCTGCACCACCATCACTCCCCTCCACTACCAAATCACCCCCTTCCACCTTATCATGGGTTTTGCCCATATGGAGCATCCGCTTACCACACTCTACTCCCTTTCTGTCTCCTGATAATTTCTTCCAGACTGTAGTTCTGTGAGTCTGCTCAATAGGTTTAGGTCATATCAGCTCACTCGAATCATACAATATTTGTCCTTTAGTGACTGGATTACTTCACTCAATATAAAGTCTTTAAGATTCATCCTTGTTGTCCCTTGTGTCAATACTTCATTCCTTCTTACAGCTGAGTAGTATTCCATTGTATATATATTGCACATTTTGCTTATCTATTCATCTGTTGATGGACACTTGGGTTGCTTCCAACTTTTGGCAATAGTGAATAATGCCACTATGAACATTGGTGTGCATGTATCTCTTCGTGTCCTTGCTTTAAATTCTTCTGGGTATATATACCCAGCAGTGGGATTGCTGGATCACATGGCAATTCTATACTTAGCTTCCTGAGGAACCACCAAACTGTCCTCCACAATGGCTGGACCATTCTACGTTCCCACCAGCAGAGGATGAGGGTTCCCAATTCCTACACATCTTCTCCAACACTTGTAGTTCTCTGTTTTTTTTTTAAATAGCCACTAGTCTAATAGGTGTAAAATATCTCATTGTAGTTTTGATTTGCATTTCCCTAATAGCTAGTGATGTTGAGCCTCTTTTAATGTGCTTTTTAGCCATTTGTATTTCCTCTTTGGAAAAGTGTCTATTCAAAACTCTTGCCCGTTCTTTTAAATGGGTTGTTTGTCTTTTTATTTTTGAGATCTAAGATTTCTTTATATATGCTGTATATTAGGCCCTTATCGGATAAGTGGATCTCAAATATTTTCTCCCATTGAGTAGTCTACCTTTTCACTTTCTTGACAAACTCCTTTGAAACATAAACGTTTAATTTTGAGGAAGTCTCATTTATCTGTTTTTTCTTTTGTTGCTCGCATTTTGGGTGTAAAGTTTATGAAACCATTTCCTACTATAAGATCTCATAGATGCTTCTTACATTATCTTCTAGGAGTTTTATGGTCTTGGCTCTTATATTTAGATCTTTGATCCATCTTGAGTTAATGTTTATATAAGGCGTGAGATGGTGATCCTCTCTCATTCTCCAAAAGGATATGTTTTAGTCCTAAGCCCCACTATCTGTGAATGTGCTCTTATTTGGAAATAGGGTCTTTAAGATGTATTCAAGTTAAGATGCAATTCATACTGAATAAGAGTGGGCCCTACTCCAATATGACTGGAGTATTTATAAGAAGAGGAGGGTAGACACAGAGGAGAGGGCCATGTGAAGACAGAGGCAGAGACTGGAGTGATGGGTCTTTAAGCCAAGGAGCACGAAGGACTTCCAGAAAACACTAGAAGCTAGAAGAGACAAGGAAGGAGTCTTCCCTACAAGTTTCAGAGGGAGCATGGCCATGCAACACCTTGATTTCAGACATTTTAGCCTCCAGAACGATGAGACAATACATTTCTGTTGTTTTAAGCCACCTAGTTTGTGGTACTTTGTTATGGCAGCCCTAGAAAACTAATACAGAAGAGAACTTCCTCAACCTGATAAAGGACATTTTTACAAATCCCTCTGCTAACATCGTTCTCAATGGCAAAAGACTGAATGCTATCTTCCTAAGACCAGCAGCAAGAGAAGGATGCCTACTTTCACCACTTCCATTCAACATGGTACTGAAAGTTCTAGCCAGAGCAATTTGGCAAGGAAACGGAATAAAAGGCGTCCAAATAGGAAAAGAAGAAGTATAACTATCCCTATTCACAGATGACATGATCTTGTGTATAAAAAATCCTAAAGAATCCACCAAAAATCTATTAGAGCTAATAAATTCAGCCAAGTTGCAGGATACAAGAGCAACATCTAAAAATTATTGTGTTTACATACATCAGCAATGAACACTCTGAAAAAGAAGTTAAGAAAACAATTTCATTTACAATAGCATCAAAAAGAAAAAAAATACTTTGGAATAAATTTAACCAAGGAGGTGCAAGACTTGTACCTAAAAACTACAAAACATTGTTGAAATGATTTAAAGAAGACCTAAATAAATGGAAAGATATACCCTGTACATGAATTGGAAGACTTACTATTGTTAAGATGGCAATACTACCCAAAGCAATCTACAGATTCAATCAATGCAATCACTAATGAAATCCCAATGGCTTTTTTTTTTTTTTTTTTTTTTTTTTTTTGCAGAAATGGAAAAGGTGATCCTAAAACTCATATGCAATTGCAAGGGAGCCTAAATTGCCAAAACTTGAAAATGAAAAAAAAAAAAGTTGGACTCACACTTTCCTATTTCAAAACATCCTACATAGCTACATCATGAAGGGGTACTGTGCTGGCAATAAGGATAAACACACAGATAAGTGGAATAGAATTGAGAGTCTAAAAGTAACAGCCAGTTGATTTTTGACAAGTGTACCAAGACCATTCAGTGAAGGAAAAAAATAGTCTTTTCAACAAACGGTGCTGGGACAACTGGACATCCACATGCAAAAGAATCATGTTGGACCCCTACGTCATACCATATACAGAAATGAACTTAAAATGGATCAAAGATCGACATGTAAGATCTACAACTATAAAACACCTAGAAGAAAACATAGGGATAAATCTTCATGGCCTTGGATTTGGCAGTGAATTATTAGATATGACACCCAAAGCACAAGCAACAAACGTAATAATAGATAAATTGGACTTCATCAAAATTCAAAACTTTTGATTGGACCCTATCAAGAAAGTGTAACGACAACCTGCAGAACGGGGGCAAGTATTTGCAAATCGTATCTCTAAAAAGCATATAGTACCCAGAATAGATGAAGAAGTGTTACAACTCAACAACAAAAGCCGGACAAAGCACTTGAACGGAAGCATCACACCGACACGCGTTTCCCCCACCCCCTTCCCGTGCCCCGAGGCCGCAAGGCCTTCCCGCTCCCGCTCTTTCAGAGCCTGCTGTGCCTTCCCGAGTGTCTCCCAGAGGCTGAGCGACACTCTCCGGGGCTTTCTGATGAAGTTCGAACGAGCGCCAGTAGGTGGCGCGATCGTCATTGGCACAGACCAGACCGGCGCTGGCGCCAGGAGCATTTCACCCGGCTTGAACAAAAGTAGCTTTCTGTGAAAGTATTAAGCCGTGAGGGCGCGATAGACAGGCTTTCACAAGTTAGACGAGGTGCAAGAGCTCAAGCGAAGCAGAACCAGTGAACCAGTTCTGTGCCCCCCCACCCCCCACGCGACCACGGTGAATGTGAGCAAATGTGAGCGCGGAGCTGCGCGGGCGGCCAGTCCCAAGGCTCTTTCCCGAGCCCCGGTAGCTGCGAGACGGTCAGTCCCACGGTTTAAAGCAGCGCAGCGCTGGCAGGGCAGGCGTGGGCAGGGGGGCCAGCGGGGCTCGAGCCCTGGCCCTGCCGGCTCAGGCCTGCATGACTCGGGCCAAGTCCCTACGCTCCAGCTTCACCTCCTTCCTTCTCAAAACGGGGAGTCGCTGAGACCACGCGCGGGAATGGATGAGCTCCTCGGCCGCCCCCGGCCCGTGGGAGCGGTCAGGGAACAAGTACCAGTCTTGACTGGCCATTGGCTTTCCTGGCAGCTGTTCAGACTGGGCTGGTGTGTCTCGGGGGACCCAACCGGGAGCCCGAGTCCGTGCTAAAGGCAACAACTTTCTAGTTGAACCTGGCAGCTCCACCGCTGAAGAAGGCCGGTGGGAATATCACGGCACCTCTCTGAGCCTCTGCCTGGTGACAGGCGAAATCGGGCTGCTTCTCAGCCCGCTCCCAGGCTGCTGCGGAGGTGGAAGGCGATCTCGCCGGTCCAAGTGCCCGGCGCCGGGGAAGGGCTCCAGAAACGAAGCTGCGGTGGGAGCAAAGCAGGGCAGGGCAGGGTCACCGCAGGGAGCGCGCTCCTCCAAGGGAGCAGGCGCCTGCACTTCATTAAGCTTTGCCTCACCTTCTTCATCTATTTGCCTTGCAGAGAGGGGGTGGCACACCCCGAAGGGAGAAAGGGGAAGGAAAACTAAAAGCCAATGCGAGATGGGGGAATTCTATCTATTAGCCTTTTTTTTTCAGTAGGTACCGAGATTGAACCCAGGACCTCGTACATGGGAAGCAGGTGCTCAACCACTTAAGCTGCATCCGCTCCCCCCATCAGCATTTTTTCCAGCCTTTCCATGACTTCAAGGGTGTCAATCAGGAACGGTTGTGCCAGGGCTTAAATCCACAGCGAGCCACCCTGGAGCTCACAGCCTCCCTCTGCTGGTTCCCGGCTTGGCGGGACACGTTCTGCGTCCTCGTGTGCCTGGACCTCTAGCCTCCTGCAGCGGCAGGAGCGAGGCCCTCGGGGCTGTCTCTCTTCACCAGTGCCTCTGCGAGGACAACTCAACAGGAGCTCGGCCCGTTCCTGCCCTACTCCGTGCCCTCCCGTGAGCTGCCCGGGAAGAGGCCTTTGGATGCTTTGCGCTGTTTCCTGTCCCCGCTTCCTGATGACTACAGGGCTGGGCCCACCGCTGCCCCACGTGCAGGCTCCTCCCAGCCAGGTGAGGCCCGGAGCTGAGCTGGCTTCGAGTGGCAAGAATTGTGAATCGCAGAGTTTGAGTCCAAAGACAAGCCTTATGTTCATGCTGGAGATGGACAAAAAGGTGACACTTATTGAAGCTGGGTACTGGGTACATGGGGTTGTGATACTTTTCTTTCCCAGTTGGCGTGTGTGAAAGTTTCCTAATAAAAACTGGTTAAAATATCCCCCCAAAGAAGAGCTCTAATCCGGTGGTTTTCTAGCTCTGTTTCAGAAAACAGGACCTCTGTTTTTCCAGTGCACTCTTACGTGGAACTCCCAACGTGTAAAACAAATACAAGGAGAGCTGCTCCGGTTGAAGCGGCTGTGTTGGGGGCGGAACTCGTCCTGCTTGCGGCCTCCCCCTTGGCCAGCAGAGGGCGCCCCGGAGCCACTTCTGTGGGTTTCTGCTCCTCTGGTTGCTCCGAGGGTGATCCAGCAGCCTCAGCACCACCTGGGAGCTAGGTGCAAGCGCAGACCCGAGGCCCGCACTCCAGACCTTCCCAACCAGAACCTGCATTTTGACCAGATCGCCCGGTGATTTCGGTGCACATTCGAGTGCGAGCAGCTCAGCTCCTTGGTAGCCTGGGGCTCCAGAGGCTGAAGCTCACTGACTTAAGTGAACTTTATTTTAGAAAGGAACTAAGCAAGGCTCAGGATGACATGCCTGAGGGCAGACAACTATGAGTGGGAGAGGAAAGGTTAGAAGCCAGGTTGCCTGACTCAGCCCAGGGATTTCTGCTCTTTCCTTGTCAACTCCACCCTGTGACAGGGCCCCCTCTGGTCTCAGAGGCCAGGCTCACGATTTGTTCCTGGGACCAAGCCCCAGCCTTATTCCCGTTGCTACTAGCAGGGACCCTGTTTCACGTGCCTGCACCGAAATCCATGGTTTGCTTCCTTACCTAACACCACGTTCCCCGGAACTGAGGTCCAGCTTTGCCACGCCCCCCCCCCCAACACATTGCTCACACCAGTCCTTGCTAGAAACTGTCTTTGGTGGGTCTAGCAGCCTAA
>JAKSZT010000681.1:0-17492 GCA_026826555.1 Tolypeutes matacus
TGAATAAAAGGGGGAAATGGGAAAGACAAATGAGTTCAAGTGGCTAAGAGACTTCAAAGAGAGTCGGGAGGTCATCCCAGAGGTAACTCTTATGCACACCTCAGTAGGAGCTCATAGAACATCTAAGTGCCTATCACCCCACTCAGTGGGGTTCCTGAGAGCTCCAGAGACACCCTGGTCTTATATAAGGGGGGATAGCCCCAGAGACTGATGCCTTATCAGTGGGTTCTATTTTGGAATCTGTGCTCCTGAGAGTGACAGAATTAGACTCAAATAAGTCCTCCCTGCACATGGTTCAGCAATCCCTTCTATTCAAACCTACATGTGATGCTGGAGTTTCTTAGGTATACTTCCAGAGACTGGAGACTCCCGCCTACCTATGTGCCAGGTGTGCATAAAATCTAGGTGGAGCTGCAACTCCTAACCTACAGCTCAATGGACTCATCCAAGTCACCTGGTGAGGAGACAATGATGGGAAATGGCCATCCCAGGGAATGGAGAGGGCCTGCATCTGCAGGCAGGATCATCCCACCCACCATATCCATGGGATATAAGCCCTCTATCACTTGGAGTTGGAGTGGACATCACCATCCCAGTCGCCTCTGGATTGGGGGAAGAACTATGGACTAGAGTGGACTTGATGGTATTCCCTTGCTCACATATGGTGATTCTTGCAATGCAAGAAATTATAACAATGAGGTGGAGCCAGTGGCCACTTGACAGTTTTTGGGTAGGGAGGGGATGAGCAGTTGAAATACAGGGGCTTTTTTGGGAGTTGGAGGTTGTCCTGAGTACTGTTGTGGCAATGGATGTAGGCCATTTTAAATCAGCACACACCACTCAGAACTGAGTGGGAGAGAGTGTGGTCTACAGTGTGAACTGTGGTCTATGGTTGGTGGCAAGGCTCCAGGATGTGTAAGTTCATTGAGGTTGGTGGGCCACACTCTGGGAGATGTTTGTGTGGGATGTGATGGGAGGTGTGGGAGGTGGGCAACATGGGAATCCCAGTGGGTTCCATGTAATATTTTAGGTAATCTAAGCACCTCTTAAAATATATGTATATATATATATATAAATAACATTTTTGTAAGCAAATACACATATATGCATATATATTTATATATCATTTTGCAAATGTTTGTATGTATTGTGAGAATTTTGATTTTTACCCATAATAAAAAAAAAAATTCTCCAAAGTGAAGTTACATTCATAAGAGTATTATGTTGAGGTTACAAAGCTTGTGGTCAGAGAACATATTTTCCCAATTTTCTTGCATTCTCTGTCTTCATCTTAAGTCTGTACTGTTGTGGAAGTGGATCAATCTTCACACATAAGCCTTTTGTTTGTGGTTTTTTCTGCTTCTTAATGTCCTATGCTTCTTCACAGATTGTGGGGTACAGCAATGAAGTGCTTAGAGGGAAATTTATTGCATTGAATGCATTCATTAGGAAAGAGCAAAGATCCTATATCAATCATCTAAGCATCCAATTTAGGAAGTGCAACAATATATCCTTTCTATTGTTACAATCATTCATGGCTCTTCTTGTTTAAAATGAGTATCACATCCAGATTGGTGACTTCATAACTGGGAAATGGAGAAGTGATACAGCACTTGATCCATGATGGGGACAAAACAACACCCCATAAATCAACCCTGGAACATTCAGGCTTCTGAAGCCTAAGAAAGGCGCAGCTTCCAAACATGCACGAGTAAGTTGGAAACAGAACAAAGGCTAAAATGGGAACCTAGGAAATCGTGAATATTTTGTTTTTGACTGACTCTTTTTGTTCATTTTTTTTTCTATTTATTTGGATGAGATGCACTTTTTAATGTTCTTTAAAGTTTACCAGGGAAATTTTAACACTTTTGCTTGCCTTTCCAAATCTGCACTTATTATTTGTTATTGCCTTGCCTAATAATTTTTTAAAAGCATTTTATAACCTGTATTAGTCAACCAAAGGGTGCTGATGCAAAATGCCAAAAATCTGTGGGTCTTTAAAAAGGGTATTTATTTGGGGTAGAAGCTTACAATTACCAGACCATAAAGCATAAGTTTCTTCCTTCCCCAAAGTATGTTACCCCGTCTTGGAGTGAAACAGCTGCCAATATTTGCCAGGGTTCAGGCTTCTTGGGTTCCTCTATTCTCAGGTCTGCATTTCTCTCTGGGCTCAGCTCTTCTGTTTCCTCCACAAGGTCAGGTGTAGACTATGAGGCTCTCTGAGCTTTGCCTCTCTCCACAAGTCCAGCTGTGAATTGTCAGGTGAATGGCTTATCTCTTTTTCCCTGGGCCTCCTGTCCTTGCTCATCAGAACTCCAACATCAAAAACTACTCTAGCTCTGTCCTTTGCCGTGTCTTTTTATGTTTGAGACCCCAGTCACCAAGGGGCTGGATCCAACACCGTACTGACTGTGGCTCAGAAAATGCCCATATCATAACTTAATCATGCCCAGATTAACAGATCAGTTTACAAGCATAATCCAATATCTATTATTGGAATTCATAACCATATCCAACTGCTACATATCCATTTACACATCTGATGCTATATATTATTTTATGCTGTATTTTAACCCTTTGTTGATGTCCAAGGCCATGGATATCATTATTTATTTATCCATTCAGTAGTCATTTAGATATATGAATTTAATTAACAAATATTATTGTTCAATCCATCCTGAATCTTGAATCTTCTGGGGTTATTTTCTTTCTGCCTGAAGAATATTCTTTTACATTTCTTTTAAAGTGAGTTGCTGTTAGCAAACTTCTTTAGATTTTACTAATCTGTAAAAGTATTTATTTCACTTATTACTGAAGGATTGAGATGAATTAAATCTCGTTCCCTTTAAGACCTCCACTATTTTGGGAGCAACCTTAGGGTGGAATTTCTCCATTCTGTTGTAAATGTCATCAGTTCTTTGGAGGAAAATTTGGGGCATTCAGTTTTACAGCCTGCTTCCTGTCACCTACCACACAGGCAGAATCTCTGCACTCTGGCTCTGGGGGTGGGAATAATGGCACACCTCTCTGTGTTACACACCTAATTTTGGAGCTAAGATTTGGTGGAGAAAGCACAGTATATTGAATTCTTCTTGGGCCCATTCTAGGGGCCAGTGCAATGGTGGTCAACACAATTTTGTTCAATGATGGCCACACCCAAAATACAGTCACTGCTTCATGAGTTCCCATTTCTCCCAGACTGAGGAGACCCCTCCTGATCCCTCTGACCTGGGTTAATGTCCTCGTTTGTGTCTTGTGTGGACCCCAGAATGTATATTCTTATTAACCCATTGCTTTGTGTGTAAGCCTTTTGTATGTGGGATATTCTGGTTAGATTCAGATAAGGGGCCTTTCAGTTAGGTCACTTTTTGTTAGATTGCTTTAATTTAGTTAAAGCCTCTTATTAGATTTCAGGCACCAGGATGGACCACAATCATTGTGCTGAAGTACTACATACATGGAACACACAGAGAAAGAGTGCTGCCATGTTTACCCTGTCATGTGGGATAGGGTTCCAGGAACTCCTAGAGCTGTGGAGAGACACAGAAACCCTGAGAGGCTGAGGGAGATGCCATATCCTGGAGTCATGGAGTAGCTTGAAGTGGAAGACATCCAGGCCAGAGGAGAAGTTAGATGTGTGAGCAACTGTGTCTGATGGCCCACTGCTGAGCTCAGGGAGAAAGTGAGTTTGGAGGAGAAGGCAGAGAGAGAAGGCAGGCCCAACATTTTGTCTTGGCTGGAGTCCAGGAACAGCAGATCTATGTTAGGACAGCATTTTTGATGATGCCTTGATTTGGACATTTTGATAGCCTCATAACTGTAAGCTTTAACCCTAATAAATTACAATAAAATCCTACCTATTTCTGATATTTTGCTATGGCAACACTTGGCAAACTCAAACATCTGGGGAAATGGTGTTGGAGAAGTGCCCTGTTTCCAAATGGCATTGTGATGCTGATGCCCAGTGAATTCACCTGTAAGTTGTGGTTATCTCCGGACTAGGGGGGAATGAGTACTGGAAAGATGGAGGGGGAAGTGCTCTTGGCCAGCAGGCCTACAGAAGAGGGAGTCAAGCAGGGTAGTAACATGGTTTGGGGACTAGACCAAAGTAAGAGATGCCCTAGTATGATGTACCTGCCTCAGGCAGGGATTGACCAGGTGGACAGGGGCAGATTAAAGCAAGGGATCTGGGGTCTGCTGCATCAGAGTTGTCATGGCACAGAGAGGAGACATACTGTTCCTCCTCCTTTTGCCTTTTGCTCCTTCCCTTGGCCTCCACCGTTGACCCTCTGAGGATGCTGCTCTTACTGTACCCCTCCTGGGTCTCAGGCATAGACTCAGGTCTCCTGCTACCAGTCCTACTTTCATCTTCTCCAACCTTGGGGCAGCTAAAGTAAGACAATGCCAAAATGTAACCTGTTGGTGTCAGGAAGGAAAGGTCAAAATTCACATTACAGCATTGGCTACATCAATAACATCACCAGAATCAGCAATATTATGTCAGTGACTTTAATGAATAGTATGGGAATCCCAGAAAGTCCTGGGACCTAGGACTGACAAGAATTGAAATGTGATTGTGAGATAGTGCCATGATTCCAGAAAACCTCAGAGGGTGCAGATGCCAGATATTTCCCAGAATAAATATAATATTTTCAACACATTTTGAACAGAGTTGAAAATGATGCCGACCTCTTTAATCCCAGAACAGAATGGAGGGGTTGGATGGGAAGAAGCTGATGAACACCTGAAGAAGCTGGAATGTAACATGCGTTCACTGCATGTCCCTCAAACCAGAGAGGGAGTGTCCTGTTTGGGAACCAAACTCCCAAAGCCCCAATGAAATCATCATCATAGGTTCTCAATCCGCAAAAGAGATCAGGAAGAGAGCCCTGTTCAACACTCACAGTCTCAGTTAGTGATGTGAGTCACTCTAGTGGGTCTTCACTGGGTAATAAGCAGAAGGAAGTCCGTCTTCTACTTTGGTGCTAACAGTCCTCTAACCAGACACGTGTAGAGAGCAGTGTGGCCTACACTTGGTCACTTACATGCTCCATGTGCTCCATCGTCACTCTTGCTGTGGGACCCTCCACCTGTTGAACCAGCTGGGGATACGGCCGAGGGGAGTGAGCACTTTTCCTTTATTGTTGACTCTATTAACAAAGGCCGAGGGGAAGTAATGTTGCTGATACAAATCGATATATTCAAACCAACCACTTTGTATGATTTCATTGTGTACTATTTTCATAATTTCATAATTTTTTTTCATAATTTCTTTTAAATTATATTCAAATTATTTGTGCAAAGAGTATAAAATATTTTATGTGTGTTATGGCAAAGAGTCAAACTCCTTCTCTATCCAAAACCCCCATTCCTCCTTCCTCAGAAGTATCTGCATTGGCAGATTTTTTGGGTACACAATTCTGGTTGTAAATACATGCATTCTTTAGCTTCATCCATCCCACAATGTATCACGTATGAGAAAAATATTGGAGTACAAGTTAAGAATATAAATAAATGTTCTAACTTTTTAAAATACTTGAAATTAGAAGTATATCATCTAATTATGAAAGGATCATTTCTGATTTTAAAAAGTAAGCAAAATTGCAGTTAACTATAAAGCAGGCCACTGTAGTTCTGTGGCTGTAAAACTTGAATCCACATCAGAATCAGGTGAAGAAACTGAAAAAAATATCAATGGTTCGAGTACATTATAAGAAAATGCTAAAATAATGGGGAGCAATATTTTTGAAATGGTAATTTTTTAAAGGCTTAACCAGAATGTAATGGATTGAAGAAGCAGTGTAAACAACAAGGATAATTGGAAATAACTGCAGAGCCCATCTTTACATAAACTAGGTGAAATCTCGAGTACTGATTCATAAATTAATAGTAATAAATTGAACACAAATGAGTGTGGAAGAAGATGTGGGAGGAGCATACCTCAGAACAAACTGCAAGTGCACTTTTCCAAGAGTAAAAAGACATTCTGAATTGCACAGTCAAAGCCACTTCCTTAAAAGATTGGCAACAATTTCCACAGACTGTATGTGGAGATGCTTTGGAGATACACATTCTTTACATTCACAGGGTTTCTCTCCAGTATGAATGTTGTAATGTATAATGAGATACTGCCTCTGGCTGAAGGCTATTCCACATTATTTACATATATAGGCTTTCCCTCCACTATGAATTTTCTGATGGTCAGTCTGATTTGATTTGCTACTGAAGGCTTGCCTACATTCCTTACATATACAGGGTTTCTCTCCAGTTTGTCTTCTCTGGTGTATAATGAGGCTTGATTTCTGAATGAAAGCTTTCCCACATCCATCACATTCATAGGGTGTCTTTCCAGTATGTATTCTCAGGTGGTTAAATATTTTTTCATTCTGGTTGAAGGCTTTTCCGCATTCATTGCATATATAGGGATTTCCTCCAGAATGAATCCTCTGATGTTAAATGAACGATTGCTTTTAGCTGAAGGCTTTTCTGCATTCTTTACATTCATTTTGTTTCTGTCCACTATGAGTTTTTTTCATTTTTCATGAGATATGATTTGTACCAAAAGCCTTTTTCACATGTCTCACATGCATAAGGGTCTTTGCATTAGGAAATCTCTTGTATCTGAGATTTGACATTTGAATTAAAGCTTTCCCACATATATATGATTTCTTTTCAGTAAGAATTTTCTGACGAATAAAGAGGTTTTCTGTCAGGTTGAAAACTTTCCCACATGTATTAACTTTCTATGCATGTTCCCCTCTATGGCTTTTAAAATGAGGAGTAAAAAAATGATTCTAAAGAGCAGATTACTTTCAAGACATTCATATGGTTTCTCTCTAGTTTCATTTTCTCATATTCCATGAGATTTGATTCAGATGGAATCATGCTCGTGTTCATGACTAATGTATGAATATTTCATCCTCAATGAGATTTAATGCCTGCCTGTGGATTTCCAATATTCCTTACATACACAGGGTTTTAATCCTGCATGTTTCTTTGTTTTGACTCTAGGTTTTCCAAACACATGAAATCCCAAATGGTTACTCTGAAGGACTAATTCTCAGGGAGCTCATGAGGTTGGATTTCCAAGAAAACTTCACAATCATTACACTTCAAGGGGAGGACTACCATGTGGGACAAACTGGCAAAACTCATTGTCTTCATTCTTTTTTCCTTACATAGATTCCCTCATGCTTAGGTAAGCATGATGCAAATTCCTTCCAAGTGAAGTTACATTCATAAAAGTGTTATTTTGAAAAAACAGTAATTGTGGTCAAAGAAAATGTTTTCCCAACTTTCTTACTTTCTCTGCCTTCATCTTATGTCTGTACACTTGTGGAAGTGGATATAGCTTCACTCACAATTTTTCTGTTATGTGGTTCTTTCTGATTTTTAATGTCTTATGCTTCTTCATAGTTTGTGGGGTGCAGAAAAAGCAGTGCTTAGAGGGAAATTTATAGCATTGAATGCATTCATTAGAAAAAAGGGAACATCCAATATCAGTCATCTAAGTGTCCAATTTGGGAAGTGCAACAATATCTCCTTTTTATGTGTTCTATCATTCATGTCTCTTCTTGCTTCAAATGAGCATCACATCCAGTTTAGTGATTTCATAACTAGGAAATGGGGAAGTGATACAGCACTTGATTTATGAAGGGGATAAAACAACACCCATAAGTCAACCCTGGAACCTTCCAGCTTTTCAATGATAAGAAAGTGCAGCTTCCAAAGATGCACGAGTAGGCTGGTGTCAGAACAATGGCCTAAATGGCAATCAAGGAAATCCTCAATACATTGTTTTGGACTGACTATTTTTGTTTAATTTCTTTTTCTTCTATTTATTTGGATGAGATGCAATATTCAATATTCTTTAAAGTTTACCGGGGAAATTACAACATTTTGCTTGCCTTTCCAAATCTGCACTTATTATTTGTTATTGACTTGCCAAATAATATATTTTAAAACATTTTATTTCCTGTATTAGTCAGCCAAATGGGTGCTGATGCAAAATGCCAGAAATCTGTGGGTCTTTATAAAGGGTATTTATTTGGGGTAGAAGCTTACCGTTACCAGGCCATAAAGCATAAATTTCTTCCTTCCCCAAAATCTTTTACCCTATCTTGGAGAGAGACAGCTGCCAATATTTGCCAGGGTTCAGGCTTCTTGGGTTCCTCTCTTCACAGGTATGCATTTCTCTCTGGGCTCAGCTCTTCTATTTCATCCACAAGGTCAGGTGTATACTATGAGGCCTTCTAAGCTTTGTCTCTCTCCACAAGTCCAGCTGTGAACTGTCAGGTGAATGGCTTGTCTTTTCCCCTGGGCCTCCTGTCCTTGCTCATCAGAACTCCAACATCAAAAACTACTCTATCTCTGTCCTTTGCCATGTCTTTTTATGTTTGAGACCCCAGCCACCAAGGGGCGGGACTCAACACCCTACCAACTCTGGCCCAGTCAATGTCCATATCATAACTTAATCATGCCTAGTTTAAAGACCAGTTTACAAGCATAATCCAATATCTATTTTTGGAATTCATAACGATATCCAACTGCTACATATCCATTTACACATCTTATGTTATATATATTTTTATGCTGTGTTTTAACCCTTTAATAATGTCCCAGGCCAGGGATATCATTATTTCTTTATCCATTCAGTAGTCACTTAGATATATGAATATAATTAACACATATTGTTCTTCAATCCATCCTGAATCTAACCCAGAGATTGGGTAAGGTGGGTCAATCACCCCAAAACTCTTGCAGGCTGAGGTCTGGAGCTTGGTCATCACCCAAATGCTTGATGAGGGTAGAACCAAGAAAATGGTCATTGGGCAAGCCTGTGGTAAGGGTGGGTTTCCATGTGGCCCCAAGGAGAAGAAACCATCATCTTAAGAATGACTCTGACTTTGAAATCGAATGGAGGATGCCCTGCAGGTTTACTGAACTGTGGAGGATCTATGACTCATGTCTAACATCCCAATTTCTCCTTATGATAATGAAAGTGTTTATCATTTGTCTTTCCATTTGTGTATTGGAAGCAGTTACATGGTTTTGTATGTTTCAGAGGTCTGTAGCAAACAGGATTTTGCCTGAAGACAAGCTGTATTTCTTTTTACTATGATATGATATTGTACTTGAATTGTTACTGATTTAAGGATTTTGGATATTGTAATATATTTTTGGAATTCAGAGGGTGGTGTGTGGCAGTTGGGCAGTTTAATGTAGTTATGGATTCCAAAAATATGATTGGATATTGCTTGTAAACTAATCTGTTAATCTGGGCATGATTAAGTTATGATTAGTGCATTGACTTGGTCATGTCAGTAGGGCATCAAGCCCCACCCATTGGTCGGTGGGTAATTGAATATAAATGGCAAGGCAAGAAGAGAGTTGAAGCAGTTTTTGAGAAGCAGTTTTGATGTTGGAGAAAAGGCCCCAGAAGAAGAGGTGAGCAATTCACCTAATATTCTACAGCTAACAGTGTGGAGGAATCAGAGGATAAGCCCAGAGAGAAATGCAACCCCAGGAATACAGGAACACAAGAAGCCTGAATCCTGTCAAACATCAGTAGCTGTCTTGCTCCAAAATGTGGCAATGAAATTTGGTGAGAAGAAACTTATGCCTTATGGCCTGGTATCTGGGAATTTCTACCCCAAATACATACCCTTTATAAAGACCAACCCAATTTTGGTATTTCACATTAGCACCTCTTTGTCTGACTAATACAGCCATTATTCCCATCCCCAGAGGCAGAGCACAGAGATTTTGACTGGTGCGTGGGGAGGCAGGAAGCAGGTTGTAAAACTGAAAAGCCCTAATTTCTTCTCCAAAGAACTGATTACATTTACAACAGAATGGAGAAATTCAACACTTAGTGTGCTTTCAAATGCAGTGGAGAGCATCAAGCACCTGAGATTTAATTCATCTCAATCCTTCAAGAAGAAGTGAAATAAATACTTTTACAGATGAGTAAAAACTAATAAAAGTTTGCTAACAGCAATTCAGTTTAAAAGAAATGTAAAAGAATATTCTTCAGGAAGAAAGAAAATAATCTAATAAGGTTCAAAATTCAGGATGGATGGAAGAACAATATCTGTTAATTAAATTCATATATCTAAATGACTATTGAATGGATAAAGAAATAAGGATATCCATGGCCTAGGACATCAGTAAAGTGTTAAAATACACCATAAAATAATATATAGCATAAGATGAGTAAATGAATATGTAGCAGTTGAATATCATTATGATTTCCAAAAATAGATATTGGATTATGCTTGTAATCTGGTCTGTTAATCTGGGCATGATTAATTTATGATAGCAGCGTTATCAGTAAACTATACTGTAAATCATTGACAATGTTTAGTTGCTATATTTTGCGTTCTGTATAACAGTTATAACAATGCTAACATCCAAAAATGGGGGGGTAATATGAGGTGGGGAAGAGTGGGTGGTTTGGTATCTGGGAGTCTCAGACACACCGTGTGTTACTTTGCTGTGACCTAAAATTTCTTTGAAAATTAAATGAAAAATTGAGAGACAATGGGGATTAAACAGGGGAAGGTGTCACGACACACCAGACATCTGATAACACAGTGATAAAAGGAAGGAAAAAAAGGACAGAGAAAGGAAAAAAATAAAGAATATATATATACATATTTAAAGGCATTTCCTTTGCATTTTTGCCCATTTTTTTGAATGTCCCAATCTGCTAATTAAATTTTGTTTTGTTTTATTTTTTGTTTGATTATTTAATTTTTCTTCTCTTTTTGTTTTTCCCTGAGTTTCCTTATGTTTGTCTCTTGCATGTAAGCTTATCATAGTTGTTTCTTTTTCCTAGTAAGTGTATTTCATTATTTTATGGACTACATGTTCATGGAGGATTTGGATTACAGAAGGGTTACAATGGGTACTGCAGGGGAATATTGATGGGGGCTGACTGGGAGGGGGGTTTCATGGGAATTAGTTCATCCAAATATACATGAAAGATATACAAAATTGTTAAAAAATCAAAAGATGGGGCATGGTCATGATGGGTGGACAATCACACAATAAATGAGGGAATCAGAATTCCTAACCTGGAGAGCTCTGCCACAGTCTCCAAGGGAGCAGCAATAGTCCTCTGAGTGCAGGGACAGTGTCTGTCAAAAGAGGATGACCCACTGATGTGTTCTTTTTATTGATGACTACCCTTGTGAGTCTTTGCTCTTGTAACAGACTTAGCCTGCAGTTGTGGGGTGCCTAAGGGTTGCCACCTGAGAGCCTCCTTGTTGCTCAAATGTGGCCTCTCTCTAAGCCAAACTCAGCATATGATTGCATTACCTTCCCCCCCAACGTGGGACATGACTCCCGGGTATGAGCCTCCCTGGCAACGAGGGATTAATAACAAGAGCTAACTGGCAACACAACTGGAAAAAGACCCTGAATAAAAGGGGGAAAATGTAAAGACAAATGAGTTCAAGTGGCTAAGAGTCTTCAAAGAGATTCGGGAGGTCATCCCAGAGGTAACACTTATGCACACCTCAGTAGGAACTCATAGAACATCTAAGTGCCTATCACCCCACACAGAGGGGCTCCTGAGAGCTCTGGAGGCACCCAGGTCCTATAGAAGGGGAGATAGCCCCAGAGATTGATGCTTATCAGTGGGCTCTATTTTGAAATCTGTGCTCCTGAGAGTGACAGAATTGGACTCAAATAAGTCTTCCTTGCACATGGTTCATCAGTCCCTTCTATTCAAACCTATATGTGATGCTAAAGTTTTTAGGTATACTTCCAGAGACTGGAGCCTCTGGCCTACCTATGTGCCAGGTGTGCGTGGAATCTCAGTGGAGCTGCAACTCCTACCCTACAGCTCAATGGACTTATCCATGTCACCTGGCGAGGAGACAATGATGGGCAACGGCCATCCCAGGGAATGGAGAGGGCCTGCATCTGCAGGCAGGATCATCCCACCCACCATATCCATTGGATATAAACCCTCTCTCACTTGGAGGTGGAGTGGACATCACCATCCCAGTCCCCTCAGGTTTGGGGGAAGAACTATGGACTAGAGTCAACATGATGGTAGTCTGTTGTACACATATGGTGATTCTAGCAATGGAAGAAATTATTAAAATGACGTGGGGCCAGTGGTCACTTGACACTTTTGGGACAGGAAGGGGATGAGCACTTGAAATACAGGGGCTTCTTTGGGATTTGGAGGTTGTCCTGAGTACCATTGTGGCAACAGATGTAGGCCATTTTAAGTCAGCACAAACCATTCAGAACTGTGTGGAATAGAGTGTGGTCTTCGGTGTGAACTGTGGCCTATGGTTGGTGGCAAGGCCCAGGATGTGTAAGTCCATTGAGGGTGGTGGGCCACACTTGTGGGAGATGTTTGTGTGGGATGTGGCTGAAGGTGGGCAAATTGGGAATCACAGTGGGTTCCGTGTAATATTTGGTAATCTAAGCACCTCTTAAAATATATATATATATATATATATATATATATATATATATATATATATATATATATAATATTTTTGTAAGCAATATATAAATAACATTTTTGTAAGCAAATGCACATATATGCATATATATTTATATATCATTTTACAAATATTGGTATGTATTGTGAAAATTTTGACTTTTACCCGCCATAAAAAATAAATAAATTTATAAAAAACGACTCAAAATGGATCAAAGATCTAAATATAAGAGCCAAAATCATAAAGACCTTGGAAGATAATGTAGGAAAGCATCTACAGGACCTTGTAATAGGAATGGGTTTCATGAACTTCACTGCCAAAGCATGAGCAGCTAGAGAAAAAATAGATAAATGGGATCTCCTCCAAATGAAAAACTTTTGCACCTCAAAGGATATTATTAAGAAAATAAAAAGGCAGCCTACACAATGGGAGAAAAATTTGGCAATCATATATCTGACAGGATCCTAATATCCTGCATATATAAAGAAATCCTACACCTTGAAAATAAAATGACAAACAACCCATTTAAAAATGGGCAACTGACCTGAAAAGACACTTCACCAATGAAGAAATACAAATGACTAAAAAGCACATGAAAAAATGCTCAACATCGCTTCCTATCAGAAAAATGCAAATCAAAACTACAATGAAATACCATCTTACACCCATCAGAATGGCAGCTATTAAAAAAACAGCAGACACTAAATATTGGAGAGGATAAGAACCCTCATCCACTGCTGATGTGACTGTAGTATGATCCAACCCCTGTGGAGGACAGTTTGGCAGTTCCTCAGAAAACTAAAAATAGATCTTCCATATGATCCAGCAATTCCACTGCTGGGTATGTACCCAGAAGAACTGAAAGCAAAGACACAAACAGATATATGCACACCAATGTACATAGCAGCATTGTTCACCATTGACAAAAGTTGGAATCAGCCACGGTACCCAACAACAGACCAATGGATAAGCAAATGTGGTACATACATACAATGGAATATTGCTCAGCTCTAAGGAGGAATAAAGTGCTAACACATGGAATAATGTGGATGAATCTTAAGACCTTATGTTTAGTGAAGCAAGCCAGGCATTGAAGGATGAATGATATATGACCTCACTGATTTGAAATGAGGAAAGTGAGCTGTCTCTGAGAACTATTGTTTGAAAGATAGGTTAACAAGTGAGAGAAAGAGAAGAGTAGGCTGTGAGCCATTACCCATATGGACATAACCTTTGGTAAAGGGATAATTTATAGTTCCATATTGAATGATAGGACATATTGGTAATGATATTACTGGGTTGGTTGGTGCAGGGTTTACAGGTGGGTAGACTAGGAAGGGAAGGTTGGAATACTCAAGGTATATAACTATGAATCTTGTCATTCCATGAGTCAAGACAGGGAAGTGTCATGTGCCCCAGGGGAAAAGGGTGGAAGGAACAGAAAAGAACAAACAAGGGATATTTAGTGGTCATGGGAAAGGTTTTACATTACCTTACAGTAATGGACACAGGAAATGGTAAATATCATCAATACATATTAAACTGTATCATCTAAAATATAAACTGTACTGTAAACTTTGACAATATTTAGTTGCTATATTTTACTCTCTGTATAACAGTTATAACATTGCTAACATTCCCCCCAAAAAAGGTTTTTATATGGGGTGGGGTAGGGGGAGGGTGGTTGGGTATGGGGGAGTCTCTAGTATTTGTGTGTGATTTTGCTGTGACCTAAAACTTCTTTGAAATGTAAATGAAAATTTGGGTTACACTGGGGAATGAGAGTGGGAAGGTGTCACGGTACAATGGACATCCTATAATACAGTGATAAAAGGAAAAAAGGATGTTTTTTTAAAAAGGGAATTTCTTTTGTTTTTTTTCCATTTTTTGAATGTCCCAATCCACTAATTATATTTTGTTTGTTTGTTTGTTTTGTTTATCCTGAGTTTCCCTGTGTTTATCTCTTGCATTTGAGTTTATCATTCTTGTTTCTTTTACCTAATAGCTGTATTTGGTTACAATATAAGCTAAATGTTCAAGGAATATTTAGATGACAGAAGGGTTACAATGGGGGCTACAGAGGATTATTGGTTGGGGGCATCTGGGAAGGGGGATTCATGGGAGTAAATTCTTCTGAATATACATGAAAGATATATAAAATTGTTCAAATGATCAAAGAATGGGGCACGGTCACAGTCAGTGAACAATCACTCAATAAATGAGGGAATCTGAATTCCCAGTCTTGGAGAGCTCTGCCACATTCTCCAAGGGAGCAGCAACAGCTCTCGGGGTGCAGGGACAGTGTCTGTCAAAAGAGGATGGGCCACTGAGGAGTTCTTGTTATTGATGACTAGCCTTATGAGTCTTTGCTCTTGTAATTGAAACTTAGCCTACTGTTATGGGGTGCCTAAGGGTTGCCACCTGAGAGCGTCCTACTTGCTCAAATGTGGCCTCTCTCTTAGCCAAACTCAGCATATGAATACATTACTTTCCCCCCAATGTGGGACATGACTCCCAGGGATGAGCCTCTCTGGCAATGAGGGATTAATATCAAGTGCAAACTGGCAACGTACTGGAAAAAGACCTTGAAGAAAATGGGGAAAGGTAGAGACATATGAGTTCAAGTGGCTAAGAGACTTCAAAGAGTCAGGAGATCATCCCAGAGGTAACGCTTATGAACACGGTAATAGGATCTCATAGAACACCAAAGTGCATCTCACCCCACAAAGAGGGGATCCTGAGGGCTCTGGAGACACCCAGGACCTATATAAAGAGGGATAGCCCCAGAGACTTATGTCTTATCAGTGGGCTGTATTTTGGAATCTGTGCTCCTGAGAGTGAAAGAGTTGGACTCAAATAAGTCCTCCCTGAACATGATTCATCAGTCCCTTCTATTCAAACCTATATGTGATGCTGGAGTTTTTAGATGTACTTCCAGAGACTGGAGCCTCTGGACTAACTATATGCCAGCTGTGCCTGGAATCTCGGTGGAGCTGCAACTCCTACCCTACAGCTCAATATACTCATCCAAGTCACCTGGCGAGGAGACAACGATGGGTAGCGGCCATCCCAGGGAATGGAGAGGGCCTGCAGTCGCAGGCAGGATAATCCCACCCACCATATCCATGGGCTATAAGCCCTCTCTCACTTGGAGATGGAGTGGACATCACCGTCCCAGTCCCCTCAGGATTGGGGGAAGTACTATGGACTAGAGTGAACTTAATGGTATTCTGTTGAACATATATGGTGATTTTTAGCAATGGAAATAATTTTTACAGTGAGGTGGAGCCAGTGACCACTGGACACTTTTGGGGCAGGGAAGGGAATTGCAGTTGAAATACAGGGGCTTTTTCAGAACTTGGTGGTTGTCCTGAGTGCCATTGTGGTGATGGATGTAGGCCATTTTAAATCAGCACACACCATTCAGAACAGTGTGGGAGAGAATGTGGTCTAAAATGTGAACTGTGGTCTATGCTTGTTGGCAAGGCAGCAGGATGTGTTTATCCATTGAGGGTGATGAGCCACAGTGATGAAGGATTTTTGTGTGGATGTTGTGGGAGGTGTGGGAGGTGGGAAATATGGGAATCCCTGTAATTTCTGTGTAATATTTAGGTAATCTAAGCACATTTAAAAATATGTATATATAATAAATAAATTAATAAATAAATAAATAAATAAATAAATTCATATATCTAAATGACTATTGAATGGATAAAGAAATAATGATATCCATGGCCTAGGACCTAAATAAAGTGTTAAAATACACCATAAAATAATATGTAGCATAAGATGGGTAAATGAATATGTAGCAGTTGGATATAATTATGATTTCCAAAAATAGATACTGGATTATGCTTGTAAACTGGTCTGTTAATCTGGGCACGATTAAGTTATGATAAGGGCATTGACTGGCCCAGAGTCCATAGGTCATTGAGCCCTGCCTTTTGGTAGGTGGGGTCTCAAACATAAAAAGACATGGCAAAGGACAGAGCTGGAGCAGTTTTTGATGTTGGAGTTTGATGATCAGGGACAGATGGACCTGGGGAAAAGAGACAACATATTCACCCGACATTTCAGAAATGACCTTGTGGAGAGAGGCAAAGCTTAGAGAGCCTCATAGTCTACAGATGACCTTGTGGAGGAAACAGAGGAGATGAGTCCAGAGAGAAATGCATCCCTGGGATGAGTGGAAACCAAGAAGTCTGAACACTCGCAAATGTCAGCAGCTGTCTTGCTCTAAGACAGGGTAACAGACTTTGGTGAAGGAAGAAATTTATGCTTAATGGCCTGGTAAGTGTAGGCTTCTATCCCAAATAAATACCCTTTATAAAGACCAACAGATTTCTGCTATTTTGCATCAGCACACCTTTGGCTGACTAATAAAAGATACAAAATGTTTTAAAATACAGTATTTGCTAAGTCAATAACAAATATTAAGTGCAGATTTGGGAAGGCAAGTAAAAGTGTTATAATTTCCCTGGTAAACTTTAAAGAATATTAATGAGTGCATCTCATCCAAATAAATAGAAGAAAAATAAATTGAATAAAAATAGTCCAAAGCAAAATATTCAGGATTTCCTGGGTTGCCATTTGGCTTCTGTTCTGGGGCCACCTAACTCGTGCATCTTTGGAAGCTGCACCTTTCTTATACTTCAGAAGCCTGATGGTTCCAGGGTTGTTTTATCGGCTGTTGTTTTGTCCCCATCATAAATCAAGTGCTGTATCACTTCCCCATTTCCTAATTTTGAAGTCACCAAACTGAATGTGATTCTCTTTTGAAGCAAGAAGGACCATGAATGATAGAACAAATAAAAAGGATATATTTTTGCGCTTCCCAAATTGAACACTCAGAAAATTGATATTGGATCTTTCCTCTTTTCTAATGATTGCATTCAATTCTATAAATTTCCCTCTAAGCACTGCTTTTGCTGCACCCCAGAAACTATGAAGAAACATAGGACATTAAGAAGCATAAAGAACCACATCACAGAAGATTGTGAGTGAAGCGATATCCACATCCACAAC
>JAKSZT010000682.1:0-20826 GCA_026826555.1 Tolypeutes matacus
TGGTGCTTTTACCCAATCAGTTGAATGACTTAAAAGTGGAAGTGATTTCAACATTCAGGGAGAATTTCCCAGCTCGTCGTTGGACAGGCAACTTTTCCCAGAGACTCATCAACGACCTTTCATCGGGCTTTCATTGGAGCCCCCGGTTTGCAGCTTGCCTGAGGAACCTGGACTTGTGAGTCCCCACGGTCACGTGAGAGACTCTTTTAGAGTTCCATATTATTCACAGATATCTCCTGCTGATTCTGTTTCCCGAGAGAACCCTGACTAATACAGAGGCCTTGGATATCATGGTGACCTTGGAGCATTCAATGCTCCTGGAGATCTGTGGAGCCTCTGCAGGCCCATGGAGCCTACTGAGCATTTGAATCCCTTAGAGACCATGCAGCCTGTACAGGTCCATGGAGCCTGTGGAACACATAGAACCCATAGATACTCGGGAGTCCGTGGAGGCTTTGGAGCCTGTACATACCCATGGAGCCTGTGGAGCATGTTGAGACCTTAGAGCCCATGGAACCCATGGAGACTTTAGAGGCCTGTGGAGCCTGTAAAGTCCTGTGGAGCTGTTGAGGATATAGGAACATAAAGTCTGTCAAAACAATGCAGTTGACAAAGTCCTAGGATTCCTTGAAGCCTGGGCAAGCCCAGGAAGCTTGTTTACCCTGTACAGGCCTGTAGATCCTGTGGAGCTCATCGAACCCATGGAGCCTATGGAGCCTGTTGATATATGGGCTCCAAGGACAGTACAGAGAATGGGGAACATGTTAAGGCTTTTTAGCACATTGACATCTGTGAAGCCCTTTGAGCCTGTTGAGCCTGTGGAGTCTGTGGCACCCATTGAGGCCTTTGGACCCTGTATAGGCCATAGATCCAATGGAGATTGTGGAGCCCATAGAGTCATAAAGGCCTGTCGAGCCCCTGGAGCCCGTGGAGATCAGGGAGACCACGGAGCCCATGGATACTTTGTAGGCCAGTGGAAACTGTGCAACTTGTGATGCTCATGTAGTCCGTGGAGCTGGTGTAGTTTTTGGACACCTTGAAGAATTGTGATCCCATGGAGATTCTGGAGCCCAAGGAGGCCTATGGAGCCATGAAGTTCACTTGAAGTTCAGGGAGACTCTGAATTCTGTGAATATATAGAGTCCTGCTGAACCTATGGAACTTATGGAGTGAATGGAGGCTGTGAAACACATGGAGGCCTGTGGAGTCGGTGGAGCTGGTGGAGATTTTGGACGCCATGGGGAGTGGTGAGCCCATGAAGATTCTGGAGCCCAAGGAGCCCTGTAGAGCCATGAAGATCCATGAAGTTCAGGGAGTCTGTGAATTCTGTGAGTATATAGAGTCCTGTGTAACCTATGGAGCTGATGAAGTGAATGTAGGCTGTGAAACACATGGAGGCCTGTGGAGCCTATGCAGGCCTGAGGATCTTGTGGAACCCATGGTATCTCTGCAGGCCTGGGGAGCCTGTGGAGCCCAGGGAAGCCTGTTGAGCCTGTATAGGAAGCCTGTTGAGCCTGTATAGGACTATAGATCCCATGGAGCCTACGGCAACTGTGCAGGCTTGTGGAATATATGCAGGCTGTGGAGCCAATGGAGCTCATGGTGCCCATGGGATTGATGGAGTCTTTGAAGCCAGCAGAGCCTTTATATCTCATGGAGGCAATGGATCCTATGCAGGCTCATGGGCTTGCAGGGCCTGATGAGGTCATGGAGGAATATGGAACACTTCGATCCCATGGAGGTTATGTAGGTCCATGAAGACGGTGGAGGATGTAGAGTCTGAGGAAGCTGAGGATCATGTTGCAGCCTGTAGAGTCTGAGGAGCCCATTTTGGACTATGAAGCCTGTGAGGCCTGTGCTGGCTTATGGAGCCTGTGGAAACTGGGGAGCCTGCGGAGTCTCTGAAGCCACACAGATACCATGGAGGTTTGGGAGTTCATGGATCCCATGGAGCATGCATTGCCTCTGGAGGCCTGTGGAGCCACTGCATGCCCATGGAACCTGTTGAGCCTCTGAAGCACTTTGATGCCATGCAGCCCATGCAGGCTCATGGTGCTGGCAGAGACTGTTGAGTCCATGGAGGATCGTGGATCCCATGGAGCCCATGGAGTTAATGTAGGCCCATGAAGCCTGTGGAAGCTGTACTGTCTGAAGAAAATGAGGAACGTGTGGATGCCTGTGGAGTCGGTAGGGCTCATTTTGGGCCAGGGATTCTCTGAGGACTGTGCAGGCTCGTGGAGCCTGAGGTAACTGGGGAGCTTCTGGAAACTTTGAAGCCACATGGATTCCATAGAAGCCTTGGTGGTATGGGAGACAATGGAGCATGCATTTCCCCTGGAGCCCTGTGGACCCTCTGCATGCCCAAGTAGACTGTTGACCCTTTGAAGCCCTTTTTAGGCCATGCAGCCTGTACGGGCCCATGGAGCCTGTGGAGCACGTGGAGCCTGTGGAGGCTATAGAGTCTTTGGTGTCAGAGGATCTTGTGGATCCTGTGCATACCCATGGAGCCTGTGTAGTATGTGGAGCCCATGGATCTTATGGAGTCTGTGCATCCCATGGAAACCTTTGTAGCCTATCAGGACCTGAGGGACCATTCACACATGTGGAGCTTTTGTTGACTGTGGAGACCATAGAATCCAAGGAGACTGGAGGCTCTGGAGACCAGTAGAGACTGTGGGGCATTTGGATCCTGTGGAGGCCATGAAGCCCTTGGAGCCTGTGGAACCCATGGAACCTATTCAGACCTGTGAAGCCTGTGGAGCCAATGGAGACTGTAGAGGCCTTTGGAAACTGTGAAATCCAGTAAAGCTGGTTAGGTTTTGGTGCCCATGAAGACTTTCAAGACCATGGAGTACAAAAAGCCTGTGAAGACTTTGATGTTTGTGCATCACCAAGGAGATTGTGGAGCCTGTACAGGCCTGTGGATACTGTGGATCTCATCTACCCCATGTGGCCCATGGAGCCTGTTGAGTAATGGAGCCCAAGGACACTATAGGGAATGTGGGGCATGTTAAGAACATGTAGCCCATTTCACCTGTGTAGCCCAAGAGCATATTGAGCTTATGGAAACTGCAGGGCACAATAAGGACTGTGGAGCCTGTACAGGACTTAGAGCCAGTGGATTCTGTGGAGCCGATGGAGCTGGTGGAGCACATGGAGCCCTAAAGGATTGTAGATCCCCTGGAGCCCATAGAGCCCATGAAGCCCATGGAGCTCATGGATGCTGTTTATTCCAGTGGAAGCTGTGCAACCTGTGAAGTCCATGGACAGTGGAGCGTGTGGAGTTTGTGGAAGCCAGGGGAACCAAGGAGCCCATGGAGACTCTGGAATCCAAGGAGATATGTGGAGCCTTTGCAGTCCCATGAAAGACAGGGAGACTGTGAAGTCTGTGAGAATATAAGGTTCTGTGGAATCCATGGAGCTGTTGGAGCCTATGAAGGCTGTGAAACACATGAAGGCTTGTAGAGCCCATGCCAGTCACAGGACCGTGTCAAGCCCATGGTATCTCTGCAGGCCTGGTGAGTCTGTGGAGCTCATGGAGGCCTGTGGAACCTGTACAGGCCTATAGACCATAAGGAGCATATGGCAACTGTGCAGGCCTGCACAATATGTGCAGCTTGTGGAGCCACTGGAGCTCATGGAGTCCATGGAAACCATGGAGTCTGTGGACTCCATGAAGATATTGTATATCTGTAGAGCCCATGGAGCCCATGGAGCTTATGGAGTTCGTTGAGGTGGTGTACGGAAATGGAACTTGTGCAACCTGTGAAGCTCTTGGAGTTCTATAATCCTATAGAACACATGAAGCCTATGGTAACTGTGCAGGCCTGTGGAACATATGGAGCCAGTAGAGCCACTGGAACTCATGGAGCCAATGGAACCAATGGAGCCTGTGGAGCCTGCAGAGGCTCATGGAGCAAATGGAGACTGCAATCCCATGGTGCTAGGAGAGCCTGTTGGGAACATGGAAGATTGTGGAAACTGTGGATATCATGGAGTTTATGTAGGCCCATGATGACTGTGGAGGCTGTAGATTCTTCAGAAGTTGATGATGATGTGGAGGCCTGTGGGGTCTCTGGTGCCCATTTTGGGCCATGGAGCCTGAGAAGCCTATGCAGGTTCATAGAGCATGTAGAGACTGTGGACATATGAGAGTGTAAAGGTCCATGGAAGCCGTGGAGGCCTTGGAGGTCATAGAGCTTGTGGAGCATGCATTGTCCCTGGAGGCCTGGGGAGCCTCTGCACACTCATGGTGCCTGTTGAGCCTTTAAAATCCTTGGAGTCCATGCAGCTTGTGCAGACCCATGGAATCTGTGGAGCCTGTGGAAACTATAGAAACTGTGGGGTCAATGGACCCTGAGTATACCCATGGAGCCTGTGGAGCATATGTAGCCTCTGGAGCCCATGGAGACTGTGGAGCCTGTAAACGCTTATAGACCCAATGGAGCCTATGGCAAATGTGTGGACCTGTGGAAAATATGGAGCCTGTGGAGCCACTGGATCTGATGGAGCCCAGGGAACCCATGGAGCCTGTGGAGCCTACAGAGGCTATATATCTCATGGAGGCATGCAGACTGTGCAGGCAAATGGGGCTGGCTGAGCCTTTTGAGGCGATGGAGGAATATGGATCCCATGGAGGCCATTGAGGTTATATAAGTCAATCAAGTCTGTAGAGGCTTTAGAGTCTGAAGAAGCTGAGGATCATGTGGTTGCATGTGGAGTTGGTTGTGCTCGTTTTGGGCCAGGGTGGCTGTGAAGCCTGCGTGAGCTCATGGAGCCTGAGGAAACTGGGAAGCTTCTGGAAACTGTAAAGGCACATGGACACCATGCAGGCTTTGCTGGTCATAGAGTTCATGGAAGTTGCCTTGTCCGTGGAGTCCTGTGTAGCTTCTGCATGCCCATGGAGCCTGTTTATCCTTTGAATCCCTAGGAGACCATGCAGCCTGTGCAGACCCCTGGAGCTTGTGGGGCACGTGGAGCCTGTGGTAGCTGTAGAGCCTTTGGAGTCAGAGGGACATTTGGACCTGTGTGTACCCATGGAGCCTGTGGAGCACGTGGAACACATGGAGCCTGTGGATTCTGTGTATCTTGTGGAATCCTTTGGAGTCTATCAGGGCCCTAGAGGCCATTCACACATGCTTTGCTTTTGCTGCCACTGGAGAGCTTAGAATCCATGTACACTGGAGTCTCTGTATGCCAGTGGAGCCTGTGAGGCATTTGAAGCTGTGGAGGTCCATGAAGCCCTTGGAGCTGTGGTCCCATGGAATATATGCAGACTTATGCAGACTGTGGAGCCCATGGAGGCCTGTCCACATTCTCAGCTTCTTCAGATGATAGAAGCTCTAGAGGATTCATGGATCTATATTTCCCTATGGGCTCCACATGATCCATATTCCTCCATGGCCTCAAAAGACTCAGCCAGCACCATGTGCCTTCACAGTCTCCATTACCTCCATGAGATATACAGCCTATGCAGGCTTCACAGTCTCCATGGGTTCCATGGGCTCCGTTAGCTCCAGTGGTTCCACAGGTTCCATATGGTCCACAGGCCTGCACATTTGCTATAGGCTCCATGGGGTCTATAGGCTTCTACAGGCTCCACAGTCTCCATAGTCTACAGAGGCTACACGTGCACCACAGGCTCCATGGGTATACACAGGCTTCATTGTCCCCACAGGTTCTACAGTCTCCACAGGCTCCACAGGTTCCATGGGTCTGCAGAGGCTACACAGTCTCCAAGTGCTTTCAAGGCTCAAAAGGCTCCATGAGTGTGCAGAGGCTCCCCAGGCCTCCTGGGACATTGCATGTTCCATATGCTCTATGACCTCCAAGGCTCCCATGGCATCCCTGTGGTTTCACACTCTCCAGTGTCTCCCCAGTCTCCACATGCTCCATGAGCCTGAAAAGTGCTCACAGGCTCCATGGCCCAAAATTGGCACCAAAGACCCCAGAGGCCTCCACATCATCCTCAACTTCTTCAGACTCTACAGCCTCCACAGGAGTCATAGATCTACATAAACTCCATGATCTCCACGGCATCCACATTCTTCCATGGCCTCAGCAGGCTCGCCCAGCATCATGAGCTTCCACATTCTCCATTGCCTCTATGAGATGTACAGCCTCTGCAGGCTCCACAGGCTCCATGGATTCCATGGAATCCATGAACTCCAGAGTTTCTACAGCCTCCATATGTTCAGCAGGCCTGCACAGTTACCATAGGCTCCATGGGTTCTATATGACTATACAGGCTCCACGCTTCCATGGGCTTCACAGTCTACTCGGCCTGCCGAGGTAACATGGACTCTACAGGGTCCTCAAGTCTGCACAGGCTCCATAGGCCTCCACATGTTTCACAGCTTCCATGTTATGCATCAACTCGATGGGTTCCTCAGGTCTCTATATTCTCACAGCGTTCACAGACTCCCTCTCCTTCACAGGACAGCACAGTCTCCACTGGCCTCCTTGGGCTCCACAGTGTCCATGGTCTCCTCGGTCTCCATGGATTCCTCAAACTCCACCAACTCCACGGACTCCAAGAGCTTCCCAGGTTGCACAGGTCTCACTTCCCTACACAGCATCCAAGAGATCCAAGTGCTCCATGGGCTCCACAGGCTCCATGGGCTATACAGATACACAGCCTCTGCAGGCTCCACAGGCTTCAATGTTTCCATGGGCTCCATGAGTTGCAGAGGCTCCACAGGTTGTACATGTTGCACAGGCCTGCACAGTTGCCATATGCTCCATGGGCCTATAGGACTTTAAAGATTTCACAGGCCTCCATGAGTTCCACAGACTCACATGGCCTGCAGAGTTACATGGGCTCCACAGGGTCCTGAGGCTGACACAGGCTCAAGAGAACTCCACGCTTTTCACAGCCTACATGGGCTCCATTAGCTTCATTGGTTCCACAGGCCTTTAAATTCTCACAGTCTTCATAGTCTCCCTGTCCTTTATGGGACTACACAGGCTCCACAGGCCTGCACGTTTACACAGCCTCTATGGGCTCCATCAAATTGATGGGTTCCACAGGACTATATATTCTCACAGACTCTCTGTCCTTCACCAGACTGCACTAGCTCCCCTGGCCTCCTTGGGCTTCACAGTGTCCATGGTCTCCTCCATCTCCATGGCTTCCACAAACTACACCAGCTACATGGACTCCAAAAGCTTCACAGGTTGCACAGGTTCCAATTCGCTACCCAGCATCCATGAACTCCATGAGCTTCATGGGCTCCACGGACTCCATGGGCTCTACAGATATACAGCCACTGCAGGCTCCAAAGGCTCCATGATTTCCATGAGCTCCAGTGGCTCCACTGGGTCCACATGTTGCACTGGCCTGTACAGTTGCCCTCTGCTTCATTGGGTATATAGGACTTTACAGGATCCACAGGCCTCCATGGGTTCCACAGACTCACCATGCCTGCAGAGGTACCATGGGCTCCAGAGGGTCCTCATGCTGGCACAGTCTCCAGAGGCCTCAATGCATTTCATGGTTTCCATGGATTCCATCAGTTCCATGGGTTCCTCAGGCCTCTATATTCTCATAGAATTCACAATCTCCCTATGCTTTACGGGACTTCAAAGACACTACATGCCCCCTTGGATTCCATTCTTCATGGGTTCCTCGGTCTTCCTGGCTTCCACAAACTCCAGCATCTCCCCAGTCCATGGGCTTCACAGTTCCACTGGCCTATACTGCATCAATGAGCCTCATGGGCTCCTTGGGCTCCATGCAGTCCAGTGGCTCTACAGTCCTTTACAGCTCCATGGCCTTGACCAGCTCCATTGTTTCCTCAGAATCCACTGGCTCCAAGGCCTCTACAGGCTCCACTGACCACATGCGCACTACAGTCTCCACAGGTTCAATAAGCTCCATGGGCTCAACAGGTGTCAATGGGCTACATGTACTTAACAAGATCCACATTCTCTGTATTGACTTTGGGCTCCATACCGCAACAGGTTACACAGGACCCATGGGCTCGATGAACTCCACAGTATCCTAGGCCTGTATAGGCTCCACAAGCTATCTGGTACTGCACAGGCATCAAGGGCTAAAGGGGCTTTGTGGAATCTATGGTCTTCACAACCTACATGGGCTCTGAGACCTCAACCAGCTCCACAGGCTTTCACATGATCAACAGGCCTCTACAGTCTCCATGGGCTCCATGGGCTCCCCAGGTCTGCATATGTTCCATGGGTTCCACAGGGTCCAAGGGCTTCATGGGCCTCCACAGGCTCCAAATGTCCCCACAGTCTCCACTGGCCTACAGAGCCTCCGGTCTCCATGGATTCTATGGTCTGCACAGGAAGCAAAACCTCCATATGTATGAATGGCATCTAGGATCCTGATAGGCTCCAAAGGCTTCCATGGGCTGCACAGACTCCACAGGTCCCCTTGGGCTCCACAATAACCGTGGGCTCCTTGGTCTGCAGGATTCAGGGGTCTCCACAGGCTCCAAAAGCCACACAGTTACCACTGGCTTATAAAGCCTCCACAGTTTTCATGGAATCTATGATCTCCAAAGGCAGCACAAGCTACACAAGAGTAAATGAACTCTAGGTGCCTGTATAGGCTCCACAGTCCTCCACAGGCTTCACAGAATTCACAGATCCTTTGACTCCATGTGCTACACAGGCTACATGGGTATGCACAGGGTCCACAGGCTTAAAGGACTCCACAGGCTCTATGGGCTCCACATGTTCCACAGTCTACATGGGTATGCACAAGCTCCACAGCCTCCATGGACTCAATAGTCTCCACAGCCTCCATGGACTCAATAGTCTCCATTGGCTCCACGTGCTCCACAGGCTCCATGAGTATGCACAGTCTCCAAACTCTCCACTGACTCCACAGTCTCTACAGGCTCCACAGGCTCCACTGTCTCTACAAGTATACAGGCTTTCCAGGATCTGTAGGCTCCATATGATCCATGGGCTCCATGAGCTCCAGGGGCTCCACAGGTTCCACATGTTCCCCATGCTTGCAGAGTTGCCATAGTCTCCATGGGGTCTATAAGCCTTTAGAGGCTCCACAGGCCTATGGGCTCCACAGGCTCCCCAGGCATGTAGAGGTACCATTGGCACCACAGAGCCTCAGGACTGCACAGCCTCCACAAGCCACCATGGGTTTCATAGCCTCCATGGGCTCCATCAGCTCCATGGATTTTGTAGGCCTCTACATTATCACAGACTTCACAGTCTCCCTATCCTTTATGGGACTGCAAAGCCCCCAGCTGCCTCCTTATAATCCACTGTCTCCATGGGTTTCTCGGTCTTCCTGGCTTCCACAAACTCAAGCAGCTCTATGGTCCATGGGCTTCACAGGTTGCACAGGATCCCCTGGCCTACACATCATCCATGAGATTGGTCGATTCCATGGGCTCCACAGTCTCCAGGGGCTCTACAAAATTTATGACTCCATGGGCTCCACCACATCCATTGGCTCCACAGAATCCACCCACTCTAAGAACTGTACAGTCTCCACAGCCCTCAATGTACACAACAGTCTCCACAAACTCAATAGGCTCCATGGGCTCCACAGGTGTCAATAGGCTACATGCACTTACAGAGTCCACAATCTCTATAGTGTCCTTGGGCTCCAATCCTCAACAGGCTCCATGGGCCCCATGTGCTTGACGAGATTCATAGGATCCACAGGCCTGTACAGGCTCCTCTAGCTCCCTGGGTCTGCACAAGCATCAAGGGCTCCACGGGCTTTGTGAAAACGCCACAGTCTTGTCCGA
Organism: Tolypeutes matacus; assembly: GCA_026826555.1. NCBI lineage: Eukaryota > Metazoa > Chordata > Mammalia > Cingulata > Chlamyphoridae > Tolypeutes > Tolypeutes matacus. The sequence goes on from JAKSZT010000682.1 coordinate 9,747, forward strand.
TGTCATGGAATCCCAGGCCTCAACCAGTGCCACAGTCTTGCACATGCTCCACAAGCCTCTACAGTGTCCATGGGCTCCACGGGCTCAACAGGTCTGCATAGGCTTCATGGGTTAGACAGGCTCCAAATGGCTTCATGAACCTCTACATTCTTTAAATTCCACACAGGCTCCACTGTTCTACAGAGACTCCACAGTCTCCATTGTGTCAATGGACTCCATAGGCAGCACAGGTCCACAGATGTGAATGGCCTCTAGGGTTTTGCATAGACCCCTCAGGCCTCCAAGGGTTGCACGGACTCCACAGACCGCATAGGCTCCACGTCCTCCACAGGCTACATGGGTATGCACAGGATCCACAAGTTCCTCTGACTCCACAGGTTCTACAGCTACCACAAGCTCCATGTCCTTCACAGGCTAAATGGGCCGGCACAGGCTGCACATCCTCCAAGAGCTTCAAAGGATCAACTGGCTCCATGGGCATTCAGAGGCTCCACAGGGCTCCAGGAGCAATCCATGCTCCATGGGCTGCATGAACTCCAAGGCCTCCATGGCATACATGTGGCTTCACATTTTCCAGAGGCTTTCCAGTTTCCACAGGCTCCATGAGCCTACAAAGGCCTCACAGCATCCCTGGCCCAAAATGGTCCCCACTGACTCCACATGCATCCACATGATCCTCAGTTTCTTCAGACTCTATATCCTCCACAGGCTTCCTTGGCCTACAAAACCTCCATGGGCTCCATGGGAGCCACATTCCTCCATGGACACAACAGGCTCTGCCAGCACCATGAACCTGCACAGGCTGCATAGGCTCCAAGTGCTTCAAAGTCTCAACAGTCCCCATTGGTGTGCAGAGGCTCCAGAGGCCTCCAGAGGCAATGCATGCTCCATGGTCTCCACGACCTCCAAGGCCTCCATGGCATCCATCTGGCTTCACAATTTCCAGAAACTCCCCAGTTTCCTTAGTCTCCATGAACCTGTCCAGCCATCACAGCCTCCCTGGCCCAAAATGTGCCCCACCAAATCTACAGGCACCCACATAATCCTCAGCTTCTTTAGACTCTACAGCCTCCACAGGCTTCATCAGCCTATTTAACCTCCATGGGTTCCAAGGGATCCATATTCCGCTATGATCACAAAAGGCTCTGCCAGTACCATGTGCCTGGAGAGTCTCCATTGCCTCCATGAGATATATAGCCGCTGCAGGCTCCACAGCCTCCATGGGTTCCATGGGCTCTATCAGCTCCATTAGCTCCACAGGCTCCATATGGTCCACAGGCTTGCAAGGTGCCATAGGCTCCATGAGGTCCATAAGCTTCTACAGCCTCCACGGGCTCCATGGGCTCCAGAGGCTACACGTGCTCCACAGGCTCCATGGATATACACAGTCTCCACTGGCTCCAATGACGCCACAGGATCTATAGGCCCCACAGGCTCCACAGGTTCCATGGGTCTGCACAGGTTACATGGCCTCCAAGGGCTTTCAAGGCTCAACAGGCTACATGAGCATGCAGAAGGTCCATAGGTCTCTAAGAGCAATGAATGCTCCATGGGCTCCATTATCTACCAGGCCTCAATGGCATCCATGTGTCTTCATAATTTCCAGAAACTCCCCAATTTCCACAGGTCCATGAGCCTTCACAGGCCTCACAGGCTCCATGGCCCAAAATGTGCTCCACTGACTACACAAGCCTCCACATGATCCTCACCTTCTTCAGACTCTACAGCTCCCACAAGCATCATGGGCCATCATAAGCACCATGGACTCCATCGGATCCATATTCCTGCATTGCCTCAATAGGCTCTGCCAGCACCATGAGTCTGCACAGGCTCCACTGCCTCCCTGAGATATATGGCCTCTGCAGGATTCACACACTCCATGGTTTCCAGGGCCTCCATCAGCTCCAGTGGCTCCACAGGCTCCATATGGTCCAAAGTCCTGCACATTTGCCATAGGCTCCATGGGGTCTATAGGCCTCTTCAGGCTCCACAGGCTTCATGGGATCCCAAGGCTACACATTCTCCACAGGCTCCATTGGTATCCACAGTCAACACAAGCTCCACTGACACACAGGCTATATAGATCCACAGATTCCAAGGGTTCCATGGGTCTGCACAGGCTGCATGGTCTCCAAGGGCTTGAAAGGCTGAAAGGAATCCATGGGCGTGCAGAACGTCACCAGGCCTCCAGGAACAATGCATGCCCCATTAGCTCTATGAAATCCAACGCCTCCATGGCATCCATGTGGCTTCACATTCTCCATTGTTTCCCCTATCTCCACATCCTCCATGAGTCTGCACAGGCCTCTCAGACTCCATGGCCCTAAATGGGCACCTCAGATGACACAGGCCACCACATCATCCTCAACATCTTCAGACTCTATAGCTTCCACAGCCTTCATAGGCCTACATAAATTCCATAATCTCCACGGCATCCACATTCTACCATGGCTTCAATAGGTTCTCCCAGTATCATGAGCTTGCACAGTCTCCATTGCCTCCATGAGATGTACAGCCTCTGCAGTCTCCACAGGCTCCATGGGTTCCATGTGTTCCATGAGCTCGAGTGGCTCTACAAGCTTCATATGTTCTGCAGGCCTGCACAGATACCATAGGCCCCATGAGATCTATAGGACTATACAGGCTTCACACCTCAATGTGCTTCACAGTCTACTCAGGCCTACAGAGGTTACATGATCTTGACACGATCCTAAGTCATGCACAGACTCCACAGGCCTCCATGGGTTTCACAGCCTCCAAGGGCTCCATCAACTCAATGGGTTCCAATGGTCTCTATATTCTCACAGTCTCCCTGGCTTTCACCAGATTGCACAAACTCCACTGGGCTTCTTGGGCTCCAAAGTTTCCATGGTCTCCTCGGTCTCCATGGCTTCCACAAAGTCCACCAGTTCCATGGACTCCAATATCTTCACAGATTCCACAGGTTCCAATTTCCTACACAGCATCTACCAGCTCCATGAGCCCCATGGGCTCCACAGAATCCAGTGGCTCTAATGCCTGTACAGGCTCCACACGCCTCAATGGGCACCACAGTCTCCACAGGCTCAAAATGCTCCATGGGCTCAACAGTGTCAAAAGGTTACTTGTCCTTAACAGGCTCCCCATTCTCTGTAGTGTCCCTGCACTCCATAACTCAACAGGATTCCATGGGCCCCATGGGCTCAACGAACTCCACAGGATCCACAGGCCTTTATAGGCTCCACAAGCTCCCTGGGGATGCACAAGCATCAAGGGCTCCACGGGCTTTGTGAACTCTGTGGTCTTGACAGACTTCATGGGCTCAAAGGCCTCAACCAGCTCCACAGGCTTCCACATGGTCCACAGGCTTCTACAGTCTACATGGGCTCACGGGATCCACAGGTCTGCATAGGTTCCATGGGTTCCACAGTCTCCAAGGGCATCATGGGCCTCCAAAGGATCCAAATGCCCCACAGGCTCCACTGGCCTACAGAGCCTCCAGTCTCCATGGATTCTAGGGCCTCCACAGGAAGCAAAAGCTCCACAAGTGGAAATGGTCCCTACGGTCCTTATAGGCTCCAAAGACTTCCATGGGCTGCACAGACTCCACAGGCTCCATGGGCTCCACATGATCAACAGGTTCCATGTGTTTGCACAGGATCCGGTACTTCCTCTGACTCCAAAGGCACTGCACTCTCCACAGGAGCCATATGCTCCACAGGCTCCATGGGCCAACACAGTCTGCATGGCCTTCAAGGGCTTCAAAGTATCAATATGATCCATGGGCCTGCAGAGGCTCCACCAGACACCATGAGCAATGAGTGTCCATGGTCTCCATGACAACCAAGACTTCCATGGCATCCCTGTTTCTCATAGTTTCCAGAAGCTCGATGGTTTCCTCAGGCTCCATGAGCCTGCACAGGCCTCACAGCCTCCCTGGCCCAAAATGGGTCCCACTGACTCCACAGGCCTCCACATGATACTCAGCTTCTTCCAACACTATATCCTCCACAGGCTTAATGGGCCTACATAACCTCCATGGGATCCATGGCATCCACATTTCACCATGGAATGAACAGGCACTGCCAGCCCCATGAGCCTGCACAGGCTGCATGGATTTCAAGTGATTCAAAGGCTCAACAATCCCCATGGGTGTGCAGATGCTCCACAGGCTTCCAGGGGCAATGCATTCTCCATGGTCTCCATGACCTCCAAGGTTTCCATGGCATCCATGTGGCTTCACAGTTTCCAGAATCTCCCCAACTTCCTCAGTCTCCATGAGCCTGTGCAGCCCTCACAGCCTCCCTGGCACAAAATGGGGCCCACCAACTCCACACGTATCCATGTGATTCTCACCTTCATCAGAATCTACAGCCTCCACAGGCTTCATGGGCCTATATAACCTCCATGGGCTCCACGGGATCCATATTCCTCGATGGCCACAACAAGCTCTGCCAGCACCATGTGCCTGCACAGTCTGCATTGCCTCCATGAGATATACAGCATCTGCAGGCTCCACAGACTCCATGAGTTCCATGTGCTCCATCAGCTCCAGTGGCTCCACAGGCTCCTGTGGAACCCATGGAGCCCACGGAGCCGATGGAGCCCAGTAAGCTCATGGATGCTGTACAGGACAAGGGAACCTGTGAAGCCCATATAGTCCATGGAGCTGGTGGAGCTTCTTGAGGCCATGGAGAATGAGCAGCCCGTGATGTCTATGGAGCCCAAAGAGGCCTGTGGAGCCTGTGCAGGACCGTGAAGGAGAAGGAGATTGTGAAATGTATGAGAATGTAGAGGCAGGTGGATCTCATGGAACTGATGGAATGCATGGATTCTGTGAAACTCGTGGAGGATTGTGGAGCCTCTGCAGGCCAGAGTATCCTGTGGAGTCCATAGTGTCTGTGCACTACTGGGGAGCCTGTGGAGCATATGGAGGCCTGTGAATCATGTTTAAGCCTATAACCCACTAGAGCCCATGGCACCTGTGGGGGCCTTTGGAACATATGGAGCCCATGGAGTCACAGGTGCTCATGGAGACCATGGAACCCATGGAGACTGTGGAGACTGCAGAGCCTCTCTATCCCATGGAGGCCATGGAGACAATGCAGGCTCATGGTGCTGGCATAGACTCTTGAACCCATGGAGGAATGTGGAGTCCATGGAGCACATGGAGGTTATGTACGCCCGTGGAGACTATGGAGGCTGTGGAGGCTGAGGAGGCTGAGAATATTAGGGAGGACTGTGGAGCCTGTGGAGCCCATTTTGGGCCATGGAGCCTTTCGGGCTGTGCAGGCTCAAGGAGCTCCTGTAGACTGTGGAGCCTGTGGAGGCTGTGTAGGCACATGGAGCCCATGGAGCATGCATTGCCTGTGGAGGGCTGTGGTACCTCTGCAGACGCATGGAGCTGTAATTCCAAGCAATGTCATAGCTGCCAAGGAAGTGAGTATACTGCTTAATTTTGAAAACTGAAGAAACCACTCCACTGGCATAGTATTAGGCAAATGCAGTCTTTTGACATTGTGAGTGACAGTACACAACAGCCAGGGTAACCAGGATCTTATTTAACTTTCAAAGTTGAAGTACCTAAACTATTCAGAGTATTAGGTAAAACCAGTGTTTTGAAGGTGATTGTGAGTGTAAACACATGCATAGCAGCCAAAGAAACTAGAATCTTACATAGATTTCAAAAAGGAAGGAACTGCAGCATTCACATAGAAAAAGCAATGTTTTGACATTGGTTGTAAGTGATAACAAGTGCATAGCAGTGAAGGAAAGAAGTATTTTATTTACTTAAAAAAATGTAGACCTCTGCATTGGCAGAGCATTAGGTAAATGCAGGGTTTTGACATTTTGAGTGAAAATAAGTGCATAGCAGCCAAGGAAACAAGTATCTTACTTACTTTTAAAATATGAAGTAACTCCTGTGTTCACAGAGTGTTATGTAAAACCATTGTTTGAAGATGATTGTAAGGGAAAACACATGCATAACAACAAATGAAATATCAATCTTACTGAGATTTCAAAACTGAAGAAACTACTGCATTGGGATCGCGATAGGTAAAATCGCTGTTTTGACATGGGTTGTAAGTGAAGACAAGGGCATAGCATGCATGGAAATTAGGATCTTTCTTAAATGTGAAGAAGGATACTGGATTCACAGAGCTTTAGATTAAAAAACAGGTTTTGATCGTGATTGTAACTCCAAGCAAGTGCATAGCTGCCAATGAAATGCGTTTCCTATTAGTTCTAAAACCTGAAGAAACCACTGCATTGGAATAGCATTAAGTAAAAGCAGTGTTTTGACATTGATTGCACATGAAAGCAAGTGCATAGCAGCTGGGTTAGTCAGCCAAAGGGGTGTTAATGTGAAATACCAAAAATGGGTTGTTGTTTATACAGGGTATTTATTTGGGTAGAAGTCCACAGATACCAGGCCATAAAGCGTTAAGTCTCTTCTCTCACCACAGTCCATTGCCACTTGTTAGAACAAGACAGCTGCTGGCATTTGCCAAGATTCAGGCTTCTGGGGTTTCTCTCTTCCCGGGGCTGTGTTTCTCTTCAGGCTTAGCTCCTGTTTCCTCCACAAGATCAGCTGTAGATGATCAGGTAAAAGGCTTGTTTCTCTTCTCCTGGGGCTTTGTTTCTAACATCAAAACTGCTTCTCAAAAGACTGCTTCAACTGTCCTTTGCATTGCCTTTTTATTCGTTTCCCCCACCCATCAAGGGGTGGGGCTCAATGCCCTACTGATGTGATCCAGTCAATGCCCTCATCATAACTTAATCATGCCCAGATTAACAGATCACTTTACAACCATGATCCAATTATATTTTTGGAATTCATAATTACACCAAATTCCCCAATGGTTACAGCAGCCAAACAAACAAGCATCTTACTGACATTTCAAACTTGAAGTTCCTCCTGTATTTACATAGAGTTATGTGAAACCAGTGTCTTGAAGTTGATTTTAAGTAAAAACTCATGTAAAGCATCCAATGAAACAAGTCTCTCTATTGGTTTTCTAAACTGAAGGTCCAACTGCATTCACTGAGCGTTAGGGAAAAGCCCTTGGAACCTGTGTAAACTGTGGAGTCCATGGAGCCTGTGGGGACTCTGGAGACTGGAGCATGTGGAGGCCTGTGGAGCCCAGGCAACTGTGTAGGCCTGTGGACCCTGTGCTGGCCAGTGTATTGTGTGTAGCATTTGGAACCCAGGGAGCCTGTGGAGCTTGTGCAGGCCTGTAGACCACGTGGAACCCATGGAGCTTGTGCAGGCCCAGGGGATTTTGGAGGCTATGGAATTTTTGTGTCCGAGAAGGCTGGTTGAGGCCATGGAGCCTGTGGAGCCTGTGCAGGACCTTGGAAAATGTGGAGTCTGTGGACACTGTGATGTCTGTGGAGCCAATGGTAGCCTGTGGACTCTACGCAGACCATGGCGCTCATGGAGCCCATGGATTTTGTGGATGAATTGGAGCCTGTGTTCCTGTGGAGCCTGTGGACAGCTGTAGAGCCTGTGGAGCACATAAAGTCTTTGGAGCCCATGAACCATATGTAGCCTGTTCAGGCTCATGGAGCCTGTGGAGCTTGTGCAGACCAGTGGAATCTGTGGAGATTGTGGGACCATGGAGGGTGTGGAGCCTTTTCAGACCCATGGGGACTGTGGAACCATGGCCACCGTGGAATTAATGGATGTCAGTGGAGAACATGGAGACCATGGCACCAGTAGTCCTGTTGAATTCTGTAGAGCCAATGGAAACCATTGATTCTGAGCAGCCCTGGGGCATGTGGATCCCATGGATCTCATTGAGGCCTGTGGAGCTTTGGATCATGTGGAGACCCTTGGAGCCAATAGAGCCCATTGAGCCCATGGAGACTCTGCACACCTGTGGGGCCTGTGGAGTTTGTGAAGTCCATGGATGACTGTGGAGCTTGTACATTCCTTTGGAACCTTTGGAATTGTGGAACCCATGGATGCCTGAGCAGCCCTTGGAGCCCATGAAAACTTGTGGAGACTGTGGAACATTTGGAGCCTGTTCAGGCTGTGAAGTTGAAGGAGCCGATAAAGGCCATTGAGCCTGTGGAATCTGTGGAGCCCAGGAAGCCTGTGGAGTCCTTGGAACCTGTGTAAACTATGGAATCCATGGAGTCTTTGGAGCCTGTGGAGCTTGTGGAGACTGTGGAAGCTTGATGAGTTTTGCAGGTGCATGGAGCCTGTGGAGCCTATGGAACCTGTGGAGACTTTAGAACGCATGGAGACTTGTGGAGCCTGTGCAGTCCCATGTAACCTGTGGAGACTGTAGGGTCTTTGGAGCCTGTGGATTCCATTGAGTCAGTGGAGAATGATGAGCCTGTGCATACCCTTGGAGCATGAGGACACATGGAGTCCCTGGAGACCATGAAAAACATGGAGATCAGGGATTCCATTGAGACCTGAGTATCTGTGGATCCGATGGAAACTGTGAAAACAGTTGAGGCCTGTGAAATCTGTGCATCTTATGGATCCCATGGTGTCCATTGAGGGTGTTGAGGTACGGAGATCGAGAAGACTGTGGAGACTCTGGATCCAATCAAACATATGTAGCCAATGGATGTCTGTGGAGCCCATAGAGCCTGTAGTGTCCTTGGAGTCAGTGGCTACCTGTGGAGCCTATGAAGTGCCATGGAAGCTGGTGATATCTGTGGAGCATGTGCTCCCTGTGGAGACCATAAGTTCCATGTAGCCTGTGGGTGCCATGGAGGCCAGGGGATCCTGTGGGTCCTTTGGAGCCTATGTAAGCCCATGAAGCCAGTGGAGCCAGTGTAACTCATGGAGCCTATGTAACCCTATTGAGCCCGTAGAGCCCATGGAGCCTGTAGAGGCCTGTGGAGCCTGTGCAGTCCTGTGGAGTTGTTTGAGGCCATGGAGACGATGAAGTCCACAGTGTCCTTGGAGCTCAAACAGCCCGTGGAGTCCATGGAGCCTGGGCAAGCCCAGGGAGCATGTGGAGCCTATAGAGTACTGTGGATCTTGTGGGGCTCATCGATCCCATGGCGCGATTAGAGGTATGGAGCCAAAGGACACAACAAAGAATGTGGAGCTTGTGGCTTGCATGTAGCCCATGGAACTGTGTGGAGCCATGGAGCCTGTAGAGCATGTGGAGATGTCGAGTCCATTGAGGACTCTGGATCCTGTACATTGTCAGGGAGCCTGTGGCGCCTGTGGAGGGGAGGGAGTTGGTCAAGTCCATGAAGTCGTAGAGGACTGTGGAGCTCATGGGCCCAGTTGAGTCCATGTCACCTGTGTAGGTCTGTACAGGCCTATAGACCCCATGGATCCTAGGGCACATGTGTAGACTTGTGGAACATGTTGAGCTTGTGGAGCCACTGGAGCTCATGTAGCCCATGGAACCATGGACCCTGTGGAAGGTGCAGAATATGTATTTCTGTTGGAGGTCATTGAGCCTGTGTAGGCTCATTGTGCCACAGTGTCTGTTGAGCTCTTTGAGGAATTGACTCCCATGGAGCCAGGGAGTTTATGTTGACACATGGAACTGTGGAGGATGAGGATCATGTGGAGGCCTGTCGAGTCTGTGGAGCCCATTTTGGGCCATGGAGTCTGTTGGGCCTATGCAGCCTTATGGAGTCTGTGGAGAATGGGGAACCTGTGGATCTGTGCAGGCACATGGATGCCATGGAGGTCTTAGAGGCCATGGAGCCCGTGTAGCATGCATTGTCTGTGGAGGCCTGTGGAGCCTCTGCAGGCCCATGGAGTTGTAACTACAAGCAAGTGTGTAGCAGCCAATGAAATTAGTGTACTGATTAGTTTTCAAAACTGAAGAAACCACTTCATTGGCATAGCATTAGATAAAACCAGTGTATTCATATTTATTGTGAGTGAAAGCAAGTACAGAGCAGCCAAATAACTAGCATCTTTATTCCTTTTCAAATTTGAAGTACCTCCTGCATTCACAGACAGGTGAAATCAGTGTCTTGAAGTTCATTGAAAGTGAATATATGTGCAAAGCAGACAATTACACCAGTTTTTATTGGTTGTCTAAACTGAAAAACTAACTGCATTCACTGAATGTTTGGGAAAAGCAGGGCTTTAAGTTTATTGTAAGTGAAAACACGTGCAAAGCAGCAAAAGAAACTAAAATATTACGTACATTTCCAAAGTGAAGAAACTGCAACTTTGGCATACAAAAGGCAGTGTTTTAACATTGGTTGTAAGAGAAAACAAATGCATAGCAGCCAAAAAAGAAATATCTTATTTACTTTACAAAAGTGGAAAACCTCTGCATTGCCAGAGCATTACATAAAAGAAGGCTTTTGACATAGTGAGTGAAACGAAGTGCATAGTAGTTGGGGAAACAAGTATCTTACTTCCTTATCAAAGATGAAGTATCTTCTGCATTCACAGAGTTTTTGGGTAAAACCAGTGTTTTGGAGGTGAATGTAAGTGAAAACAAATGCACAGCAGCAAATGAAACACAAATCTAAATGAGATTTCAAAAGTGAAGAAACTACTGCATTGGCATAACATCAGGTAAAAGCAGTGTTTTGACAATGGTTATATGAAAAGAGATGTAAATCTCCAAATAAAACACACATTCATATTTGTGGAGTAAAACAACTAGTGCTATGGGAAATCATCAGGAAAAAATAGTATGTTGGCATACTCACTTAAAGTGATTGCATAGCAGTCAAACAAACAAGTAGGTTACTTTACTTTGAAAGGTGAATTTACTCCTGATTTCAGAGCGTGTTATGTTAAACCACTGCATATCAGATGATTTTAAGTTAACACACAGATTTAAAACAACAAAAAAGACTAGTCTTACATTAGAAACGTGAAGAAGTTACTGCATTGGCATAGAATTTCGTTAAATCCGGGTTTTTTCTTTCTGAGTGAAAGCAAGAGCATAGCAGGAAAACAAACAAGAACATTACTAAACTTTGGAAATTGAACTACCTCCTGCATTCACAGTGTGTTTGGTGAAAGCAGTGGTTTGAAGGACATTGAAAATGAAATCAAAAGCAAAGCACCAAATGAAACACATCTCATTCACAGTTGTATAGTAAAAGAACTAGTGCTATTGGGAACATCAGGAAAAGCAGAATGTCA
>JAKSZT010000683.1:0-13064 GCA_026826555.1 Tolypeutes matacus
TTTTGAATCAGCACACACCACTTGGAACTCTGTGGGAGAGGGTGTGGTCTACGATGTGAACTGTGGTCTATTGTTGATGGCAAGGCCCCAGGATGTGTAAGTCCATTGAGGGTGAGGGGCCACACTTGTGGGAGATGTTTGTGTGGGATGTGGGGGGATTCTTGGGAGATGGGGAACATGGGAATCCTGGTAGGTTCTGAGTAATATTTTAGGTAATCTAAGCACCTCTTAAAAAAATAAAATAAAATAAAATATATATATATATAACATTTTGTAAGCAAATTCACATATATGCATATATATTTATATATCATTTTATCAATATTGGGATGTATTCTGAAAATTTTGATTTTTACCCACAATAAAAAATAAATTAATTAAAAAAAAAAACAAGTCCAAGCTGACCTGTACAGTGAAAAAAAAAAAAAGATATCAGCAAATGAGAGCCAAAAGTTATGTAAGTGGGGTCATGAGACAATAATAACTCGGGGGACTTACAAGGTTACAGCACCTGTTTCATCCACTCCTCAAGCAAAATCAATGCAAACTTCCTAGGCCCCCACTGTTCATCAGTTGTTTTCTCTGAAGAAACTGATGAATCCTATTATTGGAAAGTCCCCAATGGCACCTGGTTTGCCTGTACCCAAGAAATCACCCTTTGTCTCTACACCCGAACCTTGTCACAATCTAAGACGGAAAAAGACCCAGTCATTTGCATCCTGGTGCCTATCATCCCACATGAATACTGATATTCAGGTGAAGGAAGCTGAGAGCATTTTAGAACTATGAGTTGCTTTAAATGAATTCCTATTCTCATTCCCATTAGGTTGGGCTTGGGATGGGGTGGGCAGCAGCCTAGGGAATGGCAGCCATGATTAGTGGTTAAGAAAATTTTAACACCTTATCCACTCAAGTTGACTTAGGCCTAAAATAGTTAGAAAAATCAGTTAGTCATCTCGAAAATTCCTTATCTACTTTGGCCAAAATGGTTCTGCAAATTAGGCGTGGGTTAGATCTATTATTCTTAAAACAGGGAGGACTGTGTATAGCCCTCAGTGAAACCTGCTGTTTCTATGCTAAGCACTCAGAAGTGATAAAGGAAATCTTCTCAGTAGTCAGAAAGAGGCCACAAGAATGAGAAGAACTCAGAACAAAAGGTACAAACTTGTATGAAAGCCTGTATTCGTGGTCTCCATGGCTAACAACCTGCAATCGCACTTGTCCTCATTATGCTGGGATTTCTAGTGGGCCCTCTTTTCATTAACTTTCTCACTTACTATATTCAAAAAAGAATACAGGCAGTAAAACTAATGGTGCTACACTCTCAATACACGCCTCTTTCTACTGATGCACAGTCAATGGTTTGACTAATGCCATTACAGGAGTAGGGAATGAAGGAAACAAGACCACACCAATTCTCCCCAGCAGGAACCCCAAGCTTATAAAATATGTGTGGTCATTAAAAACCTGGACATCCATCCAGACATAGTGGGGAAATGGCAGGCCTCATGATGGAATGGTGCCACTCATGCTGTGAAAAGTTAAATCACTACCCCCCCACTGAGATGCTAATGGCAAATATCCACTTTTGTAACTCTGCTTGCGTGCTTTCCTCAGAAACCTATATAGAAATATATGTGTTTAAACATACCAATCCTGTCTCTTGCCACGCTCAGGAAAGTTTGGCGCGCACGGGAAGAAAGTCTATAAAGGCTTCAGTCTCCATATTTTAGGTGTGATTCTTACTAAAGAGTACGCCCCGGCCGTTAATAAAGTTTCCATTAAATTTTTCTCCTGGGAATTGTTATTTATACGAAGTGTTCCACTTCACAGTGCACAGTGGTCAGCACACCATTTTGCTCAATGATTGCCAAACCCAAAGTACAGCCACTGCTTTATGAGTTCCCATTTCTTCCAGACTAAGGAGATCCCTCCTGATCCCTGTGCCATGGTTTAAAACCCTCCTTTGAGTCTTGTGTGGACCCTGGAAAAGTATGTTCTTACTAACCCATTGCTTGGTGTGTAAGCCTTTTCTATGTAGGACATTTTTGTTAGATTCAGATAAGGGACCCTTCAATTAGCTCACATTTTGTCAGAATACTTTAGTTTAGTTGAGGGCCTCAGATTAGATTTCAGGCACCAGGATGGACCCCAATCATTGTGCAGAAGTCCTACATACAAGGAACACACAAAGAAAGAGTGCTGCCATGTGGAAGAAGGCTCCAGGATCTCCTACAGCTATGGAGAGACACAGAAACCCTGAGAGGCTGAGGGAGAGGCCTGAGGCTGCAGTCATGGAGCAGCTTGAATCTGAAGACATCCAGGCCAGAAGATAAGGGAGACGTGTGAACAATTGTTTCTGATGGTGCAATGCTGAGCTCAGGGACAAAGTGAGTTTGAAGGAGAAGGCAGAGAGAGACAGGTAGGCTGAACATTTTAACTAGGGAGGAGTCCAGCAGAAGCCGACCCTTGTTAAGACACCATTTTTGATGATGCCTTGATTTGGACATTTGCACAGCCTCAGAAATGTAAGCTTCAACCCTAATAAATTCTAATAAAATCAAAGTATTTCTGGTATTTTGCATTGGCAGTGCTTGGCCGAGTCAAAGAGCTAGGGACACAGGATTGGAGAGCTGCCCTGTTTCCAAAGGCAGTGTTATCCTGCTGTCAAGTGAATCCACCTGTAAACTGTGGGTGTCTCCAGACTAAACAGGATTGAGTACTGGTAAGATGGAGGATGAAGTGCTCTTGGCCAGCAAGTTCTGCAAGATAGGGAGTCAGGCAGGGGTTTCACATTGTTTGGTGAAATGTATAAAGTCAAGGATATCCCACTATGATGTACCTGGCTCAGGAAGTGGTTGGGTGATGGGCACTGGCAGATAAAATCATGAGACCTGGAGTCTGGTACAGCAGAGGAGTCAGGGCACAGAGAGGAGACTTCCTACTCCTGCTCCTTTTGCCCTTCCCTCTTTCCCTTGGCATCCAAATTTGACCCTTTGAGGAGGCTGTTCTTACTGTACCACTTCTGGGTCTCAGGCACAGACTCAGGTGTCCTATTTCCAGTCCTACATTCAACTTCTCCAATCTTGGGGGAGCTAAAGAAACTGCAATGCCAAGATGAACCATGTTGGTGTCAGGATGGAAATGTCAAAATTCATATTACAGCATTGGCTACACCAATTACATCACCAGAATGAGCAACAATAAGGCAGTGACCTTAAAAAATAGTACAGAAATCCCAGAAGATCCTGGGACATATGGCTGACAAGAATTGAAGTGTGGTTGTGAGAAGGTGTAATGTTTGCAGAAAACCTCAGAGGGTGCCGATGCCAGACATTTCTCAAAATAAGTTAATATTAAATTTTCAACACATTTTTAACAGTGTTGAAAATGATGCAAACTTCTTCAATCCCAGAAGAGAACAGAGGGGTTGGATGGGAAGAAGCTGATGAACAACTGAAGAAAAAAACTGTAACATGTGTTCACTGCAGGTCCCTGAAGCCAGAGAGGGAATGTCCTGTTTGGGAACAAAGCTGTGAGTGCCCCAATAAAAACCATCATCATAGGTTCTGATTGGCAAAGGAGGACAGGGAGACAGCATTGCTCAGGACTCACAGCCTCAGTTAGGTTTGTGACTTACTCCAGCCTTTCTTCACTGGGGAGTAAGAAATAGGAAGTCTGTTTTCTCCTGTGGTGCTAACAGCCTTCTAACAAGACACATGTAGGGATCAGGGTGGATTTCACACAGTCACATCCATGTTTTTCATCTCCATGCTCACCCTTGCTGAGGCAGGCGTCCAGACGTCCTGGCAGCTGGGCAGGGGTTCGAGGAGAGTGAGTACTTTTCCTTTATGGGAGACTGTATTTTCAAATGGTGAGGGGTAGTGCCCCCCACATAATGTTGCAGATACAAAACAATATCTTCAAATCAGCCACTTTATATGATTTCATTGTATACTATTTTCATAATTTCTTTTAAATTATAACTAAATTATCCTTGCAAAGAGTATAAAAATAATTTGTGTCTGTTATTACAAACAGCAAAACTCCTTCTCTAGCCTCAAACCCCATTCCTCCTTCGTCAGAATTATCTGCATTGGCACATAGTTTTGGGTACACATTTCTGTTTGTAAATACATGAATTCTCTAGTATCACCCATCCCAAACACTATCTCATTTGACAAAATTATTGGAGTGCAACTTAAGAATATAAATAAATTTTCTAAATTCTTAAAATACTTAAGAATAGAAGCATATCATCTAATTATGAAAGGTTGATTTCTAATTTAAAATAATAAGGAAAATTTGAAGGAAGTAGAAAGCAGGCCTCTGTAGTTCAGTGGCTGTTAAACTTGAATCCACATCAGAATCTTATATTCTCTGCCTACATCCTAAGACTGTACTATTGTGGATGTGAATATAGCTTCACTCACAAGACTTTTGTTATGTGGTTCTTTCTGTTTCTTAAAGTTCTATGATTCTTCAGAGTTTGTGAGGTGCAGCAGAAGCAGTGCTCAGAAAGATATTTATAACATTGAATGCATTCATTAGAAAAGAGGAAAGATCCAATATCAATCATCTAAGTGTACAATTTGGGAAGCACAACATCTCCTTTTTATTTGTTCTATCATTCACGGCTGTTCTTGCTTCAAATGAGTATCACATCCAGATTGCGGACTTCATAACTGGAAATGCAGAAGAGATAAAGCACTTGATTTTTAATGGGGACAAAACAATACCCCATAAGTCAACCCTGGATCTTCAGGCTTCTGAAGGATAAGAAAAGTTCTGCTTCAAAAGATGCACAAGAAATGTGGCCCAGAATAAAAGCCAAAATGGCAACCAAGGAAGTCCTGAATACTTTGTTTGAGACCATTTTTGTTCAACTTTTTTTTTTCTATTTATTCAGATGAGATGCAGTATTTTATATTCCTTAAAATTTAGTGGGGAAATTCTAACACTTTAGCTTGCCTTTCCAAATCTGCACTTATTATTTGTTATTGACTTGCTATAAATGTATTTTAAAACATTTTATATCTTGTGTTAGTCAGCCATAGGAGTGCTGATGCAAAATACCAGAAATCTGTTGGTGTTTATAAAGGGTATTTATTTGGGGTAGAACCTTACAGTTACCAGGCCAAAAAGCATAAGTTTCTTCCTTCACCAAAGTCTGTTAACTCATCTTGGAGCAAGACAGCTTCAACATTTGCCATTGTTCAGGCTTCCTGGGTTCCTCTATTCCCAGGGCTGTGTTCCTCTCTAGGCTCTGCTCTTCGGTTTCCTCCACAATGTCACCTGTAAACTATGAGGCACTCTAAGCTTTGTCTCTTTCCAGAAGGCCAGCTGTGAACTGTCAAGTGAATGGCTTGTCTCTTTTTGCGGGGCTTTCTGTCCTTGCACATCAGAACTCCAACATGAAAAACTACTCCAGCTCTGTCCTTTTCCATGTTTTTTTATGTTTGGGACACCAGCCACCAATGGGTGGGACTCAATGCCCTACCAACTGTGCCCCAGTACATGCCCTTCCCTTAACTTAATCATGCCCTGTTTAACAGACCAGTTTACAAGCATAATCCAATATCTATTTTTGGAATTCATAATGATATCCAACTGCTACATATCCATTGACACATATTATGCTTTATATTATTTTGTGGTGTATCTTAACACTTTATTGAAGTCCTAGGCCACGGATAACATTATTACATTACTCATTCAATTGTCATTTAGATATATGAATTTAATTAACAGATATTGTTCTCCCATCCTTCCTGAATCTTGAATCTTCTGAGACTATTTTCTTTCTGCCTGAAGAATATTCTTTACATTTCTTTTAAAGTGAGTTGTTGCTAGCAAACTTTATTATTTTTCCTCATCTATAATAGAATTTATTCCTGAAGGATTGTGATAAATTAAATCTCAGTCACTCTATGATCTCCACTGCTTTTGAGAGCAATATTAGGGTGTAATTTCTCCATTCTGTTGTAAATGTCATCAGTTCTTTGGAGAAGAAATTTGGGGCTTTTGGTTTTACAGCCTTCTACCTCCTCACCCACCCGACAGGCAAAATCTGTGTGCTCTGCCTCTGGGGATGGGAATAATGGCACACCTCTCTGAGTTACACACCTGATTTTGGAGCTAAGATTTGGTGAATAAAGCACAGTATGTTGAATTCTTCTTGGACCCATTCTAGGGGCCAGTGCAATGGAGCTCAGCAACCCATTTTGCTCAATGATGGCCACACCCAAAATACAGCCACTGCTTCATGAGTTCACATTTCTCCCAGATTTAGGAGACCCCTCCTGATCCCTGTGCCCTGGATTAATGTCCTCGTTTGTGTCTTGTGTGGACCTCAGAATGTACATTCTTACTAACCAATTGCTGTTTCTGTAAGCCTTTTGTATGTACAATATTTTGGTTAGATTCAGGTAAGGAAACTTTTTATTAGATCCCTTTTTTAAGATTTCTTTAGTTTAGTTAAGGACTCATTAGATTTCAGGCCCCAGGATGGATCCTAATCATTGTGCTGAAGCCCTACATACATGGAACACACAGACAAACAGTGCTGCCACATATACCCTGTCATGTGGGAAAGGGTTCCAGGATCTCATAGAACTGTGGAGAAGCACAGAATGCCTGAGAGGCTAAGGGAGATGCCAAAGGCTGGAATCATGGAGCAGCTTGAAGATGAATACATCCAGGCAAGAAGAGAAGGGAGATGTGTGAGCAATTGTGTCTGATGGCCCACAGCTGAGCTCAGGGAAAAAGTGAGTTTGGAGGAGAAGGCAGAGAGAGACAGGCAGGCCAAACATTTTATCTTGGCTGGAGTCCAGGAGCAATCGACCTATGTTAATATAGCATTTTTGATGGTGCCTTGATTTGGACATTTTCACAGCCTCAGAACTGTAAGCTTTAACCCTAATAAATTTCAATAGAAGCCAACCTGTTTCTGGTATTTTGAAATGGCAACACTTGGCAAACTCAAACAGCTGGGGATACAGTGTTGGAGAGGGGCCCTGTTCCCAAATGGCTGTGTGATGCTGCTGCTCAGGTAATTCACATGTAAACTCTGGATATCTTCAGAGTAGGTGGGAATCAGTACCGGAAAGATGCAGCGGGGGGAAGTCTCTTGGCCAGGAAAGCCTACAAGACAGGGAGTAAGGCAGGGGTGTCACATGGTTTGGGTCCAAGTCTAAAGTACAGATGCCCCAATATGATGTACCTTCCAAAGACAGGGGTTGTCCAGGTGGGCAGGGGCTTATCAAATCATGGGTGCTGGGGTTTGGTATAGCAGAGCAGTCAGGGCACAAAGAGGAGACTTTCTGCTCCAGCTCCTTTTGCACTTTGCTTCTTCCCTTGTCCTCCAGATTTGACCCTCTGCAGAGGCTGCTCTTACTGTACCCATCCTGGATCTCAGGCACAGACTCAGGTCTCCTGATTCCAGTTCTACCTTCATCTTCCCCAATTTTGGGACAGCTAAAGAAAGTGCAATGGCAAGATGGAAACCTGTTGTTGTCAGGAAGGAAATGTCAAAAATCAAATTACATCATTGGCTACAGCAATAACATCACCAGAATCAGCAACATTAGACCAGTGACCCAAGTGAATACTACAGGAATCCCAGAAAGTCTTGGGACCTAGGGCAGGCAAGAAGAGAAGTGAGGTTGTGAGATAATGCCATGTTTGCAGAAAACCTCAGAGGGTGCAGATGCCAGATATTTCTCATAATAATTAAATATAAAATATTCAACGCATTTTGAACTGAGTTGAAAATGTTCCAGACATCTTCAATCCCAGGAGAGAATGGAGGGGATGAATGGGAAGAAACCGATGAACACCTTAAGAAGCTGGAATTTAACACGGGTTCATTGTAGTTCACCCAAGCCAGAGAGGGAGTGTCCTGTTTGGGAACCAACTCACAGAGCCCCAATGAAAACCATCATCATAGGTTCTTGATCTGCAAAGGAGAAAAGGGAGAAAGCCCTTCTCAACACTCACAGTCTCATTAGTGATGTGAGTCACTCTAGCGTGTCTTCACTGGTGAGAAAGCAGCAGTAAGTCCGTCTTCTACTTTGGTGCTTATAGCCTTCTAACCAGACACGTGTAGAGAGGAATGTGGCCTTCACATGTTCGCGTCCATGCTCCTCGTACTCCGTGCTCACTCTTGGTGTGGAGGTGTATACCTGTCCAGGCAGCTGGGGAGAGGGTCGAGGGGAGTGTGTACTTTTCCATTATAGGGTCTCTTTTAGCAAAGGGAGAGGGTTCCCCTCACCCCAGTAATGTTGCAGATACAAATCAATATATTCAAACCAACCACTTTGTTTGATTTCATTGTGTACTATTTTTGTAATTTCATTTAAATTATAACGAAATTATTTGTGCAAAGAGTATAAAATTTATTTATGTCTCTTATGACACACAGTCAAATGCCTTCTCTAACCTCAACCCCCATTTCTCCTTCTTCAGAACTATCTGCATTGACAGATTCATTCCGGTACACATTTCTGTTTGTTAATACATGCATTCTCTGGTTTCATTCATCCCACACCTTATCACATATGAGAAATATATTGGAGTACAGGTTAAGAATATAAATAAAATTTCTAACTTCTTAAACTAGTTGTGATTAGAAGTATATTGTCTAATTATGAAAGGATGATTTCTGATTTAAAATTACAAGGAAAATTGGAGTTAAGTAGAAAGAAGGCCACTGTACTTCAATGGATGTTAAAATTGATCCACATAAAAATTAGGTGAAGAAACTCAAAAAAATATCAATTGTTGGGGTGCCTTATAAGAAAATGCTAAAAAAATGGGAAACATTAGTTTTAAAATGGTAATTTTTTAAATGCTTACACAGAATGTAATGGATTGAAGAACCAGTGAAAACAACCAGAATAATTTGAAATAAGTGGAAAGCCATCTTTATATAAATTAAGAAAAATCTCAGTTTCTGATTCATCACTTAGTGGAAACAAATTGAACACACATGAGTGTGGAATAAGATGTGGGAGTAGCAGATCTCAGAACAAACTGCAAGTGCACTTTTCCAAGAGGAGAAAGACATCCTAAATTGCACAGTCACAGCCACAGCCAGTTACTTAAAACATTGGCAGGTGGAGATACTTTGGAGATTCACATTCATTCCATTCACAAGGTTTCTCTCCAGTATGAATGTTGTAATGTTTAATGAGATACTGCCTCTGGCTGAAGGCTATTCCACATTCCTTCCATATATATGGTTTGCCTCCATTATAAATTTTCTCATGGTCATTGTGATTTGATTTGCTACTGAAGGCTTTCGTTCATTCCTTACATATATAGGGTTTCTCTCCAGTTTGTCTTCTCTGGTGTGTAATGAGGCTTGATACCTGAATTAAAGCTTTCCCACATCCATCACATTCATAGGGTTTCTCTCCAGTATGTATACTCAGATGGTTAATGAGGTTTTCCTTCTGTTTGAAGGTTTTCCCACATTGATTGCATATATAGGGTTTTTCTCCAGAATGAAGGCTCTGATGTCTAATGAACTGTTGCTTTTGGCAGAAGGCTTTTCTGCATTCTTTGCATTAATTTTTTTAAAAAATTATTTTTATTGTGGGTAAAAATCAAAATTCTCACAATACATACAAACATTTGCAAAATGATATATATAAATTGTCTATGCATATTTTCATGTTCTGTGAGATATGATTTTTACCTAAAGGCTTTTTCACATGCCTTATATGCATAAGGTTTCTTTGCAGTAGGAAATCTCTTGT
Organism: Tolypeutes matacus; assembly: GCA_026826555.1. Classification (NCBI taxonomy): domain Eukaryota; kingdom Metazoa; phylum Chordata; class Mammalia; order Cingulata; family Chlamyphoridae; genus Tolypeutes; species Tolypeutes matacus. The sequence goes on from JAKSZT010000683.1 coordinate 9,762, forward strand.
ATCTCAGATTTGACATATGAATTAAAGCTTTCCCCACCTATATATGATTTCTTTTCAGTAAGAATTTCCTGATGAATAATGAGGTTTTATTCAGGTTGAAAGTTTTCCCACAAGTATTATATTTCTATGCTTGTTCCCCTGTATGATTTTTAAAATGAAGAGTTAAAATTAACTGTAAAGAGCAGACTACATTCAGGACACTCATATGGTTTCTCTATAGTTTGAGTTTTCTATATTCCATTCGGTTTTGTTTCAGATGGAAGCTTTCACATGTTCATTACAATACTAACTAATGTATGAATATTTCATGCTCAATGAGATTTAATGCCTGGATGAAGGATTTCCAATATTCCTTTTATACATAGGGTTTTACTCCTGTATGTTTCTTTGATGTGACTCCAGCTTTCCCAAATTCATTAAATCCCAAATGGTTTCTCAGAAGGTTTAATTCTCAGGTATCTCTTGAGGTTGAATTTACAAGAAAACTTCACACTCATTACACTTAAAAGGGAGGACTATCATGTGGTGCAAACTGGTAAAACTCATTGCTTTCATTCTTTTCTCCTTACATAGAATCCCTCATGCTTAAGTAAGCATGATGCAAATTCCTTTGAAGTGAAGTTACATTCATAGAAGTGTTATATTGAGGAACAATTCTTGCAGTCAGAGAAAATATTTTCCCAACGTTCTTACATTCTCTGCCTTCATCTTAAGTCTGTAGTGTTGTGGAAGTGGATATAACTTCACTCACAAGCCTTTTGTAATGTGGTTGTCTATGCTTCTTAATGTCTTATGCTTCTTCATAGTTTGCGAGGTGTAGCAAAAGAGTGCTTAGAGGGAAATTTATAGCATTGAATATTTTCATTAGAAGATAGGAAAGATCCAATATCAATCATCTAAGCATCCAATTTGGGAACTGCAACAATATCTCCTATTTATTTGATCTATCTTTCATGGTTCTTCTTGCTTCAAATGAGCATCCCATCTAGTTTGGTGACTTCATAACGAGGAAATTGGGAAGTGATACAGCACTTGATTTACCATGGGGACAAAACCCAGGACATAAATCTACCCTGGAAACTTCAGGCTTCTAAAGGATAAGAAAGGTGCACCTTCCAAAGGTGCATGAGTAAGATGACCCCAGAACATAGGCCAACATGGCAACCCAGGATATCCTGAACACTTTGTTTTGGACTGATTTTTTTTTGTTCAATTATTTTTCTTCTATTTATTTGGATGAGATGTACTATTTAATATTCTTTGAAATTTACTGGAGAAATTATATCTCTTTTGCTTGCCTTTCCCAATCTGCACTTATTATTTATTATTGACTGGCCAAATAACTTATTTTAAAACATTTTATATCCTGCATTAGTCAGCCAAAGGTGTGCTTATGTAAAATACCAGAAATATCTGGGTCATGTTAAAAGGTATTTATTTCGGGTAGAAGCTTACAGTTACCATGCCATAAAGCATATGTTTATTTCTACCCCAAAATCTGTTACCCCATTTTGGAGCAAGACAGCTGCCAAAACTTGCCAAGTTTCAGGCTCCTTGGATTCCTCACTTCCCAGGGCTGCATTTCTCTCTGGGCTCAGCTCCTCTGTTTCCTCCACAAGGTCAGCTGTAGACTGTGAAGCTCTCTAAGCGTTGCCTCTCACCACAAGTTCATCTGTGAACTGTCAGTTGCATGCCTTTTCTCTTTTCCCTGGGGCCTCCTGTCTTTGTGCTTTAGATCTCCAACATAATAACTACTCCTGTTCTGTACTCTTCCATGTCTTTTTATGTTTGAGAATCCACCTGCAAATGCGGGGTTCAACACCCTACTGACTGTGGCACAGTCTATGCCCTTATCATAACTTAATCATGTCCAGATTAACAGACCAGTTTACAAGCATAATCCAATATCTATATTTGGAATTCATAATGATATAAAATTGCAATATATCCATTTACCCATCTTATGTTACGTAATATTTTATGGTGTATTTTAACACTTTATTGATGCCCTAGGCCACGGATATCATTATTACTTTATCCATTCAATACTCATTTAGATATATGTATTTAATTAACAGATATTGTTCTTCAATCCATCCTGAACCTTGAATATTCTGAGATTATTTTCTTTTTGCCTGAAAATATTATTTTAAGTTTCTTTTAAAGTGTGTTACTGCTAGCAAACTAATCAATTTATTTTTTGTTGTTGATCTGTTTATTTTTTTATATTTTTGAAACTTTATTTGTACATTTAATAATTGAAAATATAAACAATTAAAAACTAAAAAGAAAACACAGATGAATAAATATGTACATTTCTCAATTAACAGTAAAGGATGCATATAAATTTCTTCGTTTTGGATCAATCAAGATGGTACACAATATATTTGGTTCATAGTAATGCATTCATACACTATTTGTCCTTTTGTGTCAGGCTTGCTTCCCTCAACATAATGTCCTCCAGGTTCATCCATGTTGCAAAATGTTTTATGACTTCATTTCTTCTTACAGCTGCATAATATTCCATCATGTGTATAGACCACGATTTGTTTATCCATTCCTCTGTTGATGGACACCTGGGTTGTTTCCAACTTTTGGCGATGGTGAATTATGTTGCTATGAACATGAGTGTGCAGATGTCTGTTCGTGTCACTGCTCTCAGTTCTTCTGGGCATATACCCAGTAGTGGTATTGCAGGGTCACGTGGAAAGTCTACATTCAAATTCTTTGGGAACTGCCAAACAGTTCTCCAAAGTGGGTGTATCATTCTACATTCCCACCAACAGTGAAGAAGTGTTCCTATCTCTCCACATCCTCTCCAACACTTATCGTTCCCTGTCTTTTCAATAGTGGCCATTTTGATAGTTGTAAAATGATATCTCATTGTAGTTTTGATTTGTATTTCCCTAATTATGAGTAATATTGAACATTTCTTCATGTGTTTTTTTGCCATTTGTATTTCTTCTTTGGAGAAATGTCTATTCAAATCTTTTCCCCATTTTCTATTTGGGTCATTTGTGTTTTTATTATTGAGTTGTAACATCTCTTCATATATATCCTGGGAATTAAACCCTTATAAGATATGTGATTTCCCAAAATTTTTCCCATTGAGTTGGCTGACTTTTCACATTTCTGACAAAGTCCTGTGAGGTGCAAAAGTGTTTAATTCTGAGGAAGACCCATTTATCTATTTTTTCTTTTGTTAAACGTTCTTTGGGTGTAAGGTCCAAGAAACCACTACCTATTACAAGGTCTTGAAGATGTTTCCCTATATTTTCTTTTAGTAGTTTTATGGTACTGGCA
>JAKSZT010000684.1:0-15815 GCA_026826555.1 Tolypeutes matacus
ATTTTGTTCCACTCTAATCTTTGTGATTTCCTTCTTTCTACTTCCTTTTGGTTTAGTTTGTTGTTGTTTTCCCAATTCTTCCAAGTGTACAGTCAGGTCTTCAATTTTAGCTCTTTTTTTTTTTAATATATGTATTTCTGGCTATGAACTTCCTCTCAGGACTACTTTCATTGCATCCCATAGGTTTTGATATGCTGTGCTGTCGTTTTCATTAGTTTCAAGGTAATTACTGATTTCTTTTGAGATATTCTTTTTGACCCACTGTTTGTCTTAGGGTGTGTTGTTTAACTTCCATATCCTTGTGCCTAACCTGTTTCTCTGGCCCTTAATGATTTCCAGTTTCATTCCATTGTGGTCAGAGAAAATACTTTGTATAATCTCAATCTTTCTGAATTAATTGAGATTTGTTCTGTGGCCTAGTATGTGATCTATGTTGGAGTATATTCCATGTGCACTCAAGAAGAATGTAAATCCTGCTGTATTTGGGTGTAGTGTTCTGTAATGTTTATTAAGTCCAGGTCCTCTAATGTTTTGTTGAAAGCCTTTGTTTCTTTACTGATTCTCTGTCTAGATGTTCTGTCCAATGGTGATAATGTTGTGTTAAAGTCCCCTGCTATAAGTATAGGTGCATTTACTTCTCCACTTAGTTTTTCCAGTTTGTCTCATGTACTTTGAGGCTTGCAAATTAGTTGCATAAATGTTTATGATTGTTCTCTCCTTTTGAGGAATTACCCCTTTTACTGATATATAGCATCCATCTTTGTCTCTTACAATAGATTTGTATTTAAAGTCTATTTTGTCTGATATTAGAATAGCTATTCCTGCCCTTATTTGGATGTTGCTAACTTATAAAATTATTTTCCAGCCATTCACTTTCAGCCTCCTTGAATTCCTGGGATAAAGTTGGTTTTCGTGAAGGCAGCATACAGATGGATCATATTTCCATATCCATTTTGCCAATCTGTGTCTTTTGATTGGTGAATTTACTCCATTAACTTTCAGTGTTATTAAGTGCAATGAATTTCTTACTTCAGTCATTTTTTCTTTGGGTTAATATATGTCATATGTTGTTTTCTTTCTGTTTTTGTCTTTTTAGTTGTTTATAAACTCTCCTCCAACTCTCTCTCCCTTCTTTTTTCCTTTCAACCTGTAGAACTTCCTTTAGTATTTCTCGAAGTGCAGGTTTCTTATTGACATACTCTCTTAATTTCTGTTTATCTGTGAATATTTTGAACTCTCCATCATATTTGAATGCCAGTTTTGCTGGATAAATAATTTGTGGCTGGAAGTTTTTTTCTTTAATATTTTGACTATGTCATACCACTGTCTTCTTGCCTCCATGGTTTCAGATGAGAAACAGCACTTAACCTTATTGTGCTTCCCCTGTATGTGATGGTTCTCTTTTCTCTTGCTGCCTTGAGTATTTTCTCTATGTCTTTAGCATTGGACATTTTAACAAGTATATGTCTTGGAGTTGGCCTGTTTGGATTTATTCTGTTTGGGGTGCACTGTGCTTCCTGGATCTGCACATCCATCTCTCTCAATAGCATTGGGAAGTTTTCAGCCATTATTTCCTTCAGCACTCCTTCTGTTCCTTTTCCCAACTCTTCTCCTTCTGGGATGCCCATAATGCGTATGTTAGTGCATTTTGTGTTGTCAGTTAATTTCCTGAATCCCTGCTGGATTTTTTCTATCTTTTTGTCTATCTGTTCTACTATCTGATTGATTTAAACTGTATTGTCTTCTACATCACTAATTCTTTCTTCTGCGTTTTCAAATCTGTTGCTATGTGAATCCTGCATCTTTTTGATTGCTTGGATTGTGCCATTGATCATCATCATATCCATTATCTTTTTGTGTATGTTTACAATTTCTTCAATATGTTCTCCCAGTGTCTTCTTTATATCCTTAATCTCTTCCTTCACTTCTTTAATTTGGTCCATGATATTTATTTGGAAAGCTTTGATTAATTGTTTAAAGTTCTGCATAATTTACTGATTTTTAATTTACTCATTAGACTGGTCCATGTCATCCTGTGTCTCAGTATGGTTTGTAACTTTTTGTTGCCCTCTAGCCATCATTTTATCTTGATAGGTTTATTCAGTTTATTAGCTTCTGTCTCTGCTCTAGAATTTTATTTAGCTGGTGCTTTGGCATATGTGTTGTTTTCTATTTAACACTTTTTCTTCTTATTTTATTTCCTTTCTTCTTTCAATGTTCCCTTGAAGTCAAAAAATTGGGGCCATAGGAATCAAAAGATGTAAAAAAGGAAGAAGGATAATAGTAATATTGATAAAAGTTAGAAGAGGGGCCAAACAAGTCTAATGAAATGAATATTTAACTCATGTAGGCAGTGTAGAATAATAGGAAAAAAGTGGAGTACATACCCTGGACTGGGAAACAAAATAGAGGAATGTATATATAATGATTTAGAAGTCTATAATTATGATGTGGGAAATAGAATAGAAATTGACACCCTTAAGTTGTGGGCAAATGGAAAAACGTGGTATATAAGAACTACAACAGAAAGCAGAAGGCAGAAAGTTGAAGGAAGGATAAGAGATAGATTGGGATACAAAATCAAAATAGAGAATGGGAATTCATTGAAGAAGAAGCACAGCAAAGGAGAGACAAGGTAGCAGCACCTAATTTTAAAAAATGAAAGAAAAAAGAAAGGGGGGAGGAATGAGGAAAGAAAAGCAAGAGACAACAAATAAACAGAGAAAAACCAAACAACCACACAGGCAAGCAGTCAAACAGAGCTAAGGAGGAATAGTATTCCTACTAGGGTCCTTGTGGGTCCTCTCAACCTGCTTGTGTTTATCAATCAATTTCCCTGCAGGGTTCTATCTGCAGGTTTTGAAGCAGATTTTACCTATTAAACTCAATTAAAAAGAAGAATTCACTTTTCATTTTTTAAAGGGACTCTCTCTTTTTTGGCAAAATACAGGACTCAAAATAAGTCCCCTTCTAGACCACCCCCTTCACTGAATGGACCCTAACTAGGCCCATGGAAACTAATCTAGTACTACCCACTTCCTGGCCTCCCCAGGGGAGCTGAAGCTCTGATGCTAGTCAGTGCAGAATGATAACAATGGTTGTCTCTGCCATTTTTATGGAGCCATACCTCAGCATCACCAGGCTTCTGGGTAAATCAGGTTTTCTCAGCAGATTCGCCTCTTCCTTCAGCCTGACACTGCTTCAAGCCAGCTTATCTGCTCCCCAAAGCTATGAGGGGGTCCAGGCAGCCAAACTGATGGTAGAGAATCCCCTCTCTGCCTTCTGTCAGAACCCTCCCTCTCTTGGAGAGTGCTTCCTCTCCCCAGCTTGGTGGGGTTTGGGGCTTAGCCCTGGGCAGCTAAATAAATCAACTTCCTCAGCAGATATAGCCCTCCCCTCTGCTGGGTGTTGATTCAATCCAGGTATTTTGTTCACCCAAGCTGCAAGGGGTTCCAAGCAGCCAAATCCACAGAAAAGAAAGCTCTCTCACCCTTTTGCCAGAGACCTCCCTCTCTCAGAGAATGCTCCCTTTCACCAGGCCCTGTCAGGTGGGAGTCGTGGCTCAAACTGGCTTGTTTTCCCTGAAGGTGGGGTTCAGTCATCTGTGTTAACCACCACAGGCATGCTTAAACTCACGAATCTCTACCAATCAGTCCACACAATTGATGTGCACAGATAGATGTCCCAAGCTTCTCTCTCCATGCACACACAGCACAGACACCCAGGGAGAACCCTGCCCTCAATCCGCCATCCTCAGGGAGCTCTCAGTGAGTGCCCTCCTAAACCGACACCATATTCTCTTTTCCTGTTCTTCAGTTTTGAAAACTAGGTAAGTTAATTGTTTAATTGGCTGCTACACACTTATTTTCATTTATAATGTCAATATGCTGCTTTTACCTACTACACTGAGAATGCAGTTGTTTCTTAAAGTTGTGAAAACTGAGCAAGTTAATTTTTCATTTGTTGGTATGCACATGTTTCCACTTACAATCAAAGACAAAACAATGGTTTACCTAATGCTCTTGGATTGCAGTAGTTTTTTCTGTTGGGAAAAAAGCAATTTAGTTCTTTAAATGAATGCCATGTACTTAACTTACAGCCAATTGCAAATCAATTGTGAAAACTAAAAACGTTTCTAATTTTATTGGCTGCTATGCCCCTGTTTTATCTTACATTCAAAATCAAAACACTTATTTGACCTAATGCTCTATGAATGAAGGATGTTTTACTTTTTGGAAAACTAAGAGAATTGCTTACTTAATTGCCTGCTACACAGTTGTATTCACTTACAAACAATGTAAAAAAATCTGGTTTATTTAATGTTCTGTGATAGCCCGTGTTTCTTCAGATTTGAATTCCAAGCAGGTAGTTTAATTTGCTGCTATGCACTTCTTTTCACTTACAACAAATGTCAAAACTGTGGTTTTACCTAACACTCTGGGAATGAAGGAGGTTCTTCAATTTTCAAAAATTAAGCATGATACTTGTTTAATAGGATACCATTCAATACTTCTCACAATAAATAAACTAACAATGGTTAAAATTTGTGAATATAAGTGGTTCTTCAGTTTGGAAAATTAAGCAAGTTATTCATTTCATTTCCTTCTATACACTTGTTTTCACATACAATAAATACCAAACACTGGTTTTAACTCATGCTCTGTGAATGTAGGAGGTTCTTCAGTTTTGAAAACTAAAGAAGTTACTTGTAAAATAGGCTGATACACACTTGTTTTCAATTATGATCAATGACAAAACACTGGTTTTATGTAATGCTCTGTAAATGCATTAGGTTCTTCACTCTTGAAAACTAAGCAATTTACATGTTTAATTGGCTGCTATACACTTGTTTTCACTTGCGACCAATGCCAAAACCCTGGTTTTAAATAACACTCCGAATGAACTAGTGCCTTCACTTTTCAAAAATTAAGCATGGTACTAGTTTAATAGGTTACTATTCACTTGTCTCTTACAATCAATGATAAAACATTGGTTTTACCTTTGAGAATGTAAGTGGTCCTTCAGTTTTGAAAACAAAGCAACTTACTCCTTTATTTGCCTGCTACACACTTCTTTTCACTTACAAGCAATGTCAAAATGCTGGTTTAACCTAACATTTGTGATTGCATTAGTTTCTTCAGTTATGAAAATTTAGCAAGTTACTCTTTCATTTGGTGCTTTGACCTTGTTTTTGCTTACAATTAATGTCAAATCCCTGGTTTTACCTAACACTCTGTGAATGAAGGAGGTGTTTCAGTTTTCAGAAATTAAGGAAAGTAGTTGTTTAATGGGCTAAAATTCAATTTTTTTCACTTACAATCAATGTCAATACCTTGGTTTAACATACCCCTCTGAGAATGAAGAAAGTTCTTCAATTTTCAAAAATAAAGCAAGGTACTTGTTTAATAGGATACTTTTTTTCAGTTACAATCAATATCAAAATTGTGGTTTTACCTAACTCTCTGTGAATGCAGGAGTTTATTCAGTTGTGAAAACTAGGACAATTACATCCATAATTGGCTGCTTTGCACTTGTTCTCACAATAAATGAAAAACCACTGGTTTTACCTAAGGTTTTGTGAATGTAAGTGGTTCTTCAGTTTGGAAAACTAGGCATGTTATCATTTAACTGTCTGCTTCACACTTCTTTTCACTTTCAATCAATGTCAAAGCTGTGGTGATACATAAGATTCTATGGATGCAGTCATTTCTTCACTTGTGAAAAACAAGCAAGGCCTTGTTTAATCGGATGCTATGCCGTTGTTTTCACATGAAATAAATATCAAAACACTGGCTTTACCTCATGTTTTGTGAATGTAAGAATATCTTCAGTTTTGAAAAATAAGCAAATTACAATTTTATTTGGCTGCTATGGCACTTTTTTCACTTACTATCAATGTCAAAACACTGGTTCTACTTAATGCTCAGTGAATGCTGAGCGTTCTTCAGTTTTGAAAACTAAACATGTTACTTCTTTAATGGGCTGCTATGCACTTGTTTTCATTTACAATGCCAATATGCTGGTTTTATCTAATATGCTGAGACTGCAGGTATTTCTTCAAATTGTGAAAATTAAGGAAGTTACTTTTTCTTTGGGTTACTATGCACTTGTTTTCACTTACAATCAATGACAAGGAATGGTTTACCTAATGCTCTTGGAATGCAGTAGTTTCTTTGGTTGGGACAACTAAGCACTTTACTTCTTTAAATGAATGCTATGAACTTGTTCCCACTTGTACTCAAGGGTAACTCAGTTATGATACCTAACACTCTGTGGATGCAGTAGTTTCTTCATTTGTGAAAACTAAGCCTGTTACTTCTTTAGTTGGCTGTGATGCACTTGTTTTAAATTAAGCAATGTCAGAACCATGGTTTTATCTAATGTTCTTGGAATGCAGTAGTTTCTTCTTTTGTGAAAACTAAGTAAGTTATTTCTTTAATTGGTTGCTATGCACTTGTTTTCACTTACTTTCAATATCAAAACCCTTGTCTGACCTAATGCTCTGGGAATGAAGGAGGTTCTTCTATTTTGGAAACAAAGCAAGTTGCTTAACTGCCTGCTAAACACTTTTTTCACATACAATAAATGTCAAAACTATGATTTTAGCTAATGCTCTGTGAATTCATGAAGTTCTTCAGTTTTGAATTCAAAGAAAGTTTTTCAATTTGAAGCTATGTCCTTGTTTTCAATCACAACCAATGTCAAATCCCTGGTTTTACCAAACACTCTGTGAATGAAGGAGGTTCTTCAATTTTCAAAAATTAAGCAAGATACTTGTTTTGTTTCTTATTGGGTTTCTCTTTGTGTCTCCTTGTTGCATCAGCTTACCGTGCCAGCCCATTGGGTCAGCTTGCTGTCTTGCTCGTCTTCTCGCCCCATGTGGTAGATGCTTGAGCCACATCCACTTCCCAATCTCCAGGCCTTTGCACATGCTAGTCGTCCTGCCTCAAACACTCTTCTCACTTCTAGGAAAGATCTGGCTAACATCTACTCAATCTTCAAATCTTGGATTAAATATCAGTTTCACTGGGAAGCTTTATTTGACCTCACACCTCCAAATCTGGGATGTTCTTATGTTATCCCTAGTGCCAACTGGAACAAAGTAGACATTCAATGAGTGTACTGAGGGAGTTGGAATGAAACAAAGCTTGGATAATTTTTGATCTATGGTCTCAAATCAAATGAACACTCCTAGAATTGTCAGGCAAAAATAAAATGAACAAAAGATCCTAAAATACCTTTATGGCTTCTTAATCATTATCAGTTGAAATAGTCTGGGGAAATGGAATTGAATGCCACACAATTTACTTATTTGGTTGTTCACTTCAGGGTTTCTCACCTCCTCTTTCTAACCCGACACACTCAATAGTAGCTGCTTTAAAACCACCCTGAATGATGTCATTTAAAACTGAGAACTTTGCAGTTTCATCCCACCTAATTATAATCACCTACCCTGTCCACCCCCACCCTCCCACCAGTACCTGAAGGGGAACGAGCACCATGTTGCTCAGAGAGGCTGAGGCCACTGCTCTTGCTGCTGCTGTTTTAGGGGGAGGCTCTATGAAGCTCTCAGGTGTGGCCAGCTGGCCAGCTGCTGGAGGAAAGCTGGGTGCCACTGCACCTTTCCCAAGGGGCTGCGTCTGTATTTGGTCATGCTGTGGAGTCAACCTGAGTTTCTGGAGAAGATCAACGCTGGGAAGGGATGTACTGGCTGTGCTTGTCATGTTCAAGGGGGCCCTGAAGGGGCTGTGGCTAGCAATCAGACCAGAGTGGCTTAGCTCAGGGACTGGTTGATTCAGGAGTGGAGACCTCTGTCTAGGCGTGGTCTTCACTGCCTGCATCATAGTGTTGTTTCGAGGTAAGCTGGGGGGAATCTGTGTAGTAGTAGCTTCTGCTGGCAGAGTAGGACTAACAACAGGGCTCAATGGGATCGTGTAGCTTGGGGCATGCTTTTCGTGAAACTGTGTGATGGAGGCAGGAGTGATTAGCACTGGGGTGGTGACTTCAGGTTGAATTGGGTGGTGGGCAGCAGATTGTACACCCAGGTTTTCTGACCGAGGAGTGCCTCCTGACTGTTCAAAGGAAAAAGATAGGAATGGGCTGGGTTCTTTCTGGGAGGCTTCTCCAGGTAGCTTCTCTACTTCTTCTGAATCAAGGCTGACAACTACTGGCTGTTCCTTTGGCAAAGAGGTTCCAAATAATTCTTCCACTGTCAGATGTTTGTGTCCAGATGGAGCAGGCTGAAAAACAAATCAAACCACCCAATGAAAGAAATCTCTTACAAGTCAGGATACTCAAACTTCAGTACCATCAACCTTAACAGTGTGCAGAAGGAAGGAAGATGTTAGAATTTACCTTTTTTTCTTGGCAGATGGATATAAGGTGAAGGAAGAGGCAACTGCCTTATCGCAAAGCTAACTGTGTCTCATTGTCTCATGTCAGTAACACATATAGGAAAACAATACTCTAGATAACAGACCAAATGCCGATCAAATGCTCCTACCTTTATTTCTACTGTTTTTTTTTTTTTTTTTTACCAGGAGGTCCCGGGGTTTGAACCCAGGTCCCTCCATATGGGAGATGGACGCCCAACCATTTGAGCCACATCTGCCCCCCTCTACTGTTCTTGATAAAATACCAGGCACCTAACCTTGAGGACTGGGTCCCAAATACCAGATACTAAACTTAACATTACTTTTTTATAGTAGGCCAATCCCCTTCCCTACCTACAAATCACAGAATCTGTAAGATAAAATAAAACCTTTAAGCTTGAAAATGTAAAACTTACATTATACTTTAGCAACTTGGCTTGATACCATTACAACTATTTAAAGGACAAATATGTATGCTTTGCACTCGTGAGCCTTCCTCCACCTTCAAGCACTACTGCCATGTTCATTTAATCTTTATTTACTGAGTACTCATAGAGTGCCAGGTCCTGTTCTGACCTGCGTCCAGGGGACATAGTGAGGAGTAACAAAAAAAGCCCTACCCTGGAAAAACAGGTGTAATACGAGGGCATTTTTGGGACTTGAGAATTGTCCGAATGACACTGCAATGACAGTTACAGGCCATTATATATCCTGCCATAACCTACAGAATTGTGTGGGAGAGAGTGTAAACTACAATGTAAACTATAATCCATGCTTAGAGGCAATGCTCCAAAATGTGTTCATCAATTGCAATGAATGTACCACACTAATGAAGGTTGCTGTTAATGTGGGAAAATGTGGGAGGTATGGGGAGTGGGGCATATGAGAATCCCCTATATTTTTTATGTAACATTTATGTAATCTAAGAATCTTTAAAAATAAAAAATATATTAAAAAGAGAAAAGAAAAAAAGAAAAGAAAAGAAAAAGCCCCACCCTGAGAGAGCTTACATTCTACTGGGAGACAAACCTAAGTACTTTGAAAACACAGGCAGTTCTGACTTATGCTTTTATTCTTAAAGTATGTGGACCATTTAGTTGTTTAGATATGTTTCTATGGAAAAAAATAATTCACTGAAACACACGAATCTTAGGGTCTCAGAAATTATAAAGGCCCCAAGATACACTGCATCTGAAGAATAACAGTGATAGCACTAGAGTAGGATCACATTTCCACAGGAAAACATACTTAGTTTTCTCCAGGCAAACAGTTGTTCTGCTGCTGGACAAATAATGACTGAGTTTTCTAGAGGCAAGGCATTGTGCTGTGATGGGAGGGAGTGAGGAAAAGAGGCAAGGAGGTTCAACTGTGCTAAGGGCTTTCCTAAGGCAAAGCTGCAGGGTCCCATGGGAAAGGAGGAGGCACCCAGAGGACTGTAAGCTGGGGGGAGGGAAGAGCTGAGTTGGCTGGAGAGCACAGTCACTCCGGGAGGTGCAAGTATCTCAGCATGGCTGGGTTGGAGAAGTTGAGGAAGAAGAGAAGTGACAGAGGAAAGAGAGAAGCACTGGCCAGACTGCAGAATGTTTAGAGACACATTATGGGAACTGGACTTTATTCAGGAGGCAATGTGGCTTATTCAGGGAATGACCCATTCTGCTTTATATTTTAGGATGTGCACTTTGGTGCCATGCCAAGAACAGACTAGAGGAGCGAGACTCAGGCTATTACAGGCATCCAGCAGAGAAACAACTAAGGGCCTGGCAAAGAAGAGGGTGAAAACTGAGGCGAGAGAATGGAAAGAAGTTGGTGGCTGGCGAGCTGAGGGAAGGGAGCCAAGAGACACCCTCATTTCAGGCAAGCCCAGGAAGGCCCCTAGGTTGATGGTGGAAGGGGGAAGACAAGGTCAGTTTTGAACATTTCACAGATTTCTGTCTGACATTTTGAATCTGCAGAAAGTGATATGAAGGTACTGATTTGGAAGTCGTCAAAACACAAAGATGATAATATAAATCAAGGGAGCAAAGATATTCTCTCAGAAGACTGCGGGGACAAAAGAAGGATGGCAGGGACAGAGCCTTAGTGCCCTCTCAATCACAAGGGGGCGGGGCCTCAAATAGCACCAAGGGTGGCCAGACACTGTTCCTTTCTAGCAATATAAGCCACCTAGTTGAGTCTCAGCTACTCTGTGAAGGGAGTATCCTTGGGGGGCTGAAATGTATAGAACCAGCACATACAAAGTGCCTGTTCAGCCTTAACACGCATCATAAAAACAGCAGAGATCAAGTTCCTCCAAGCCCGACTTTCTCACTTATTCCCTGATCCATGCCCTTCCTTCTTGTCTGCCCAAACAATGGCACCACCACCCAGTAACACAGATTCAGTAACTACACAGTAAAGAGGCTCAACAATGCTCTCCCAAAGGTCTCCCAGAGAGGGAAAGTTTTGCATGCAGAAGAGAGGGTACTCACCTACATAGCAGGGCACTTAAGTGTGAATGTGTGTGTGTGTGTGTGAGAGATGGAGGGAAGGTGATCCCCTTTGTCAAGGAGGGATTCATGTCAGACAACAAGGAAAGGAGGGTAGCACTGAGGACCGAGGATGCAGGAGGGACAGAAAGTTAGGGGTGCCATTTTGTATTTTTTTTCTGGTATGGGCTCAGCATCATCTACACAGCACTTTGAAATAACTTCAAGCACTACTGCTGTGTAGAGGAAAATGCAGCAGCCTCCTAAGTTGTAAAAAAAATTGTAACTGCATGCTCAACCTTTTTATCTTAGAAAACATTCAATAAAGAAAATTCTACTAATATTAAAAAGCCAACATAATGTATCTTGGCAAGTTAAAGTGACAAAAGGCTTTTGTTTAAGTCAAAGATTCTCAAACAGCAATTTAGGCCCCCAACTATTACTCTGTAGTGTGAGACTAGTAAACCTGTCTTGTCACAATACTTTCTAGCACTTTAAGCGTTTTTTCCATATTCAGAACCTCACTTCAAACATAAGGCACTAATAACACCTAAACACAAACTGTGGAGGTTAAAAAAAAAATGCAAAAGATCTTATATGGTTCCATTTCATCCCATTTTTACTTCTGAAAAACTGTAGAACTCAGGGTCTGGAATCAAAGACAGGTGTTCAATTTCTAGCTGTGTTACCTGGGAAAATTACATCATCTATTTAGTCCCTTCATCTAAAAAATGGGGATCACTGTGATAATTACCTCATATGGTTATACAGAAATTGGCTATAATTATCAGTATATGATCAGTACATAGCCTTAACAGTGAAAAATTTGTGTTTGGATGCTTTAAAAAAAAATAACACTGTTGAGATATTAAAAATTCAGGGAGTGGATGTGGCTCAAGCAGTTGAGCACTCACCTCCCACATGGAAGGTCCCGGGTTCAGTTCCCAGTGCCTCCTGAAAATACAAAAACAACAAGTAAAACAAACAAAAAACCCAACCCAATGTGGCTCAGTGGTTGAGCACCGGCTTCCCACATACGAGGTCCTGGGTTCAATCCCCAGGCCCCGATACCTTCAAAAAAAAAAAAAAATCACTGAATCCTTCTAGAATACCATACCTCCGTAATACAAAGCAACAAGATCACTTGGTGGGGGGAAAAATCACTTGGTAGGATACCAGGCTATGCTATTTATTATAAATGACCCTGTCTTTCTTTGATGCAAGGAATCATCAAGTACATAGCTGTTTGTTGTTTAACACCCCCCCCCGTAACATTTCAAATGCTTCCAATGTAAGTCAACACAGACAACAAATTTTCATCTGGGACACAATTCTTGTTCCCTCTGTCCAGGCCACATGTAACTATGTAACTGCAGTGAGATGCACAGATTCTGTTTCCCCTTGCTGAAATGAGACTTATTCACTTTTGGATCCCTGGCACCAAATGTCTTTGATGAGCACAGAGATAATTTCTTTTTATACATATTATGTTTAGAACAAAATGGTCAAGATTGCTTGGCAAAAAAAAAGTATAGGAAAAACACACTAATTCTTATTAATGAAAATTATGAGGATCCTCACCACCACATTGTTTCATGTATATGAACACATGCACATCAACATTTACATGTATCTACTTCATGCTGCCTCCCTACAACTTCTTCCAGGCTGGAAACAGATTCTCAGACCTTCTCTGGAATAGGGTATGTGCTAACATATTAGGGTTTCAGAGGTCTTCTCCCATATAACAAGGAATAAATGAAGTTGTGATGGCAATAATAGCTATCATAGAGTGGAGGAGGCCCCATATTGAGCACTTTACATTCATTACTCTATTAACCTGAGACAGTAAGCATTATTATTATTACTGCCATTACAAAGACAATGCCCAAGCATACTGACCAAACCAGACACCAACCCAGTTCCTGTAATACAATCCACATGCTTAACCATCATGCTACCATGCTGAGATGTCAGTTAAGCAGATTATATGGTGCTATTTACCTCTGGAAATCAGAGGTGCAGCTGAAGCTTAAATAATTAAGAGGTGGCTACAGGTCAAAACGAATCACCTCTTGGAAATACCTACCTGGCTGAATTATAGTCACAAAAGCCTGGGTGAACAGAGCATGCCTCTCCACACAAGCCGCCAATATTTTTCAGAGACGTCTCTGGATTTGAGAGGACATTCCCTTCACTTGTCTGTGATAAGAAAAATGAGCTGCATTCTTGCATAGCTGGACTTAATTATTCATGGATTCACCTTCCATTAATGACAGAAAAAGTGAAATTTCATTCTTTCCTCATGTCTGCATATGCTTAAAGACTGGACTCTTAAGTTTTGTAAAACCTCACTTAAATCAAGTGTAGGTCTCACATTTCCCTTGGGAAACGGAATTCACAGTGAGCAACAATATATATGGTACACAACAAAATTCTAATATACCGTATCAGGTTTTACTTAGCTCCTTCCTCATCCGATAGCTCTTGCTGTTTAGAATTTCCTATTTCTGTTTGGATTTATTAGGTCCATGTCAAATTTTCCAGCTTGCCGGACTGGGCACATTAAGGCAGGTACTAACTAGTCTAGACTATAGGAACCAAAAACCAACAAGCCAAACAACAGGAACAGTTACAGAGGGAATTTTAATAAGTGAATTATGAAATTGAAGTGGAATTTAACAATATTAAGCCTTGACAGCACTATTTTCTTCTCAGCACTAGATGGCAGCATGACTAAAGGAATGTAATTATCTGCCTATAGGGGTTGATTATGGATTTGAGCTAATTTTGGTCAATCACATGACTCTAGATAATATCCAGACCTCAACATCTTACAAAATTTTGTTGCACTGGCCCAAAAATGTAATTTTCAAAATACATGAGGAAGGAGAGGGAGAAAGATGGTGGAGCAAGAAGATCCAAGGCTCCACCCTCCCACAACATCATTGAAAAACCAGCAGACACTAGCAGAACAAACTTTCTCAGAGTTCTGGAAAACAGTTACAGGGATGCAGTAACTGGGAGAGTCCCAAATTAAGGCAAACCTCCAGGCACCTTTCTTGGCCCTTCCCCAGCTCAGCACAATGCCAGATGGGTGTGGTGCCAGCCTGCGCTCCCAGGGCATGTCCCTGGTCCCTGAGGGAGCACAGTAACTCTTATGCAAGTAGTGGGGTGCATATATTTCTGACTCATCTGTGGGGAAGCATCCTGAAGGAATGATCCAGGACGCTTGCTGTTTTGCAGATACCAGAACTTGCTGGACACAGAAGCTAGCAGGGCTACAAACACATCTTAAGGAAACAATCCAATTATATACAGCTGCCTAGGGCAAAGAATCACCAGTTCAGACATATAACAGTACCCAGGGAGGTAAGAGAAGCTATGAATTTCCTGGGGAAAACTTGGCCCACCCATTCTGATCCCTGTAAACGGAGGAATTGATAAGGCTAGGCTCCCATGCTCAGAAAAGACCTGCTTTAACCCCGGGCTGTTCTTCAGGATTATTAGAAGAGAGCATAAGCACAGAACCAATCTGCAAAGGCTGAGAGAGGTATTTTCATGCTTTCTCCCATAACACTAGTGGAAAATAATCTTAAAGATTAGAGGCTTTAGTAACAATATACAACAAAAGATATGGTATTTGCATAAATAGTTTGGGGAGAAAAATCACTAAACAAAGACGACTACTATAGCATTCAACATAAGGAAAATAAAACCCTGTCAAGACAAGGGAGAAAATCTGATTTCCAGATTTAAAATTGAAACACTTAAATGTCCACACTTCAACAACAAAAATATAACAAGGTATACAAAAATATAACAGGCATACAAGGCAACAGGAAAAGATGGTCCATTCAAAGAAACAAAATAAAGCAGCAGAAACCGTAAGTGAGGAAGACCACATACTGGACATACCAAAGACTTAAAAAAAACCTGTCTTGAATGTGCTCAAAGAAATATGGAATACATGCTCAAAGAAATAAAGGAAATCAGGAAAATGACATATGAGAACAAAATGGGAATTACAATAAAAAGAAATTATAAAAAGGAATCAAACAGAAATACTAGAGCAGAAAAGCAGAGAATGGAAATTAAAAACAAAAACAAAAAACCAACCAACCAACCAAAAACAACCACAACCCCCCACCCCAAAATGTCCCCAAAACACTAGAGGGGCTATCAACAGCAGGCTGGAATTGGCAGATGAAAAAATCAGCAAACTTTAAGATAGGACAGTTGAAATCATTCAGTCTGAGAAGCAATAAGAAAAAAGAATGATGTGACCCGTGGGGCACGTTAAGAGTACCAATACACACATTACTGCTCTACATTAATAGTATGAGACTTCAATAAACCACTTCAATACTGGAAAGACCATCTAGACAAAACAAACAAAAACAAAAACAATAAGGACACAGAATACTTGACCAATACTATAAACCAATTAGACCTATAGACAGAAAACTTCACACAATAACAGTAGAAAACACATTCTTCTCAGGTGTACATGTATCATTCTCTAGGACAGACCAAATGTTAGGTTTCAAAATGAATCTCAATAAATTCCAGATAGAAATCATAAAAAGTATCTTCTGGGGGAACAGCTGTAGCTCAAATGGTTGAGCCCCTGTGCTGGGTACCTCCTAAAAACAAACAAACAAAGAAAAAACCAAACAAGGATAAAAGTAAATAAATCTTATAACTCTCAGAGAACTGGGATTAGAAGGGAACTTCCTCAACATGACAAAGGGCATATATAAAAAACCCACAGCTAACACCATCACCAACAGTGAAAGGCTGGAAGTGTTCCCCTAAGATTTTTTTTTTTAAATATATATATATATATATATATTAAAGATTTTATTTATTTATTCATTTATCCCCCCCTTGCTGCTTGTGCTCGCTGGGTCAGCCAACCACGCCGTGCGGGCAGGCTTGCCTTCACCAGGAGGCCCTGGGAACCAAACCCGGGGCC
>JAKSZT010000686.1:0-20260 GCA_026826555.1 Tolypeutes matacus
AGTTTGATTCCATTGATCTATGTGTCTGTCTTTATGCCAGTACCATGCTGTTTTTATCACCGTGGCTAGGTAATACAACTTAAATTCTGGAAATGAGTCTTCCAACTTAGCTTTTCCTTTCTAAGATGTTTCTGGCTATTGAGGACCCCTTACCTTTCTAAATAAATTTGATAATCATGTTTTCCACTTATTTTAAAAATGCTGGTAGAATTTTTATTGGGGTTGCATTGAATCTGTATATTAATATGAGTAGAATTGGCATCTTAATGACACTTAGTCTTTCAATCTATGAGCATGGAATATTCTTCCAATTACTTAGGCCTTTTTTAAAATTTCTTTTAACAATGAGTTGTAGTTTTCTGAATACAAGTACTTTAAATTGTTGGTTAAGTTTATGCCTAAATATTTTGGTTTTATCTGTCATATTTTATTTTCGCCACTCTTTTGATGCTTTTAGTTACTTTTGTTGATGTAATTTTCATTTCTAGATTCTCTTCCAGGCCTCTCTTTCCTGTCTTTAATTTTTAGGCTGTAGCACACCCTTTAGTATTTCCTGCAAAGCAGGTCTCTTGGTTACAAACTCTCTCAGTTTCTGTTTATCTGTGAATATTCTAAACTTGTCCTAATTTTTGAAAGACAATCTTGCTGGATATAAGATTCTTGGCTGGATGTTTTTCTCTTGCAGTATGTTAAATATATCATACCACTGTATTCTTGCCTCCATGGTTTCTGGTGAGAGATCAACACGTAATCTTATTGCGTATCTCCTATACATTATGCATTATTTTTCTCTTGATACTCTCAGAATTCTCTCTTTGATTTTGGCATTTGACATTCTGATTAGTATGTGTCTCGGTGTTGGTCTATTAGGATTTTTTCAAATGGGAGTACATCGTGCTTCTTGGACATAAATATCTATGTCCTTCAATAGGGTTGGCCAATTTTCTACCAATATTTTTTTCAAATATTCCTTTTGCTCCTTTTCCCTTCTCTTCTCCACCTGGGACACCCATGACACATGTGTTTGAAAATCTCTTGCTGTCTTTGGTTCCCTGAGACCTTGCTCACGTTTTTCCAAACTTTTCTTCATCTGTTCTTTTGTATGAGCACTTTCAGAGGCCACTTCTTCAAGCTCACCAATCCTTTCATATGCCTCTTCAAATTTGCTATTATATGATTCCAGTGTACTTTTAATTAATTTATTGCACCTTTCATTCCCATAAGATCTGCTATTTTTCTGTGTATGCTTACAAATTCTTCTTTTTTTTTTTTTTTTTTAAGGATTTATTTATTTATTTACTTTTATCCATTTTTACACCCCTTCCCCCTCCCCCCCCATTTTTGCTGTTTCTGTGTCCATTCGCTGGGCAACTCTGTGTCCATTTTCTGCCCTCTCTTCTCATCCTTCTCCTCCTGTCTTCACTGGGATTCAATCCTTGGAATCTCTGATGTAGGAGAGAGGCATCCTGCCCGCGCAACCTTAGTTGCTGGTTTTTCGGTGCGTCTCATCTTGCCTCTCCCTTGTGTCACTCTCCTATTATGTCATCATCTTGCTGTGTGGCTCGCGGGAACTGGTGGTACGCCCGCGTACAGGGCCTGGCGGCCCACGCACCTTCTATATATTTTTTAAATTTTTACCAGGAGGTCCCGGGGATTGAACCCAGGTCCCTCCATATGGGAGATGAACGCCAACCAGATATAGCCCCCTGCTATATCTCTTAAGGTTGACCAGAGATACCTAGAGTTACAGTCTTTTCCCATACAGGATGGACATATAATAAATCAGGCTTAGTTTATCACCAGCATTCTAAAAACCAGACCTAGGGAGGAAAACGAGGTCTGGGGACACATGCATGGTTTCTAATATAGCGAATGTTTAGCCCACCCTGATTATCACAGAATCAGGACAGTGAGAATATTCGCAACAAATTCTTCTTTGTGTGCATCCAATGTCTTCTTAATAGCCTTAATTTCTTTAGCCATCTCATTGAATTTATTAAGGAGATTTGTTTGAACATCTATGATTAGTTTTCTCAAATCCTTTATGTATCTGGAGTCTTATCTTGTTCTTTTAAGTGGGCCATATCTTCCTGTTTCTTGGTGTGGATTGTAATTTTTTGTTGGTGTCTTGGCGTCTGGCTTACTAGAATATATATTCTGGGTACAGTTTTTCTCTTTAGTTTAGGGCTTCCTGCTCTTCTCCCTTGCTGGTTGTGTAGTAGGAGCCAAGTATGTAGTTGGTGCTATAGGCTGTGGGGGCTCATGCTATCCTCATTGCCCCAAGGACCACTGAAGCTTCTCCCAAATTTCCCCTTTGCCAGTGTTAGGGACAGAGCCACAGCTGTGTGCAATAATCCAATTCATGCATGCTTAGACTGTAGTTGCCCAGACAGACTGATGAAGCTTTATGCCCCTTTCTTCCCTGCCTGGGGCAGGAATAGAGCTGCATGTGTAGGCAGCATTCTATGCATTGCAGGTCGATGGTGATCAGAGTTGCCCCAGGAGACTTCTAATTAAAGAGTCTGTGCCAGCTAAATGTACCTGCAATTACCTGGATAGGCTGGTGCTGGGCCTTTCATATTCTTCCCTGCTAGAGGTGGGGCTGAAGCCTAGACTAGGGCTGCAGGCCAATCTGGGTGAAAGAAACACGTGTCTACTGTTATTGTGATTTTCAGTCATCCCGGCTTCCCCTCATGCTCAGGGTGGAGTCAAAATGGCAGCTACTGGCCTCCTTCTGACATGGACAGGCTCAAACTTTAGCTGTTCTTGGGGTTATACTTTAGCCAGCCGAATTTACTAATCAGTAGCTGAAATTGGTGGCCAACCGTCTCTTCCTCCCCTGCTTTTGGAAAATGGAGCTTCCAATTCCTGCTACAGAATAGATCCTGGGGTTGCTTGTGCTGCCAAAGTAGGATGATCACTGGCCTCTTAGGCGTGGACAATAATTTCCTGGAGAGGCTGACTCAGGTCCCCCCAGCCTCCTCCCTGCCTGATGTGGGCCTGGGGCTTAGGCTAGTGTGACAATCTGATTTAGATGGAAAAAAAGTCAGTCCCCACCAGCACTGTGATTTTTCAGTCAGCTCTGTTTCTCCTCTTGTCAGGTTTGGAGTTAAGATGGCAGCCACCGGCGTCTTTCTGACTTGGACAAGTTCAAACTTTAGCTGTTCTTAGGATTATACTTGGCCCACCAAATTTACTAATCAGAAGCTGGTTGGTGCCCAACAGTCTCTTTCTCCCTCATTTTGGGAAGTGCAGCTTTCAATTCCAGCCACAGAACAGCTCCCGATGTGACTTGTCATTCTTTGGCCCGCTTTTGGCTCTTTTTCCATTATTTTTGTGAGAATATTCAGCCTGCCACTTGTCCATTGCCATCTTCCCACAATCCTTATTCCATACGCATTTGCAGTCACTTTTCAATCCCTCTATCCTTCCCAAGCCATACATAACCACTGATCTATTTCTGTCTCTCTATATTTTTGGATTTAAATGTCATTTAAATAGAATCATACAATATGTAGTACTTTGAGCCTGGTGTCTATCACTTAGCATAATGATTTTGTTATTTTTAAATGAAATATTTGGATATACAGAAATTACATTTTTAAAAGTCCTGTGTATTCCACTATTTTTGATACTTTGCATTTGTGGTGTAATAATTGAGAAAAGTAGATTAGTACTCTTATTAACTATAGTCCATATTTTGCATAAAGTTTATTTTCCCATATGCCACTTTATTATTAATGCCTTGTAGTACTGTTGTATATTTATTATAATTCATGAAATAACATTCTTCAGCTATTAATCCCAGTCCATTGTCCAAAAGATGGTTTATTGTTTTATATAATCCCATGATTTTTCTTCTAACTTTCATTATGGCAACATACACAGTCCAAAACTTCCCCTATCAACCACATTTGCATACATAATTTAGTATTAATTTACAGTCCTAATAATGTGATACCATCACAAACAACCATTTACAAACCTTTACAATCAACCTTAATTCTGCACAAATTAAGCTTCATCTCCCTGTTTTCTACACCAATCTATCACCTGGCAAACTTTATTCTAGATTCTAATTTTATGAGCTTGCTTATGATAATTAGTTCATATCAATGAGATCATACAATATTTTCCCCTTTGTTTCTCACTTATTTCACTCGACAAAGTATTCTTAATATTCATCCATGTTGATGCATGCATCAGGACTTCATTCCTTTCTAGAACTTAATAATATTATATTGTATGTGTATATCACAGGTTGTTTACCCATTCATCTGTTGATGGACATGGTTTGCTTCCATTATTTGGCAATTGTGAATAATGGTGCTATGAACATTGGTTTGCAAATATCTGTTCGAATCCCTACATTCAATTCTTCTCTCTAGTGGTGGCATAGCTGGGTCCCATGGCATTCTTAGCTTCCTGAGGAACTGCCAAACTGTCTTACACAGTGGCCACAAATTTCACATTCCCAGGAGTAATGAATGAGTGATACTATTCCTCCACATCCTCTCTAACACTGGTATGTTTCTGTTTTTTTTTTTTTTAATAGCAGCCATTCTAGTGGGTGTAATATGATATCTCATTGTGGTTTTGATTTGTTTTCCTCTAATAGCTAGTGAGGTTGAACATCATTCCATTCATTTTTTGGTCATATTTTTATTTGCCCATCTGTTAATTGGATTGTTTATCTTTTTATTGATTTCATTATATATTCTGGATGGTAAACCCTAAAGATTATGTGGTTTCCAAAGACTTTTCTCCCATTGAGTAGGTTCTCTGTTCACTTTCATGACAAAGTCCTTTGATTCAGAAAAGGTTTTTTTTTTTTTTTTAAATTTTGATGAGGGCCCATTAATCAATTTTTTTCTTTTGTTGTTTGTTCTTTTTATATAACCTAAGAGACCATTGCTAAGCACAAAATCTTGAATATACTTCCAAACATTTTCTTTTAAGGGTTTTACAGGGAAGCGGCTGCGGCTCAATCAGTGGGGCTCCCGTTTGCCATATGGGAGGCCCCAGGTTCGGTTCCCGGGGCCTCCTGGTGGGGGCGGGCCTGCCCGCACGGCGTGGTTGGCTGACCCAGCGGGCACAGGCAGCGAAGTGAGGGGGGGATGAATGAATGGATAAATAAAATCTTTAAAAAAAAAAAAAAAGGGTTTTACAGTATTGGCTCTTAAATGTAGGGCATTGATCCATTTTAATTAATTTTTATATGGTGTTAGACATATAAAATCATAGCCATTCTTATCCAAAGAGAGTCTTATTTCATTCTCTCATATATGGATATTCATTTCTCCCAGCAGCAGTTTTGAAGATATTCTTCCCAGTTGAGTAGACTTGGCAGCCTTATCAAAAATCAATTGACCATAGGTGTGAGGGTCTAATTCTGAACTCTTAATTCAACTGCATTTGTAGATATACCTGTCCTTGTTCTGGTACCATGCTCTTTTGATCACTGTAGATTTGTCATGTGCTTTAAAGTCAGGAAATGTGAGTCCTCCAACTTGGTTTTTCTCTTTCAAGATGTTTTTGACTATTTGGGAATCCATATCCTTCCAAAAAATTTGATAATTAGCTTTTCCATTCCTGCATTGCAGACTTGAAATTCTGCATTATAGACTATTGATTGGATTTGAGTTGAATCTCTAAAGCATATAAGGTAGAATTGATATATTAATGAGGTTTTGTTTTCCACTCCATGAACATGGGATGCCTTTACATATATTTAGATTTTTTTAAAAATTTCTTTTAGCAATGTTTTGTCATTTTCTGTGTACAAGTTGTTTACATATTTGATTAAATCTATTCCTAGATATTTTATTCTTTTAGTTGCTATTATAAATGGACATTTGTCTTGATTTTCACTTCAGCTTGCTCATTATTTGTGTATAGAAATACTACTGATTTTTGTGTGTTGATCTTATACTCTGCCACTTTTCTTTATTAGTTTCTTTTCAATTTTTCAGGACTTGATTTATATAGGATCATTTTGTAACAATAGAAAAAAAATGAGTTCTTCCTTTCCAATTTGGATGCTTTTTATTTATTTTTCTTGCCTAATTGTTCTGGCTAGATCCTATAATATGATGATAAATAGCAGTGGGCATTCTTGTCTTTTTTTGAGATCTTAGAGGGACAGCTTCCATTCTTTCTCCTTTAAGCATGATGTTAGCTATGGGTTCCTTATCCATGAACTTTATCATGTTGAAGACATTTCCTTCTATTCTTATTGCTCTAAGGGTTTTATCAAGAGATGATACTAAATTGAGTCAAATTATATTTCAGATCTTGGTGGAAAGAAGCCAGTCTAATAGTGTAGGTTGGGGGGAAAATACACCAAATATAAGATATGTACTATAGATTGTATTAATACTTTAAGGATGCTTTCGCATAGTTTGTAACAAAAATTTCACAACAGTATAGGGTGGTGGTGGTGGTGGTGGGGTGATGTATGGGACTTTTGCATGCTGTATTGCAAGTTTATTTTGTAAGTTCACAAATTTAACATACACTTATTGTTTATGTATTTCCATGTATGAATGATATACTTCAATAAAATGAAAATCTTAAAAAATATATTTGTCTCAATTGAGATGATTGTGAAGATTGTGTGTTTTCCACTTCCTAGAGTTAATGTGATGTATTTCATTAATTTATTTTCTTATGCTGAACACCCTTGTATACCTGGTGAAAAAAAAACAATTGATCACAAAATCTAGTTATTTGGATGTGATGTTGGATTCAATTTACAAATATTTTGTTGATGATATTTGCATCTATATAATTAAGAGAAATTGGTCTGTAATTTCATTTTCTTATATAATCTATATATGGCTTTGATGATATAAAAGCTCTTGTATTTGATGTTTGCCACTTTTGGCCACGGTCTTTTTCCAAATGCACCACTGATTAACTTTTGGTAATAATCCAACAATGCCAGGGAGGCTCATCCATGGGAGTCTTGCCCAATGTCAGGAAGAAGGTGATGAGTTTATTTGAACAGTTTGGCTTATAGAGAGGTCACATTTGAGTAACAAGGAGGTTTTCAGGAGATACCACTTAGGCATTAATTATAATTAGGCTTAGTTTCATTATTACAGAAATAAGTTTCTTAAAAATGCAAGCATTAAGATCAAGGGTTTGGGTTATTGACCTGTTTTATCTTATTAGGCAAAACTTACATATTCCAGAGTTTTTGCTATCTTATTTGAGAAAATAGAGGGACTTCTCCAAGAAGGAATGTCATTATTTTGTTAGATGCTGTGTGGATCTCTATTTATGCAAAAAAACAAACAAAAAACAAACAAACAAACATATCTACAACAATAGGAATATATTTATATTCCATGTGAAGTACGCTTTAGGTAAATTTTCTCCATACACCACCCCATTATCGACACCCTGTACTAGTGATGTACCTTGTTGTAGTTACTGAAAGAATATTCTATTTGTATTATTAACCACAATAATTAAAAATATAAAAGTACTACTTTTTATCCTCTAGCTTTCCTCTTTGATACTTTAGTAAAACCAGATAGCATTAACATGAGGATAATTCTGAAATGTTTTTATCAACATTTTATCAAAGCATGGAAGGACATGATTCTGTCCCTGAATCCATCATTTATATAGAATGATAATTTAAAAATGGTGACAACAGCATCAATGAAAATCATCTTAATTGTAGCTAATATTTATTGAGTACTTGCTGTGTGTTGGGCAACATTGTGAATCACTTGCAAGTGTTAACTAATTTAAATCCTGAAAATATCCTCTGAGGTCCTCTCACTAGCCACATTCAAAAGCTGGGAGTAAATTGGTGAGTACTGAAAGGAAATAATAGTTCCTGCTCATCCCATTCAGGCAGAGTAAGCCAACACCATCTTACAGCAACCCCCCACTATCCCCACATTTTAACTCCCTTACCTAATATATGGGTCCCTAAGGAGATAACCCCATTTGTATATGAAAGACAGAGTTCTGGGTTCTATTTTCCTATAATCATCTAAGCAATTTACATTTGTCAGTATATGATAGCCTTAAAATATTTTTCACAGAATATCCAGTGATAATAACAACTACAATAACCAATAATAAGAAATATTAGACCTAAATTCAGAGGAAGATTTACCTTGAAACTAAAGAAAATGAAGTGCCAAGGCCCCTCATTTATACAGGACCCTTCCAAGGCCACATCTTCAGTTTGTATGTATATATATATATATTCTATTTTTTATAAGGAAAGCATGGAAAACTGTTAAATTTCATGCTCCTTAGAACTTTGCTTTGTCATTTTGATATTATAAAAACAGTTCCATCATTGGATGAACTTGAGCAAAGTGATGACCATCTCCAGGTCTCAATAAGTCATTTAAAAGTTGCAGTTGCTATTGCATGATTACTATGTTTCCTTCTATAACTGACATTCAGTATTTGTCTGACCACGTGATATTTTCCTTTTATAGCAGTTTTTTTGGTAAGAAATTTACATAAAAGCAATAAAATTATATTTCAAACCAAAGAATTACATATATTAGAGTTTGAGAAAATAGATATAAGAAACAATCCAACTCAATTAATAGGAATTAACTCCTGCAAACATAAGCTCAAAGTATTAGTAGGATACAAATTTTGGGGCCCTGAGGAATCCCCAGCAATTCCTCTCTATTTTTGTCAGTTTCTACACAATTGTTCATTCCCTCAGTTTTGAGAGCTTGACAAAAGATGTTGTTAGCCTCTCATTCACCACTAAAAGTCTCTTGTTTCTTCACTAATAACCCCAGTTTTCTGAAGCTTGAGATTTTCATTGTCCTACTCACACTGGTTTTATATAATCTGTGTATCATTTTTGAATTAGTGGCTGTATGGCAGCAATTAAAACTAGAGAGATTAGACAGCAAATGAGAGATATTTTGAATAATTATGAATAAGTATGTATTAAGTGTTACTATTAGGACATCTCTGAGCCATGGTACCTACTACCCTAGAAGACAACCAAAAAGATACTTAAAATAATTAGTTTCAGGAGGTATATAAGCTTGTTTGATTTCTTTTCTAGCTTGGGATTCTGCTGCCCACTACCTCTGGTAAACTTCCTTTTGACAGTCATTTAAAAATATATAGCAGTGGATACTCACTAGTGCCCATTAAAAACCTTGGGAAACCAGAATATAATCTCATATGAATCAATTTTGTAGAGTAATTTTATGAAGTTCTGATAACTCATCAGCTAGTGAGCTTATAGACTTTCCTACCTAGGAGACAGATTTTTCTAACACCAATGCTACCTTTTCTAATGCCATCTTTAATCTTATAGTACATATTTTGGCAAAGAGATGGATTCCCCAGTGGTACAAGGGATAATAACAGAATAATAGAATAGCCTGTGAATTTAGTCTGGGTTAATGGATTTCCCATGATCCATTTAGAACTGTCTCTAGTCTGGCAATAGTGTATTCACAAGTTTCTATAGTATGAGAATAGTTCATAAGAGATCTCCTGTTTCCAATTTTCCCATTTGGAATCTTTCCATAAATAGTCATTTGCAGAATGACATGGGCTACATAATGGGAACCAAGGCAATTTATGGTTAAATCTTTGTCTCATATTTACATAGGAAATAATGTCCTTGAATAGCACAATAAGTGTATCTATTACCTTTAAGGAATGGGATATTGGCTTATCAAGTTAATTGGTTATAAAGTCCAAAAGGAGTGTATTAGCTAAAGGGTGCTGATGTAAAATACCAGCAATCTGTTGGATTTTATAAAGGGTATTTATTTGGGGTAGAAGCTTACAGTCACAAGGCCATAAAGTGTAAGTTACGTCTCTCACCAAAGCCTGTTACCATATGTTGAAGCAAGATGGCTGCCTGTCTCTGCAAGAATTCCGTCTTGCTCTTCATGGTCTGTGGTCCCAGCTTCTTCTGGTCTCAGCTGTAGGCTGGTATAAGGCTTGTCTCTCTCCATGGGGCTCATTTCTTTCTGAGACCAGCTGTTCTGTTTTTCCACAAAATCAGCTGTAGAATCTCGGGTTCTCTCTCTTCCTAGGGACTCTGCTATGTCTATGGTGCCATCTGTATTCCTCTGTGTTTACCTCTCATAGCTTCAACATTAAAACTGCAACTCTCTCCTCTGCCCTGTGGTTTTCTCTGTGAGACCACACCCACCAAAGGGGCAGGGCCTCAACATCCTACTAAGATGACTGAATCAAAGCCTTGATCAAAATTAGATCAAGCAAAAGTGAAATCTCTGAATTTAATACAATCTAATATGACCAGAAGAATAGACCAGTTGACAAACACAATCCAAAATATATTTTTGGAATTCATAAACAATTCAAACTGGTACAAGGAGGAACATAACTATCATCTCCATTTCTGTCCTCTCTCCCTTCTCTCTTGTATCATAGCCCCTATTAACCAATAATTTCCTCTGAATGACCTTTCAGTCCCTCAGAAAGTTGTATCACAAGTGGCATAATTTCTTATTGTATTAGAACCTTGGCTTTGTTGTAGAAAAAGTGTGTCTCTTAAGGGGGCTTAGCCCCTACAACTCACTCCTGCCTCAAGAAAGAAAAAGAGTCTTGCTATATAAAAGCTCAACATTTATTTTATCCTATAGGGTAGCTATTTTTAACTATAAGGTTTCTAGTAGAATACTATGTTCTTTGGATGAAAGAGGCCACATGAAGTATTAAGATACAACCCAGATTCATTCAATAAATGAGATCTATCTGATTGGTTGTATATGATGCTTCCTGTCAGTGCCAAATCTGTGCATGTAAAAAAGGTGGTTATTAGAGAAAAACTGTTTAGGGACCAAGTGGGGGATGGGCACAGGCCCAGCAGTGAGGAGTATGATTGGCTTCATTTAATATATGATGAGCTAGGAAGATGAAGGAACTGGGTTCAAGGTAAGAATACATAGGTTAGAATAGGGTAAAGAAGAGATAAAAAATCATAGTCAAGGTAGATTGTTATTGGGGATGCAGTTTAGGCATTTCAAAGGGTATAGAATGTATAACAGAATGTTTATACAGACAGTGAAAAGGAAGAGAGACCTAGCAAGATAAGAAAATCCAGGTGGGGATTGTGGGCACCATCTTCTTCCAATGTCTTGTGCAGAACCTTTCTACATCAAATGCTGTCTCCCTGTGGAAGTCACATGTCAAATTTAACTTGAGTTTGAAAATGTGAGTGAAACCCTAAAACTTGAAAGATGCTTTAGTTGTGACATGTGGACCCAGGAGTCAATTCCCTGTACTTTTTATGCTGTTGTGTTAGTCAATAAGACTTGAATACATACTAACCATCTAGGTTCTAAAGAAGTTATTTGTTGATATCCCTTCCAGCATACCAAGTCTCTGGGTTGAAGGTCATGTAGATTCTGCTGTAGGGGGCTCTCAGGTAAGGAAGTCCAAATCTGTGAATGTGCATTGTGGTCTGATTCTTTTAATGTGACAGTGGCAACATGAAAAATGAACCAATGCTGGTAAAGACAAATAGGATAAAGCCCCGTGGGAAGAAATCTGGGTTAAGGCACAAAACTCCAATGCTGAAATAACAACCTGACATGTTACTTCACACATGCCTCAAGGAAGTCTGGAAGCTGAAACATTAGGTAAAATTAGATGGCATTTTAGGTTGCCAAAGGACTGCTGATACAAAGTACCAGAAATGTGTTGGCTTTTGTAAAGGGTATTTATTTGGGATAAAAGCTTACAGTTCCAAGGCCATAAAATCTATCTCAAGGGAAATTATGATGTATTTTCTCACCCAAGTGAGCTGCAACATTTTGAAGCAAGATGATGGGTGATCTCTAGCTGGTGTCTGCCTTCCCCTCCAAGCTGTACTATATCTCAGAGCTCAGCTGAACACAACCTGGCATAGAACTTGTCTCTTACCAAGCCTCTTCTCTCAGGCTTGGATGTTCCACTTTCTTCCTGATTTCAGCTGCAATCTCTCAGGCCAATGGCTCATCTCTCCCTGGGGCCTTAGCTCCTTGACCTTCTCATTTCTGTCACATGGCAGCATCAACAAGAAGTCAGGGTCTGAATGTGAGTCATGCTTAACTGACTTAGTCCAGTTGAAGAAGTCTCATGCACACAGGAATGGACCAGCCCACAAACAAAATCTTTACCTTTTTGAGAATCATAAAATAATTTCAAACTTATACAGATGGATGGGTGAAAAACATGACCAGTCAGATTGGCTACACCATGAACTGGGACACAAGGATCTTAAACTCTATGTGATTATGTAAAAGGTTACATCTCCTATTGAAATATAGAGATGTGCTTATGGTCTGTTAGTCATGTCCAGCATGCACTTGATGGAGGTGCCCACTACCCTGCAATATGGGGCATAGAACAGAAGGAATGCAGATGGGACAATGCTGCCAAATAGACTATATAGGACCCCTTCCTCTATCAATGGACAAAGTATGCTCTAATCTGAAACATATTTACAGTTTTGGAAATCCTGATGCAGACCTGTGCCATCCTTGTTCTTGCCCTATTTAACCATTTGTAATCTGCTGGGCTGTGCAGAGCACTTTTCTGATCATCCAGTTGCCATCCAGGTCCAGCTTCCCAAACTGTAATTTCCCCAATAAATTGATATTATTTTACTATATGGAGTGGCCTGTATAATTTTTCATTGTTAAGTTTGATTTTATCAAACTTTGGTGGAATCTATTCTATAGTTTCATGGTCAGGAGCAGTACTGAGGTAGATCCTTTTATGAAAAGAAATACATCTGGATTTTGAAGTAGGGTGTGTCTGAGATCCATCCTAGAAGTAGAAATGTATGAATGAGGGTCAAGCAGTCATGAGTCTGACCTTCTTTTGGGAGAGGAAGGAATGTGGCAGGATTGAGAGAATTCCATCTATGGACAGTTATATAGAAATGAGTCACTGAAAGTCTTCTAGTAGAAAAATGTTGGGTGTTTACTTTCAAAGGAACATTTCTATCTGAATGAAGGAACACTCAGTGTAGAACATGTTGGTTAAAGGCTCAACCAATTTAGAGGTTGCATCAACATTAAGGTGGATAGGCCTTGGCAGCTGAGTGAAGGTTTAGACTATAATAAATAATAAGTTTCTAATTGTTTTCATGCTTCTGATTTAGGATCCCCAAAGCATGTACATCACTTTTATATAGAACTGTGAAGAAATTCTTATCATAATTTGGAAATCTCAGAGAAGGTGGCTGTGATAAACTTGTCTTTAGTTTGAAAATGTTTTTCTTGCATTATCAGTCCAAGGGAGGAGTTCTGCAATATTATTTTTTTCTTTTTCTTTTCTCTTTTTTTTTACCGGGGGGTTCCGGGAATCGAACCCAGGTCCTTCCATATGGAAGCAGACGCCCAACCACTTGAGCCACATCCACCCCCTGCAATATTATTTTTAGTACAGCCATGAAGTGGTGCTTCTACAGGTGAGAAATTAGTTATCCAATGCTGACAATAGCAAGCTAACCCTAAGTATCCCATAAGTTGTCCATTTGTAATTTGCCCAGTGAAATTTAAAATGGTGTTGAGCCAATGAGGGGTTAATATTTTTCTTTTCTGAGACAGATCATTCTTCTCTAGCTGCTTCCAGCTGATTAAGGTTAGTAGTCCCTGCCTGATTGGGTGTGTATCTTTCTTGCTATGCTATTTAGATTGAGCAAAGTCTGATCTGACACCAAGTTTGGAATTGGATGAAATCCTTGAATTGCTATTAATTTGCTTTGCATCTAAGTTAGTTACTTCCACAATACAATGGTGGGAGAGGTGTAGGTAAATTATTCCAATATTTAAAAGAGAGAAATTGGAAGAAACACAAGGAATGTGAATGCCAGATGAAGTCAGAAACACTGGAGGAAAAACTCTAATAATTAGAAAGCCTCATCTGTACTCATTACTTTGTCCTCCAGGACATAAGAATGAGCAGCACATACTTTAAAAGAACATTTAGAGAGGCCAAATCCTCCCAGAATAACACAATGTAGGCCCCACCGTCTCTGATCCTGGAAATAGCAGCAATACTCTGTCTAAATTCACGGTTCAGGCCACATCATATTGGAGCACTGGGGTGGTGGCACTCTTCCTGTACATCAGGGTTCAAGGCTTACCCCTTCCAAGTGCTAGGATAAATGGACTGTTCTGTTGAAACACAGGGATGTATCTGCCATTTACACAACCATGGAAGGATAAACCCTTTTGATCCAATGAGATTTTTTTGGTCTACATGTCTGTATCCATGTTTCCCTCCTTGAAGTCCTTTTGCCTTCAATTAAAAAAAAATCATTTTTAAGGAATCTTTAGGTACCATAAATGATACATAAAAAATATAGGGATTATTCCCATATATGCCACATCCTCCCCCTCCCACACTTTTCCCATTAACATCTTTCATTAGTGTGCTACATTTTTTACAATTGATGAACACATACTGAAGCATTGCTGCTAACCATGGTCAATAGTTTACATTATAGTTTACATTTTTAAAGGTTTTGACAAAATGCATAGTAACCTGTATCAAACTCTGTTACACTGGGGAACATATATTCCAAGGTAAGGCTCACTGACAGGGTGCTGAATTCCTAAGATTGTCTGCCCTACCTATAGTGTCTAGATGTCTCCAGAGCTATAAGGAGCACCCCTGCTTGAGGCACTGTTTACTTTGCCAGTCAATGAGATCCTACTGAGATTTCCATAAGCTTAACCTCTGGAATGACTTACTGACTCACTTTCAAGTCTCTTAGCCATTAAAAGATCATTTGTATTTACCATTTCCCACTTTTGGTCAAGGTATATTTCCAAATGAACTGGTACTAGGTACTTGGTAAATAATCCCTTGGTGACAGGGGGGTTCATTGCTGAGAGTCATGTACCATACCAGGGGGAATGTAGTGAGTTTATATGCTTAGTTTGGCTTAGAGAGATTGTCTTCAATCGGACCCTTCTCTTTCTCTTTCAGTCCAGGTTGGTAGTGCTTCTGGTCATACCAATTTTTCAAAAACCTTCAGTACCGTGGGCAGTTCAAGGCGAAGTTTCCTAAAGATTTCTTAAATAAGTTCTCAGTATTTCAAATTTTTCTGTTGTAATCATTTTATTATACAGTTTCTTTATTGATATCCTTGTGAGATACAGGGAAAGAGGAGATGTTCTATAATCTTATGATTGAGTCTCTTTTAAGTAACCTGTGCCCCGGGACTGTGAAATTCAAAAGTGTATCTCAACTTTTTAACTCCTATACTGTACATGAGACAGGAAAGATCAAGTGGGCTGTCTTAAGATGGGTATTTCTCTTCCCACACATCAAAACTTTTAGAGGAATAAGTTCAGTATATCTTTTTTTACTTTTCTTTTTTTTTTTTTTTTATTTTTAAAAGATACTTAGATTACATAAATGTTACAGATAATATTTTGCACTGAATTTGCACTGAAGAATCATTTCTCCAAAAAATTCCTATACGGCAAATTATCATGCAAGTAATAAGACTTAAGATGTTTGATAAATCATAACTGCACATATAAGCAATACCAAAAATAAAATATTATAAAACTTACAAATAAGTATTTGTTCATATTGCTCAGCAGCATTTGTATAATTGTTATTTTTATTGATCTTGTGAGCCAATTATCTCTGATCAGTTAATCTTTTGAAAATTATTTCAAAAGATTTGAAAGGCAAAGGCAAATTTATTGAATACGAAATACCTTCATTAAGACAAAATAGACGGATATTTTGACATAGAATCTATTCCTGTAAAGCTGGCTGAAGATTGAATGTAAGTTGAATTAAAAAGAAAACAACAAAAATTGTGAGGAAAAACATAATTATAAGGCAAGTAATGTGCTGTGATATGGAATTAGAAAATTGAAAAAAGTAAATTTACAGAAATTCATATATAGAGCTGAAGATAAAATAATAAATTATAATAGATAAAAATAATGGAATGCTTTGACCCATTATTTCCACTGGATATTGAATATTCACCAGGAAAAAATTCCATTGAAACTGGATGTGCTATTCATAAATACATATATATGTGCAAATATATATATATACATTTATGTGCATCTACGTATATTTGTATATAGATAACCCCTTAGTTTCCTAGGGTGGTCAAACATCATGAAATGGTCAGGCTTAAACAATGGCAATTTATTTGACCATGGTTTTGAGGCGAGGAATATGTCCAAATGAAGAAATCATAAAGGTGATACATTCTCCCTGAAAACTGTGGCATTTTGTGGCTGTCTGTGATCCTGTACTTAGATTGTCACATTGCAAGCACATGATGACATCTCCTGATCTCTTCCTTCTCTTCCTGGTTACACTGATTTCAGGTTCTGACTGAACTACTAGGGCTTTTAATCTCCTTCTGAATTTCATTCTCTTACACAGGATTCTAGAAATAGGATTAAGACCCATTCTGATTGATGTTGGCAAATTCTTAACTGAAGTAGCCTCATAAAATGGTCCAAGTTACAATGGGTTAACTCCCACAGAAATAGATAAAATTTAGGGGCATTTCCATCTGGGGTGCATACAGTTCCAAGCATGACAGATGCATAGACACTTACACATATATACATGAATATATACACACACACACACACACACACATATATAAATAGGAATGAACTTAACAATGAATAATATTTTAGCAGGTTACTAAATTTTGTAGTCTAAATTATTGTAATTATAGGTAAACATTGTTAAATAATAGAATAGAATGTATGTGCTTTGAACTATTTACTTAAAAGCAAATATCACTTCCAAAATAAAAATGTGAAAACAGAGGAAAAATGTATATTTGTGTTCCACAGTAAAATAATATATTCAGAATTAAATGTTACCTTAATATTTTGAAAACTTAAGTACTGAGCACTTTATACTAATGTTTATTTTTAAATGATATTGCAACATTATACTATTGCTATTTAGGAAGAATAAATTCAGCAGCATTTCTATATAACTGAGGTTGTGGATTTATTCTCTATCATTATATCGAAAGATATTTGTGCTCTCTATTGCTTGCTAACACCAGAAAATTGGGGTGTATTGACTCAGAGCATTCTGCTTAATATTTCAGTGAAGCTCAAATGAGGCTCAAGAGAAGAAATTATCTGGCCATTATGATTTTACCATCAAGAGGTTGATGGTAAAATCATAATATCCTTGGATTGTCTCCAGAACAGTAAGAGTTTTGTTGTTATATGTTGTATATCTCCATTATCCTAATACAGTTTTCTATATGGGATCCTAACTCTCATGTCTTATTCCCAATAGATGTCCATTTTTAAAGGAGCTTTACCTTCTCAGAATTTTCCTGAGGGCTCAGGCCACATCCTTGTTTCTAAGACTGTAGATGAGGGGGTTGAGCATGGGTGTGACAATAGTGTAGAAGACAGATACTTCTTCATCCTGCTCAGCAGTATGATAGGCTCTGGGGACAAAGTACTTGAAGATTGCTGTTCCATAGAAGAGTGAGAGCACAATCATATGAGAAGAACAGGTTGCCATAGCTTTTCTCATCCCTAAGTTTGACTCTACTCGCAAAAACAGTAGAAATTATCTGCTCATATGAGGCCATAATGAAAGATATTGGAATGAGAAAGACCACAACCCGACTGACATAAAGCCCATTTCATAATGAGATGTATTAGCATAAACAAGTTTCAGGAGAGCTGGGATCTCACAAAAAAAATGGATATCCCAGGAGGCACAGTAGGGGAGATTCAGGGTATAATGACATGGACTAAGGCATTGAACAAAGCACCCAACCAGGTGCCAACCACCATGAAGTTGCAGACTATAGTGCATGAGAATGGAGTAACGGGGAGGATGGCATATAGCCACATAACGATCATAAGCCATGACTGCCAAGAGAAAGCAATCTGCTCCACCAATGGTTGTGAAGAGAATGAGCTGAATAGTACAGTTAATAAAGGAAATGGTATTCTTCCCAGAGAGGAAATCAGTGGCTATCTTGGGGACAAGAGTAGAGCTATATATGACGTCCATGAGGGAAAGATGGCTGAGAAGGAAGTACATAAGGGTGTGGAGTCGAGTGTCCAATCATATGAGAATCACCATCATAATATTGCCAACAACGGTTCCAAGAAACATCAAGAAGATGAGGGAGAATAGGATATTGGGGGCTTGAATGTGTTGAAATAGCCCCAGAAGAACAAAATCCGTTCCAGTGGTTTTATTAGTCCATCTCCCCATTCTCTGCTTCCTTGATAGATTAGAAATAAATCTTTATTCCCACCACATATTTGTCCACCCTCATTTTTTTAATGTACCTACATTATTCTCTTCCTTTGTTGTCAAGTACATATATATTAGGAGTTCCAGCACTATCTCTACCACACAGTTAATCTTGTTCCTATTGCAATGTCACTCAATGCTGATTGAAAATAGTTTATCCAAAAATTTTCAATTTAGTACACTATAAGTATTTTAAGGACATACATTTAAGGCCTTGAAATTCAATAATTTTATAAGTATAATTTTATACAAAATAAGGCCTTCATACTTCATTATATACCTCTCTGAATCTATCCTCTATCTCTTTATCAATTTATCATTTTTTCTATATATATTTCTATGTGTCTTCCACTCAATCTCTCTATCTCTCTGTATCTCTATCTCTATAATTTTACCTATTTTATATGGATATATCACACTCAGATACTTAAAGACATTCTATTCTTTTTCTTATTCCTGCTTTGCAAGCAGTAGTCTAAGTAATCTAAATAATCTGCTATGCACCTGTGTGAAACAGGAGAGTTGTTTTACGTATTGCATTCTAAATTTATAATAATTCTGCAAAGGATTACTTTTCTATTTTTTCAAAGGCAAGTTTGTTTTTCGGAGAGATCCAGTAATTGTGCATAATTTGAAAGCAATTAAGAAACCAGGATGGTAATCATGTCTAAATGTATTCAGGTTTCTTGTTTCTTTTCATTTTACCTAATATGGCATCTAAAAGAATAATCTTCTGTAAGAGATCATTATTTGGAAATTAAGATGGGTATGTTTGTCCTTTTTTAAAATTTGATAGCAGAAAACATAAGACAATCCAAAGAGGATGAGAAGACGCCCACTATCAAACAAGGTGTCTGATGGTTGAGGTACAGTAATTTGATGCCATATACTCAAAAGACTGTTTATGATAAAACAAACTACAAAAATATAGAAAAAGAAAAAAAAAGGAAAAAAACAAAAACTGCTAGAAAAAAAGCAAAAAGTGCTACTAGTGATATAATTTTACCTGAGGGCTTGGTAATGTTCGTTTTCTCTGCATAATTCAGTAGAGCTCTGTGTAAAGGAAAGACGGAGTATATTGTACAGATGGCCAATAACCTGGTCTGCAGTAGGGGCAAGAGGGGATAGAGAGAAATTCAATGGACTCATATGCTATTTTGTTGAAAAAAGTAGGAATTAGTAGATTGGTTAATTTTAGTAATGAGCAGGCATTACATTGCTCAAGTGCTCCCCCCAAAATGGTTCACTTTAAATTGAAATCTCTATGACAATATTAAAAAACAATTTTCACTCAGCACAAAAGACTAGTCTCTTTCTCAAAAAACATCAGAGTCATTGGATGCCACAATATATAGTGACTTGTTTCTTATGTTTGGAACATTGTCCTTTTATTATGATGCACTATCTAGGAAATTCCATGTAATTAATATTGATCCCTTAACATGTATGCCATTTTGGTTATAATAATACTGCATTACATTAATAATGTGTATTTCAAGATGTAATCTTATATGTCCATTACTAGTTCTCCAGCAGTTATGGACAGAAATAAAAAAAATAAGTCTTTTCAGCAGAAATAGTTCAAAACACTGTACACTCATTACATTGTCATAAACTCATGGAAGCTCTTCTCTGCCAAAATTCTGAATTTTACTTCATTAATGCAAACTTTTACTTTAAATTGGGTATTATACATTCATATTTCATGACTACAGTACACACAATTAAAATGTAAAATAAGTAATAGTTAAAAAATAACAATATGCCTGATGTTTATTTCAGATATTCTTTCCAGTTTTTTTGTTAGGAAATGAGTACTTATTTAATTTATTGAAAGAATTTTTCAATAAGACAATTCAATTAAATAAAAAAAATACTTGATTCGGGATTTATTTGGGATTTTTCCTATACTACCAGTATTTGAGAAACTCTATTCCTTTTGTATCAAATAAGGGAGGGTAAGAGAAACAATTATTCAATTAAA
>JAKSZT010000687.1:0-10442 GCA_026826555.1 Tolypeutes matacus
GATTGTGGACAGGGTCCTGCCTGGGGGTCTGTGCTGCTAGCTTGTCTCTTCTTTGCTGTGCTTCTTCTGTGATTTCCCATTTTCTGTCTATATTGATTTTGTATTCCAAACTATCTCTTATCCTTCCTTCATCTCTCTGCCTTCTGCTTTTTGTTGTGGCTCTTACATACCCCGTTTTTTCATATGCCCACAACTTAAGGGTGTCAATTTCTATTCTATCTATTTTGTTTTCTTCTTTTTTTATTAACAATAACTTTTTCCTTTCAGCCCTTTCTTTACTCTTCCTCTCCCTCCTCATCATTCTGGCTTTCTATATCATTATATATATATATTCCTCTATTTGGTTTCCCAGTCCATTGTAGGTACTCCACTTTTTTTCCTATTACTCTACACTGTCTACATGAGTTAAATATTCATTTCATTATGTCTTATTGGCCCCTCTTCTAACTTTTATCAATATTACTATTATCCTTCTTCCTTTCTCACATCTTTCGATTCCTCTGGCTCTAATCTTTTGTCTTCAAGGGAACATATAAAGAAGCAAGGAAATAAAATAAGAAGAAAAAGTGTCAAAGAGAAAACTTTACACACGTGTTGTTGACGGGCAGGATGAGGGGGGGGCGCCGGGTGGTAGTCGGCGTCCCGGGGGCCTTGGCGGCCAGGGAAAGAAATACAGCGGAGACGAGGTGGGTATGCGGCGCCGGCCCCCCGGTCTTTTATTGATCAAGTGCACCTCCTTTTATAAGCTAGGTAAGGGGTGGAGCAAGAGGCAGGGCGTGGAAGAGGAGGGAGTACGTGTTAGGCGGGGATTGGGCACGGTTGGTTGCTAGGGAGGGTTTGTTATTTGCGGAAGGCGGGAAGGTTTAGCGGGCGCGGGAAAGTTTCGCAGGCCCGGGAACAGGGTAAGCTATTTTTTCAAAGAAGGCTAAATATAGGATCAGGCTAGTTTTTAGTTGTTAGTTGGCCATTTTAGCTTTACATTTTTCTGGCTGCCTCCAACATCTCCTCCTTTTTGTTTTATTTGAGCCTTATATTGTATAGCTAGCTGAGGGAAGTAGAGGCCTCATCGTAGGAGGGATTTCGTATATGCAAATGTGCTATTTGCGAGGGAGGGTCTGTGCCTGTCTTAGGTCGGGGCTGCACCCGATCAGTCTTACCCGTCATTGGGAAACATGGCAGCAGAAGGCCATGTCCCTGTCTTAGGTTGATTGATGGGTCAGTCCAGATGCCCGTCATTGGCTAGCCAGCCCAATACTTTATTGAGCATTCTGCTCAGTTAGAACGAGCCCTTGTGCTAATGAGGCGTGCTTCTCAGAGAACAGTTAGGCTGTACTCACTTTTAACTGTCTCCTGCAGTGCTTTGCCTCGCACTCAGCTGCTCATAGGCGGGAAGGGTTGGAGGATGTTGTTACTTACAGAGGGCAGACATCTTCTAGCATGTTTGGTGCTAGGCCTTGATCAGCGAGGTGAAGTCGGTGGTAATGTATTTGAATTGGTTTACTTAGGGAAGAATTAATTTGATCCTTAACTAGCTGTATTAATTTTCTTATAGCCCAAGGTCCAATAGATAGTATAAGAAGTAGGATTATTATGGGACCAAGTATAGGGAGGAAATAAGGGAGGATTCCGTTGAATCCCCAAGAAGGGCCTCCTTGGGCCTCTCGTTCGCATTTGCGAGTTGCTATTCCTTCCCTAAGTTTAGTCATGGAATCTTTAATTATTCCTGAGTGGTCAGTATAGAAACAACACTCCTCGCCCAGTGCGGCACTAAGCCCTCCTTGTTTAAGGAAAAATAGGTCTAAGCCCCTCCTATTTTGGAGAACAACCTCTGATAGGGACG
Source organism: Tolypeutes matacus (assembly GCA_026826555.1). Lineage (NCBI taxonomy): Eukaryota > Metazoa > Chordata > Mammalia > Cingulata > Chlamyphoridae > Tolypeutes > Tolypeutes matacus. The sequence goes on from JAKSZT010000687.1 coordinate 1,841, forward strand.
TAAGGGATTTCTCAAGATGGGTGATAGAGGTTTCAATGCGGGCTAAGTCTTTGTCTACTGCAGTTCTTAGTTGAGAGAGACCTTGATGTTGGAGGATGGCAGATGTGGTTCCAGTGGCCAGTCCGGCAATACCTAAAAGAGAAGTAATGGTAACAGCAGTAATAATTTCTCTTTTTCGTCTAGTTATGGTAACAGAAGGCTAATCGTCCCAATGCCGATAGAGGTTTTCCTCATGATGGTAAAGGACCTGGGGGAGGACAACAACCAAGACGCACACCTCTCTGGAGCTATTAAGGGCTGCTGTGGCCACACAGGGGGTAAGCCCTGATGAGGAGCACAGCCATTTTGCCCCTTTAGGGGGAATGTAAAATTTATGTTGAGACGGAGGGGATAAAAGTAGGCAAGACTTAGTTAAGGTGGTGGACATGTTACCGAAGGCATTGCCGACACACCGTCCGGTGTGCAGGACGGATTGGATAGTAAGGTCACGGCCGCCAGTTTTGTCTGCGTTCCACTGACATTGTGGGGGATTGTTATTAGAGGAAGTGTTAAAGGTGGCATTAAGGGCTATAGCATCATAATAGGGGGGTGTAACAGAAAGACATAACCAGCAATTGCGAGTGAGGTTGGAGTGGGAAGCGTTCAGATCAAGAAAGGTAGCATTAAGTATTTGCCAAAGTGGATTATTGACAGTTGGCTTTGGGGTAGAAGTGGTAAAATTGAGCGTAGCAGGCACTCCAAATTAACAGCTCTAGAAGAGGTGAGTTGGTTATGTATGTCCAATAAGTGTAATTATGATGTGGTATCTTACCTTGACCTAATACTTTACCTATAATTAATTCATTGTAAAACCACCATGTCCATAGTTTAAGTCTTGGCAGCATCTTCAACTCTAGGCTTGATTCCTCTAGAGAGGATCCACTGCTCTTCTCCTGTTTCTGTAATGATAAGAGCAAAACCTCGGCCCCAAAAGTTTACCTCTCCTTTTTTCCCATTTATTGGTTCTTTCATTTTTCCAATATATTGGTTGACCACATTTTTCATTTTCATTCCTTTTTTTAACCTCCCAATGTCTTTCTGCTGCTGTGGCATTAGAAATTTGTTGTCTACTAAGAAAATTTAAGGTAAGCAATGCTCTAGACAGTCTGTCCCTAGCAGACTCTCCTCCATCTCCCCTTTTTTGTTTTTGCAACATTAAGTTTAATAAGTGATTACTTTTTTCTATTATCGTTTGTCCCTGAGGGTTATATGGAATTCCTGTAACATGTTTAATATTTCAGTTATTGCAAAATTTTTTGAAAGATTGACTAAGATAAGCAGGCCCATGATTAGTTTTTAGCTGTGTTGGCAGGCCCATTACTGCAAAACAATTTAATAAATGAGAACGTGCATGTGAGGCCTTTTCAGCAGCTTGAGCAGTTGCCCAAATAAAATTAGAATATGTGTACCCTGTCACATGCACATACAGAAGGCAGCCAAAAGAAGGCACATGTGTAACATCCATTTGCCAAATTTCATTAGGATGTTCTCCATGGGGATTAGTTCCTGGAGAGAAAGTAGGGGCATTTATGGGCCCACAAGTAGTACATTGTTTAACAATCTTCTTACTTTCTTTTACTGTTAAGTGGGGATATTTATGACGTAAGCCAGAAGCATTAGTATGTGTAAGTTTATGATGATCAGAAGTTTTTTTTGTATCTTTGTTGGGCAGGAATATCCATTCTATTATGCCATCCTCTTGTCAAAGTATCCCAGTAGGGGAATGGCAAGATGGAAATATTAAAAGAGAAATTGGAAGATTTACAGTTATCCTTGTTAGTTGGCTATTTTGCACTCTTTTTTCCAGCCATTTCACTCCTTTTTTGCTTCTGGGCTTAAAATGCGAGGACTATTTAAGTCAGGGTTTCTTGTTAGGGTAAAGCATAAGTTGGAATTCCTAAAGTAGGCCATACCCAATTAATATCACCCAGTAATTTCTGAAAATTATTTAAAGTACATAAATTATCAGTTCGAAACTGGACCTTTTGTGGAGTTATAATATTTCTATTAATAGTATGACCTAAATATTGAAAAGGAACCTGTTTTTGAATTTTTTCTTCTGCTATTTGCAACCCATGTTGAGGAAGAATTTCTTTAGCCAGCTGAAATGATTGTTTCAGCTCTTAAGATTGCTCAGCGGCAAAAAGAATATCATCCATATAATGAATAATCATAACCTTAGGAAATTGTTTTTGTAAAATTTGTAATGGAATGTGAATAAAGGATTGACATAATGTAGGTAGGACTGGTTATCATTCTCTAAGGTAAAACTTTGAACTGACATCATTCAGTAGGAGCTGAATGATTAATAGAAGGAATAGTAAACGCAAATTTTTCTTTATCATTTGGATTAAGAGGAATAGTAAAAAACAATCTTTTAAGTCAATAATAATAATATGCCAATTTCTGAGTATTTTGCTAATTCCTGAGGAAGGGGCCAGCCTCCCCAGGAAGGAACACAACACTCCCTGGGCAGTACATTTCAAGGTTTATGCATCAGTCCCTGGGAGAGTGGCCAGCTCCTCCAGGGAGGAATACAACACCTTTTGAAATATACTTTATTATTTTTAATTTGTTACAAAACATCCTTGATGCGCTTACTATTTTAGTTTCCATTTATTATTATTATTATTATATATAGCAGAGGTGGAGTAAATCAGACAAACTTAAGTTAAAGCAGCTGCCTTTTGATTTTTAGGCAGAGAGGTAGTTTTATAACACATATTTTAAAATAATTAAAATTATGATTAATAACAGTATACTTTTGTTTAATACTACACTGAAACATTATTAAATTTTCAGCAATTTTATACACCTTTAAAGCATTTATATGAACCTTTTATTTATACAACTTTAATTGTCATAAAATTAGAAAACTTCTTTTAATTGTACAACACTTTTAAATATTTCATTTAACTTTTATCACATGAACTTAACCACTTTCAGTATTCCACCCCCTTCCAGGGAACAAACCAAACCATTTGTAATAGTTTGAAACAAAAAGCATTTTTTGAGAAAGCTGGTTTAAACATCATGTTCCCCCAAAAGCAACAAAACCTGTCTCTCCAAGGACACGTCAAGGCCAAAGCACAAGAAGCTACTTTGATAAAACACCCTCCCTCCTGCACACTGATCACCCAGGAGAAAAATTCTGTGCAAACTTCCACCAAAACAGACCAATGACTTGAGAAACCCCGAGAAAGAACAAAACTCCAACCCTGTTTTAATAACTTAGTCATTTTATCTTATGATAAAATTACTTTCTTTTAATAATAAAAGCACATTCTATATACCTTCTTTACTTAAGTTATCACAATGATTTTAGAAACTGTTTTTAAGCAAACTTCTGACAACATGCAATTACCATCAACATTAAACAAACTTGTTAGAATAATGATTTAGTTTGTTCATATGTATTTTTATTATTTTAAATTACTACCCATATTTATTCATTACACTGACACTGAACAACCAGACAAACACAATACAAGTTACAACACGTCAATAGAAACATATATCTTTGAATTCACTGATTTTGAGAATTTTATATTGCGGATAGGGAGTGGCAGGGGCAGAGGTGCCAAGGCCGCTGGGGAGAGAAAGGGGCGGGGGGTGCAACAGAGCGATTGGGGGAGCAGGAGGGTCAGGAGGTTTGGCAGGAAGTGGTGTGGTGACGGGGCTAGGGGGGAGTATAACTCCGCCCTCAGCGGAGGAGGGGAGTTCCGGATATAGAAGGTTCCACTTTTCAGGTGATGAAGAAGGCGGAAGTGCACCATTTTGAGCGTGGTTGTTAGTGGGTTTTGTTAGGGGTTTGGAAGCAGTATCAGAGTGTTCCAAGAGGTTGTTAAGCTGGAAGACTAAAGCGTTAGAGTTCTCACAGTCCTCCTCAGAAGAGGAGGGCTCTGAAAGGGAGATCTCTAGAGGCTTGGCGCCGAGTAGGCAGGAGCGGATGGTAATAAGCGCAGGAACGAGGCCGGGAGGGAAGCGTTTATTCTCATGCTCCATGGCAGAAGTTACTCTGTCGACGAGCAAGTGATAGGTATCAGGATCCCAAAGATTAGATGTGAGAAGCCAGGGGTTGAAGGGGAGAAGGAGGTCCCAGTAATTTTGAAGTTGCTTTGCTGAACGAGAGAGAGGAGGAAGAGGCAGAGCTAAGAGAAAAAAGCAAGATAAATGGAAAGAGGAAAAAGAGAGGGAACCAGAGGACAAAGTGACTGAAGCTCATAGGGAAGAAAAGGGAGGGGGTACCCCGGGGGCAAGGAAGCCGAATCTCAGGAGAGAGAGGTACCGAAGGGAATAGGGGCCTGCCAAGTTATGAAGCAAGGCAGACGTAGTCCTTACCCGTTCGCGGAGGTTGCCGGCCAGCGGCAGATGATCGTGCCCCACGTTGGGCGCCAGTTGTTGTTGACGGGCAGGATGAGGGGGGGCGCCGGGTGGTAGTCTGCGTCTCGGGGGCCTTGGCGGCGAGGGAAAGAAATACAGCGGAGACGAGGTGAGTATGCGGGGGGGTGGGTCTTTTATTGAGCAAGTGCACCTCCTTTTATAAGCTAGGTAAGGGGTGGAGCAAGAGGCAGGGCGTGGAAGAGGAGGGAGTACGTGTTAGGCGGGGATTGGGCACGGTTGGTTGCTAGGGAGGGTTTGTTATTTGCGGAAGGCGGGAAGGTTTAGTGGGCCCGGGAAAGTTTCGCGGGCGCAGGAACAGGGTAAGCTATTTTTTCAAAGAAGGCTAAATATAGGATCAGGCTAGTTTTTAGTTGTTAGTTGGCCATTTTAGCTTTACATTTTTCTGGCTGCCTCCAACACACACATGCAGAACCACCACCTAAATAAAGCTCTAGAGCAGAGAGAGAAGCTAATCAACTGAATAAACCCATCAAGATAAAATGATGACTAGAGGGCAGCAAAAAATTACAAACCACACTGAGAAACAGGAAAACATGGACCAGTTAAATGAACAAACTAAAAACCAGGAAGTGATGCAGAACATCAAACAACTAATTTGCTTTCCAAACAAATATCATGGACCAACTTAAAGAAGTGAAGGAAGAGATTAAGGATATAAAGAAGACACTGGGTGAACATACTGAAGAAATTGTAAACATACACAAAAAGATAACGGATATGATGGTGATCAATGGCACAATCCAGGATATCAAAAAGATGCAGGATTCACATAACAGCAGATTTGAACAGGCAGAAGAAAGAATTAGTGATGTGGGAGAAAATATATCTGAAATCAAACAGGTAGTAGAACAGATAGACAAAAAGATGGAAAATATACAGCAGGGACTCGGAATTATTGGACAACACAAAATGCACAAACATATGCATTATAGGCATCCCAGTAGGAGAAGAGAAGGGAAAGGGAACAGAAGGGGTGTTGAAGAAAATAATGGCTGAAAACTTCCCAACCCTATTGAGAGAGATGGATGTGCAGATCCAGGAAGCACAGCACACCCCAAACAGTATAAATCCCAACAGGCCAATGCCAAGACATATACTTGTCAAAGTGTCCAATGCTCAAGACAAAGAGAAAATACTCAAGGCAGCAAGAGAAAAGAGAACCATATCATACAAGGGAAGCACAATAAGATTAAGTGCTGATTTCTCAGCTGAAACCATGGAGGCAAGAAGACAGCAGTATGACATAGTCAAAGTACTAAAAGGGAAAAACTTCCAACCACGAATCCTCTATCCAGCAAAACTGGTATTCAAAAATGATGGAGAATTCAAAATATTCTCAGATAAACAGAAATTAAGAGAGTATGTCAATAAGAAACCTGCACTTCAAGAAATAGTAAAGGAAGTTCTACAAGTTGAAAGGAAAAAACAAGGGAGAGAGAGTTGGAGGAGAGTTTAAAACCAACTAAAAAACAAAAACAAAAACAAAACTACATATGACATAGATTAACCCAAAGAAAATATGGCTGAAGTAAGAAATTTGTTCCGAGTAATAACACTGAATGTTAATTGTTAAATTCACCATTCAAGAGACACAGATTGGCAGAATGGATAAGGAAATATGCTGTCTACAAGAAACCCACCTTTGACCCAGGGATTCAAGGAGGCTAAAAGTGAATGGCTGGAAAACAATTTACGAGCAAACAATAGCTGAAAAGGCTATTCTAATATCAGACAAAATATACTTTAAATGAAAAACTATTGTAAAAGACATAGATGGACACTATATATTAGTAAAAGGGGTAATCTCTCAAGAAGAGAGAAAAATCATAAACATTTATGCACTTAATCGGGGTGGCTCAAAATACGTGAGGTAAACCCTGGAAAACTAAGTGGAGAAATAAATGCCTCTACAATTGGAGCGGGGGACTTTAATACACCATTATCATCATTAGACAGAACATCAAGACAGAGAATCAATAAAGAGACAAAGGTTCTCAACAATACATTAGAGGACCTGGACTTAATAGACATATACAAAACACTACACCCAAATACAGCAGGATTTACATTCTTCTCGAGTGCACATGGATCATACTCCAAAATAGACCACATGCTAGGCCACAGAACAACTCTCAATGAATTCAGAAAGATTGAGATTATACAAAGTAATTTCTCTGTCCACAATGGAATGAAATTGGAAATCACTAAGGGCCAGAGAAACAGGTTAGGCACAAGGATATGGAAGTTAAACAACTCACTCTTAGACAAACAGTGGGTCAAGGAGGAAATCTCAGAAGAAATCAGTAACTACCTTGAAACGAATAAAAATGACAACACAACATATCAAAACCTATGGAATGCAGCAAAAGCAGTCCTGAGAGGGAAGTTCATAGCCATAAATACATATATTAAAGAAGAAGAAGGAGCTAAAATTGAAGACCTAATTGCACACTTGGAGGAATTGGAAAAATAACAACAAACTAAACCTAAAGGAAGTAGAAAGAAGGAAATAACAAAGATTAGAGCAGAACTAAATGAAATAGAGAATAAGAAAGCACTGGAAACAATAAACAAAACCAAAAGCTGGTCTTCGAGAATATCAATAAAATTGACAAACCCTTAGCCAGATAACAAAGAAAAAGAGAGAACAGATGCAAATACACAAAATAAGGAATGAGCAAGGGAATATCACTACTGACCGCACAGAAATAAAGAGTATCATAAGAGGATACTTTGAAAAATGACATGCCAACAAGAATGACAATTTAGAGGAAATGGACAAATTTCTAGAAACTCACAAACAGCCTACATTGACAAAAGAAGAACCTGATGAACTCAACAGTCCAATTACAAGTAAAGAGATAGACTCATTCATCCCAACTAAGAGCCCAGGACCAGATGGCTTCACAGCTGAATTCTACCAAACATTCTGGAAAGAGCTAACACCAATTCTGCTTAAGCTCTCCAGAAAAAATAGAAGTAGAAGGAATATTTCCTAACTCATTCTACAATGCCAACATTACCCTAATACCAAAGCCAAACAAAGATACCACAAGAAAGGAAAATTACAGACCAATTTCTCTAATGAACCTAGATGCTAAAATCCTCAACAAAATACTTGCTAATCGCATTCAACAATATATCAAAAGGATTATATACCACGACCAAGTGGGTTTCATTGTGGATATGCAAGGATGGTTCAATATAAGAAAATCAATCAATGTAATACACCACATAAAGAGATTGAAAGAAAAAAATCACATGATCATCTCTATAGATGCAGAAAAAGCATTCGACAAAATACAACATTCTTTCCTGATAAAAACACTGCAAAAGGTAGGAATAGAAGGAAACTTTCTGAATATGATAAAGGATATATATGCAAAAATCCAAAGCTAACATCATTTCCAATGGTGAAATCCTGAAAGCCTTTCCTCTGAGATCCAGAACAAGACAAGGATGCCCACTATCACCACTCCTATTTAACATTGTCTTAGAAGTTCTTGCTCGAGCACTGAGGCAAGAAAAGGATATAAAAGTCATCCAAATTGGAAAAGAAGAAGTAAAAAAACAATCATTATTTGCAGATGATATGATCCTATACATATAAAGACCTGAGAAATCTACAACAAAGCTTCTAGAACTTATAAAGGAGTTCAGTAATGTTGCAGGCTATAAGATCAATGCTCAAAAGTCAGTAGCATTTCTGTACACCAATAACGAGCAATCTGAGGAAGAAATCAGGAAAAAAATACCATTTGCAATAGTAACTAAAAGAGTCAAATACCTAGGAATAAATTTAACTAAAGATGTAAAGGACTTATATGCAGTAATCTACACAACACTGTTAAAGGAAATCAAGGAAGACTTTAAAAAATGGAAAAATATTCCCAGTTCATGGATAGGAAGACTAAACATCATCAAGATGTCTATCCTACCCAAACTAATCTACAGATTTAATGCAATCCCAATAAAAATGAACACTGTATTTTTTAAGGAACTGGAAAAACTAACCACAAAATATATTTGGAGATGTAAGAGGCCCTGAATTGCCAAAGACATATTGAAAAAGAAAAATTAAGTTGGAGGTATCACATTACCTGACTTTAAAACATACTACAAAGCTAAAGTGATCAAAACTGCATGGTATTGGCACAAG
>JAKSZT010000689.1:0-19840 GCA_026826555.1 Tolypeutes matacus
GAGGTCTTGAAGACAGCCATACCAAAGGAGTGAAAATTATGGGTCAAATTAGTAAGCTTTATGTTTCTGTTAGTGTGTCATAATTCTTTTTGTATTTGTCTGTTTGTTCAGTTTCAGTGTATATTTTGATACCTCTGGATGGTAATATTAAATTGATAAATGAAAATTATTATGAGAGCTCTATTCAAATGGCCAAAAATTAAATAAGTGCTTATATTAATAAATAAAAATGAATATTAGTTTAAAATAATAAAAATAGTTATACTCAAATTAAATCATTTTTCTAACAAGTTTGTTTAATGTTGATGGTAATTATATGTTTTCAGAAATTTGCTTGGAAGTAGTTTCTAAAATCATTGTGGTAACTTAAGTATGGAAGGTATATAGAATGTGCTTTTATTATTAAAGAAAAGAAAGTCATTTTATCCTAAGATAAAATAACTAGTTATTAAAACAAAGTAAAATGTGGGACAAAACCTGAATAAATATAAAATTGCAAAAGGCTTGTGAAAAAGGAATTTTTGTTGTCAAAGCTAAGTAAAATTTACGCAATCTATAAAAATTTAAAAGCTTTAATGTCAAACAATGTAATAATATAATGTTAATATTTTATTCTTTCTCAAAGTTTGCCAAGTTCGTAGTCTCTTTTAGTAAAAGTTTACAAACTTTTTCTCCTCAAAATCAGTATACAATAAAGGAAGTCTGTTTTATCAAAATAGCTTCTTGTACTTTAACCTTATGTCCATGAAGAAACATGTCTTATCACTTTTAAAAAGAACACAATGTTTGAACCTGCTTTCTCAATGTCAAATCCTGAAAGATAGCTTTTATTTCAAAATGTCATGAATAACTTGGTCTTTTACCTAAAAAACAAGTAAAATACTAAAAATAGTTAAATTCGTGTGATATCAGTTAAATGAAGTATTTAAAACTGTTGTATAATTAAAAGAAATTTTCTATTTTTATAACAATTAAAGTTGTATGAACAAAAAGTTCATATGAATACTTTAAAAGTGTATAAAATTCCTGAAAATATAATAATGTTTCAATAAAACTGTAAATAAAATATAATGTTATTAATCATAATTTTTAGTTAACTACAGGAAGAAATCAGCCATTAAAGGCTGACAGGGTAGTGCATAACAGTAAATTTTAGTAAAATAAAATAATACCACTGCAGCATGCAGTGGTCCCAAATATTGCTAGTTTGTTGCAAAAAAAATAATATCCAGTTATGTCACTATCACTTTGTTTTAAAACTTGCTTAAGCTTTCTTTAATATTTTCTTAAACAAATCAAGCCAGCCCACATTCCACTTCCTGTAAAATAGCCAACAGTAAATCAAGTTTATATTCAACTCTGTAAACAACAGCATCAATTCTAATTATAATGTTAACAACAAAAACCAATGCAAGGATTAAATTTACAAGTTAATGTATTACCCCACAGCCCAAAAAGGAAATACTAATTTGTTTTTACCTATGCCTCAAACTATAGAAAATAAAAAAAATTTGACTTCATTCTAATCATGCAACTAAGAATCTTAAATGCTTAAGAAATAAAAATTTATTCATTGGATGTCTGTTGTATAATCTACTGTAGTTATGAATTATGTATAATATACTTAAATACTAATCAAAACTTCAATACAATACATTGCATATATATATACAATTTAATAACTTGCTTGTTACACATAGTTCTTTTATTAAGTATATATATAAATCTTTTGTTTTAAGTTTGAACAGTCCTGAAACTAAATATCTTTATTAAAAACGGTTTAGAAAGTATTGTTCAATCCTAAAAGTAAAGCATCATGCAGAAATCTTTGCTAATCAAAAACCAATGTCAGGAAGCAGCTGTGACTCAATCAGTAGGGCTCCCGTTTACCATATGGGAGGCCGCATGGTGTGGTTAGCTGACCCAGCGAGCACAAGCAGCAAGGGGGGGATAAATGAATAAATAAAGAAAATCTTAAAAAAAAAATCTTAAAAAAAATGCCTTGCTAGTTAACACTTTTCACATTTCAGTAAAAATATTGGAAATTAAAGTAGTAAGCACATCAAGGACGTTTTGTAACAAATTGGAAAAAAAAATAAAGTGCATTTCAACAGGTGTTTTATTCCTCCCTCAGGGAGCTGGCCCCTCTCCCAGGGATTGATACATAAACCTTAAAATTTACTGCCCAGGGAGTGTTGTTTTCCTTCCTGAGGAGTCTGGCCCCTTCCTCGGGATTAGCAAAATACTCACAAGTTGGCCTCTATAGTACTATCAAATTCATTAATCCTAAACGCAGTCAACCAAAACTCTGGTAACAGTTGCTACTTCAACACTTCCCAGGTAAAAGCTAAATATTGGTAAATGTATATATATAAAACTGCTCTATTTATCTTTCAATGTGTAACTTTTTTCAATATTGACTTAATCTTTTATTTAGTTATATTATTTGTTTCTCCCCCTAATTGTCAATATAAGCTTATTAAATTAAATATATATTAACATTTATCTTGTATCTATCCAGGAATCTAACCAAAAATATGCCAAGTATATCAGTGTATCCCCTGATTTAGTAGGCCTGTGAATGTATGTATACTTATCCTTAAAAATTAAGAGTTAAATATATATTAATGCTGCAAAAACAAAAATGGTGGAAATGGTGAAGTGTGAGAACAATTATATCAAGCATTATTTACAATAAATTTTTTCAGACAAAGGTCAGAATATTATACATCAGCATCAGAGTATTTCTGGCAAAAATCAGGCAATAATACAGAAACAAATATTGTACCACTAGATTACTGAAAGCATCAAAGTAATAATCAATGGGATAAGGCCGAAGTTAAGTTAGAATATATGGACGAGGTTTTGCTCTTATCATTACAGATAAAGGAGACCAGCTTCGGGTCCTGTCCAGACGCCTGAAACCTAGACATAAACAAACCAATGAAGCGGACACAAAAAGCAGAAAAGAAGGTAACTTCTAAAAGGCAGAATGTCACTCTAACAGAGTTATTCTTTACTATGCTTACCTTGAGAACCACAGCAGTAAGAAGTGCACTTTCACATAATTATACATATTGGGGTTATATTACTAATTCAGCTCTTCTAGAATTGTTGACTTGGGGGGACAAATCCTACCCTGTTTATATTAATCAGTCTTTTTATTTTCCTGGGCCTGTTGATTCTTGCTTCCTCTAAAACCTGATAAGGAAGGGAAATTTATTGAAAATTTCCTTTTCTTGAAAGAACTAAATACATAGGATCCATTGATCCATGTATAGAGCCCCAAAATCATAGTATAAAGGGATAAATTGCATACATACCATGTTTCATCTGACGTTGTGCTCTTTAATAATTCCTATAGAATTGTAAAGAATAGGACCCTTATAGGGATACCTAAACCTAAGGTAAACACAACCATAAGTTGAAAAATTGTAATTTAATTAAAACAACTAATGAAAGCTATCATTATTTTCAGAATCTTGGGGATGTCATAAGTATAAATACGTCACTAAATTGGACTCATCAGGGAAGATTTAACCCACAACTATGGGACATTAACTTAACAAAAGTAAAAATTATTTGTGGAAATTATTTTTTGGTACTAGCCCAATTTTTGAATGACAAGGCAATAAAACTAATACTACCAGTTTAAAAAGAAATTCCACTTAATTTCTTAAAGTATGTGTACAAGATCCCATTGTTTTTATAGTGGGAACAGCGATCATTAATCAAACATGTTTTTTCTGCAGTAATTGTGCCCTTTACACTTGTGTATCAAAGTCTCTTTTACAGGACAGCTCTACTGTAGTTCAAATAGGACGTCAGCATCATGGAATATGGCTCCTGATTTGCATGAATCACTGCTGGCAATCTTCCTCTGAGAACGAAAACCTTTCGCACTTTCTAAATCATGATATGAAATGTACCAAAGGTTTAATTGGATTAATTAGAGCTGCTGTATTAGGGCTTATAGGTATTATTACAGCTGCTGCTGTGGCAGGAAGTGCCCTACATGAGAATATGCAAACATGACAATATGTTAGAAATTGGCATCATAATGCTAGTGAGTTATGGCATAGTCAGGCATATATTGAGAGCAGATTGACAATAGGCTTAATGACTTAGAGATGGCTGTTACACAAATGGGAGATCAGGTATATAATCTAAATTTAAAACAAGGTTCAAAGTGTGATTGGAATGAAAGTGCTTTTTGTATCACTCCTCTCCCATGTAATGATTCCCATTATGAATGAGAAAAAGTTAAAAATCACTTAATAGGTTATCACACAAATTTATCTTTGGAAATTACAGATTTGCAAAAGAAGATTTTGAGCATATCTCAGTATCAACTTACTACACTACCAGGTAGCAAATTTTGGCAATCAGTGAAAGATCAATTAAATAAAATAACGCGCCTACATTGGTGGAAATCAACCTCTGTACTTGTTAAATTCAGTGTGATGATCATTGGTGCTCTGCTACTCTTAACTGTATTAGGAGGCTTTCGCAAAACCCTGCTCTCCTGCACTAATAAGGCTGAAAAGGCCAGCCATGCCAGTAACTTGATTTGGCTTAAAACCCTTAACTCTCAAACCCTCTCCATGGAGCTTGGCTGGTGCCTTTGATGGATAAGACCTTCAGAGGAGGGCAACCTAACACAGGAACAGTCACCCTTTACCAAAAACAAAAAAGGGGGAATTGTTGGAAAAGATGCTGACAGGCAGAGCATAAAGGGTTAAGCATTTTAAAAGCATGCTTGCTGGCAGAAAAACATTAGTAAATGTCTCCCAGGACACTATACTGCAAACATCAGTAGGAAGAGGCAGAGCAGAATGAGCATACCACAAAAATGTTATTGTCTGAATTCCCAAGAAAGATTGTCTGGAAATACAGAACTCAGAAACAGGCAGCGCTCTCACCTACCAAGCAGAGGAACTAGTGAAGGACGCCCTACTTCAGCCAAAATAACTTGCCTGCATTCCACGTGGAGTGAATGTGGAATGATACCTAACTATCTTTGGATCATTCCAGGCACTGTCTACCTCCACATTGAATTACAACTGCCTGCTTTCTACTTCACTCCAATTTTTCTTAGTATTTTAAATCAGAAATGGTCCTTTCATAATTAGATGATATACTTCTAATCTCAAGTATTTTAAGAAGTTAGAAAATTTATTCATATTCTTAAGTTGTACTCCAAAATTTTTCTCATATGTGATAGGTTGTGGGATGGATGAAACTAGAGTGCATGAATTTACAAACAGAAATGTATTTGTAACAAAAGGCCTGTGAGTGAAGCTATATGCACTTCCACAAGAGTACAGACTTAAGATGAAGGCAGAGAATGTAAGAAGTTAGGAATATATGTTCTCTCACTGCCAGCATTGTTTCTGCAAAATAAAACTTATATGAATGTATCTTAACTTTGAAGGAATTTGCATCATGCTCACCTAAGAATGAGGGAATCTATGTAAGGTAGAAGAATGAAGACAATATGTTTTGCCAGTTTGACCCACATGGTGCTCCTCCCCTTTAAGTGTAATGAGTGTGAAGTTTTCTTGGAAATTCAACCTCATGAGATACCAAAGAATGAATCATTCAGAGAAACCATTTGGGATTTCATGAATTTGGGAAAGCTAGAGTCACATCAAAGAAACATGCAGGAGTAATACCCTGTGAATGTAAGGAAAATTGGAAATCCTTCAGCCAGGCATTAAATCTCACGGAGCATGAAATATTCACACATTAGATAGTATCATAATGAACATGGGAATGCTTCCACCCGAAACAAATCCTCATGGAATATGAGAAAATTCAAACTAGAGAGAAACCATATGAGTGTCCTGAATGTAATCTGCTCTTTACAGTCATGTTTTACTACTCATTTTAAAAGCTATACAGGGGAACAAGCATAGAAATGTAATACATGTGAGAAAGTTTTCAACCTGACAGAAAACCTCTTTATTTATCAGAAAATTCTTACTGAAGAGAAATCATATATATGTGGGAAAGCTTTAATTCAAATATCAAATCTCAGATACAGGAAATTTCCTACTGCAAAAGAAACCCTATGCATGAAAGTCATATGAAAAAGCCTTTATGTACAAATATTATTTCAAAGGGCACAATGCCCAGCACATAGGGGGTACATCTGGCCTTAAGGAGGGCAAATGGTAAGAGACTCACCAAGTTTTGGCCAGACTCCAGAGTGAATTTGACTAGGGTTTGTTTCAAGGTGAGGTTCATCCTTTCAACCTATCCTGAACTTTGGGCCTGAAATACACAGTTCAGTTTCCAATTTATACCCAGGGCTTTAGTAAATTGTAGAGTCACCTGTGCTATGAAGGCTGGACCATTATCTGACCCTATTCTAAGAGGAAGCCCAATTCTTGGAATGATTTCTGCTATCAGCTTCTTAACTACTCCTGTGGTTGTTTCATTTTTAGTCGGGTAGGATTCCACCCATCCCAAAAACGTATCTCCCAGCACCAGGAGATACCTATACCCATATTTTCCCAAGTTTATTTCAGTAAAGTCTATCTCCCAGTGCTCCCCTTGTCCAATCCCTTGGAGCCTAGTTCCCACTGGAGCTTGGGCACCCTCTCTTTGATTTACTCTGGCACAGAATTCGCATCTTGATGTGATGCTTTTGCTGATTTTAGACAAACCTGGGAAATAAAAGTATCTTTTTATCAGTTCTATTACTTTAGTGCCACCCATATGTGTATTGTCATGCAGCCTTTTGACTAATTGCCTTCCCACTGCTTCAGGTAGATATGTCCTGCCATTGGGCAGGACTAACCCACCTTCTGGGGAAATTTTAGCTACTAGACCTTCCCCCTGCTTGACATCTTTTGAGGAGTAGTGTAGTATTGGGAGTTCCTGGCTAGGGACTGTTGGGAGCATTTGGACAGGGGTGAGAAATAGGAAGGTGGTGGCTTGCGTGACTTTCTCTGCTAGTGTGTTGCCTTCAGCCTGTGGGGAGTTCCCTTCTGGTATCCCTTGCAGTGAACAATGACTACTCGATCAGGGAACCAAATGGCTTCTAATAATGCTAGGGCTTCAGCTCCATTTTTAATCTCTTTTCCTCCAGATGTTAGGAATCCTCACTCTTGGTACAGTACACTGTGTACATGGGCTGTAGAAAAGGCATAGCCACTGTCTGTGTAAATATTGGCCATTTGGTCTTTTGCCCATCATAAAGCCTGTGTAAAGGCTATTAGTTCAGCCCATTGGGTGGAGGTGCCATGGCTTAAAGATTGAGCCCAGACAGTTTTGGGTGGCTCTACTACAGTTGCTCCCGTGTATCAGATTCTGTCCTTATGAAAATTGCTGCCATGTATGTAGAAATTATTGGAAGCCTCCAGCAAAGGCACATTGGTGAGGTCTGGGCCTAGCCTCATCATGGTTTCCAGCAAGGGTAAGCAGTCGTGGACCACTGGGGTGCACTAGAGTCAGGGAGCAGGGTGGCCAGATTTAATGCCTCCGTTTTTGAGAATAACACACAGGGTGGGTTCAACATTAACACTTGATATTGCGTGATTCTAGCATTAGATATCCAGCAGTCTGTGGGAATGTGGAGGAGGGATTCTACTGAATGTCGGGCCATTATCACTAGATTTTGGCCAAAGGTTAACTTAGGGGCTTCCTTAACTAAAAGGGCAGTGGCCACGACAGCTCTTAGGCAGTTGGGCCATCCGGCGACTACATAGTCCAGTTTTTTTGAGAGGTACGCAACTGGTCAGTGCCAATGCCCAATGGACTATGTTAAGACTCCATTGCCAACCCCCTGACTTTCATCAACAAATAGATGAAAGGGTTTGGACAAGTCAGGTAACCCAAAGGTGTGGGCACTCACCAGAGCTGTCTTCAGGCTGGTAAAAGCTTCCTGCTGCTTGTTGGTTCACAAGTCACTTCCCATGCCCACCATTGTGGCATAAAGAGGCTTAGCAATTTCTACAAATCTGGGGATCCACAGTCTGCAACATCCCACCATGCTAAGAAATTCATGTACCTGTCATTTCAAGCTTGGCTTAGGGATGCCCAATACAGCTTGTATCCTGTTGTGCGAAAGTCACCGCTACCTTTTTTCTAAGATGTATCCAAGTTATGTTATGGAGTGGGAGCAGAGCTGAGCCTTTTTGGTGGATACATGTTATCCCATTTCTGCTAAGGCTTTGAGTGGGCTGAGAGTTTCTGCCTTGCAAGTGTCTGAGTCCGGTGCAGCTAGAAGGAAGTCACCTACATACTGAAGTAGGGTAACACCTGGATGCTGCTCTCTGAAGGGGAAAAAATCTCACCCCAGAGCCTCTCCAAACAAGATGGGGGAGTTTTTGAATCCTTGGGGAAACATGGTCCACGTCAGTTGCCCACGTCCCTCAGGCCGAGGGTCTTCAGAGGAAAATATGGGCTGGCTAACCAGTGCCAAAGGTATAGTAAAGAATGCATCTTTTCAATGTAGGACAGTGTAGGTAGTATGTTTTGGAGGGGCCTGGCTCAGAAGCGTGTATGAGTTAGGGACAGCAGAGTGTATTCTTTCAACCCTCTTATTTGCTTCTCTAAGATCCTGTACTGGCTGATAATCTGTGCTCCCCAGCTTTTGCACAGGAAGTAAGGGGGTGTTCCATGGGGACTGGCAAGAAACAAGAATACCTGCATCGAGTAGATGGTTGATGTGTTTTTGAATTCCACTCCTGGCTTTGTGGCTGATTGCATATTGCCACACCCAGATGAGGAGCGATGTGCTGAGTACTTTCACCACCATGGGGGCCAGATGCTGAGACAGCCTAGGGGGTTTTTCTCAACCCACACTTCCAGAGCCAGGTTCTGGAATTCTGGTACCAACTGATTAGCCGCTGGAGGTGTCTCAAGGCCTGTTAAGAGATATTCTACCAAGATAGGGCAGGTTGCTGGGAGGGTCTGGGGCTGAGCGCCAAACATTAGTTTTGCCTCACCATCCCAGAAGGAGATGGTGGCTTTCAATTTTTGTAGCAAGTCTCATCCCAGCAGGGGTAGGGACATTTGGGCATAAGGAGGAAAGAGTGGTGACAGTCCCAGATCCAAAATTAATGGTCTTGGTGGTGGTCCAGGGATAAGACTGTGTCTTCCCGGTGGCCCCTTATCTCAAGTATGTTCAGCTTTAAAGGGACCAGGGTCCAATTTTAGGGCAGAGTTGTAGCCCCTGTATTGACCACGAAGTTAACAGGGCTGCCCTCAACTGTTAGTTCCACCATGGGCTCCCAGGGGCATGGTGAGCCCTGGTCCCATCAGCCTAGCAACTGCTGGGCAGGCCTGGGGTCTGCCTGCTGTCAGGGGCATTCATTTTTCCAGTGACCTTTTCTTTGCAGTAAATGCACTGGTACTTTTGCAGTCCTGGTCTTCCTTGCTTTGGCTTTCTCTGGTTCCCAGAGAAAACAGGAGGAAGAGGCCCTAGTGCACTCTGTCGCCATTGTGCTTAGCAGGACCTTTGTCACCTTCTTGGTTTTTGGAGTATCACCATATTCTCTATTGTTATACACTTTCTGTGCCATCTCCATCAGTTCAGGTAATAGCTTCCATGCAAACCCCTCTAGCCTTTACAATATCTTTTGCATGTCAGGAGCAGATTGTGATACAAATGCTATATTTATAGCCCTACAATTTTCAGGTGACTCAGAGTTTATAGGGGTGTAATTTCTTTAAGGCTCCATTAGATGCTCTAAAAAGGCAGAGGGTGACTCATTAGGGCCTTGGGTGGTTTCACTCACCTTAGAAAGATTCATTGGCTTTCTGGCAGCAGCCTGAAGGCCATGTCGGAGAGTCTGGTAAAACCATTTGAGATCCTCCTTACCTTGATCCTGATTGTAATTTCAGTCTGTTCTGGTAGAGGGGAACACAGTCTCTATTTGGGTATGTTCAGTAGAGGGTTGGCCGTCTTGACCCATGATGGTTTTTACAGCCTCCCTCCTGATATGATCTCTCTCCTCCAAAGTGAATAGGACTGGTAACAGTTGCTGGCAGTTGTCCCAGGAGGGATTAAGGGTGAAAAAGATAGTTTCTAGGAGAGAAATTAAGCCATGTGCTTTTTCTGAGAATGGAGAATTTTAATTTTTCTAGTTATACAATTCTATAGACGAAAAGGGTCATATACCATGAATGGGATACCTTCATCACTCAGGCCTGGACATGCTTGGTGGAGGGGCAGTAAGGGGACTGTGTCAGGCAAGTTGCAGGGATCTGCACAAGGCTGATACTGGGTGCCATTTCACATACGTGGGTGGCTAGTTATAGAGGTTTCAGCGGGTATGGGGAGTGGAGGGTATAGGCTGTCTGTTGATGACAGGTTTAGAGGGAGAGGAGTTGGAGTAGTGGACAGGGAGGGAACAGATGGAGGGGGATGAGAGGTAGTTTGGGGGTTGGGTAGGTAAGGTGGTGGTTCATCAGGAGCATCTTGCAAGACCAAAGGATTGGGGTTCTTAACAGGAGCTTTCAATGGATTTTGGGGCTCTGGCTGGGCCGTGCGCCTTTGTCCTACAAGACGAATTTTTAGTTTCTTGGAAGTGTCTGTAAGAAGATCTATCCACACATCAATGTAAGGAATCTGGTCCGGGTGACCAGGTTTGCCATAGATAACCCTCTGGACATTGTAGACTGTTGGGAAGTCCATCATTCCTTCAGATGGCCAGCCCACAGCAAAGGTGGGCCACTCCAAATTTCAGAGGGTTTGGAGGGTCCCTGGGTGGAACTTGGCTCCATATCCTGCTGCTGCCTTCTTAAATTCCTGAAAGTTCTTTAGAAAACAGGCAAGGGGTGTGTTAGGACAAGAGGAGGATTGACCAATAGTAACAATCAAATGGAGCACAGAACAGAAACTGAGCAGAAACTTTATGGAGAGACATGCAGCTACACACCCAGACACATGAACCTTGAGCCCATTCTGAGGCCCCAAGTGACGTCTCACCCAGTGGCCAAGCCGTGGGAGTAGAGGCACATATGGCAGCACAACGGCCTCCCCAGGATCCGGACTTACCAAAACAGAACAGAATTGGCAGTTCTTTAGGTCGAATTAATAATCTGTGCAGGTTCTGGCCCAGACTGAGAACCTACTGGGGCTGAGGAACGTTCCTCAGAGGCTTTCTCCCTGAAGGCCTCAGGGTGGCTGGCTCTGGTCTATCTCGCTGGGGCCTCCAGAATGAAGTGGAACACTGCATATAAATAACAAATCCCAGGAGAAAAATTCAATGGAAACTTTATTAATGGCTTGGCTGTGCTCTTAACAAGCGTCACGCCTAAAATCTGGAGTCTGCAGCCTGAATAGGATTTCTTCCCATTGGCGCCAAACTTTCCTGTGCATGCCAAGAGACAGGATTGGTAGGTTTAAACATATACATATCTATATAGGGTCCTGAGAAAAGCAAGCAAGCAGAGTTACAGAAGCGGATATTTGCAGTTAGCATCTCAGGAGAGGGGGGTGATTGACCTTTTCCCAGCACGAGTGGTGCCATTCCCCCATTGGGCCCACCATTCCCCCATTAGGCCTGGATGGGTGTCTGGGTTTGTAACAACCACACATATTTTATAAGCTTGGGGTTCCTGCTGGGGAGAATGGGTGTGGTCTTGTTTCCTTTACACTGCTCCCAAGAATGGTTCAAAGAAGAACTCAATATACTGTGCTTTCTCCCCCAAATCTTAACTCCAAAATCAGGTGTGTAACTCAGAGAGGTGTTCCATTATTCCCATCCACAGAGCCAGAGTGCACAGATTTGGCCTGGGGTGTGTGTGGGGGGTAGGAAGCAGGCTATAAAACTGAAAGCCCCTATTTCTTCTCCAAAGAACTGACTACATTTACAAAAGAATGAAGAAATTCAACCCTTGGGAAGCTCTCAAATGCAGTGGAATCATAGAGGCCTGAGATTTAATTCATTTCAATCCTTCAGGAAGAATTAAAATAAATACTTTTTTAGATGAGCAAATTGAATAAAGTTTGTAGGCAGCAACTCACTTTTAAAGAAATATAAAAGAATATTCTTCAGGCAGAAAGAAAATAATCCCAGAAGGTTCAAGATTCAGGATGGACTGAAGAACAATATCTGTTAATTAAATTAATATGTATGAATGACCATTGAATGGATAAAGTAATAATGATATCCGTGGCCTAGGACATCAATAAAGTTTTAAAATACACCATAAAATAATATATAGCATAAGATGAGGAAATGGATATGTAGCAGTTTGATATCATTATGAATTCCAAAAATAGATATTTGAATATTCTTGTAAACTGGTCTGTTGATCTTGGAATGATTAAGTTATGAAAAGGGAGTTGAATGGGCCAGAGTTGGTAGGGCTTTGAGGACCGTCCCCTGGTGGGTGGGTTCTCAGACATAAAAAGACAGGCCAAAGGACAGAGTTGGAGTAGTTTTTGAGGTTGGAATTCTGATGGACAACAACAGAAGGCCCCGGGGTAAAGAGACAAGCGATTCACTTGACAGTTCACAGCTGGCCTTGTGGAGAGAGGCAAAGCTTAGAGAGCCTCATAGTCTACAGCTGACCTTGTAGAGGAAACAGAGGAGATGAGCCCATAGAGAAACTCAGCCACGAGAAGAGGGGAACTGAAGAAGTCTGAATCCTGGCCAATATTGGCAGCTGTCTTGTTCCAAGTTGGAGTAACAGATTTTGGTGAAGGAAGAATATTATGCTTTCTAGCTTGGTAAATGTAAGCTTCTACCCCAAATAAATACCCTTTATAAAGACCAACATACTTATGATATTTTGCATCAGCACCCCTTTGGCTGTCTAATACAGGATATAAAATGTTTAAAAATATATTATTTGGCAAACCAATAACAAATAATAAGTGCAGATTTGGCAAGGGAAGCAAAAATGTTATAATATCCTCAGTAAACTTTAAAAAATATTAAATAGTGCATCTCATCCAAATAAATAGAAAAAAAATTGAGCAAAAATTGTCAGTGCAAACAAAGTCTTCAGGATTTCCTGGGTTGCCAATTTGGCCTTTGTTCTGCAGCAATCTTACTCATGCACCTTTGGAAGCTGCACCTTTCTTATGCTTCAGAAGAATGAAGGAAACACGGTTGATTTATGGGGTGTTGTTTTGTCCCCATCATAAATCAAGTGCTGTATCACTGCTTCATTTCCAAGTTATGAAGTAACCAAACTGGATGTGATGCTCATTTGAGCCAAGAAGAGCCATGAATTATAGAATTAAAAAACAGGAGATATTGTTGCATTTTCAAAATTGGATGCTTCGATGGTTGATATTGGATCTTTCCTGTTTTTGAATGAATGCATTCAATGCTATAAATTTCCCTCTGAGCACTGCTTTTGCTGGCACCGCACAAACTATGAAGAACCATAGGACATTATAGAAGCAGAAAGAAGCACATAACAAAAGGCTTGTGAGTGAATCTATATCCACTTCCACTACAGTACAGTCTTAAGATGTAGGCAAAGAATGTAAGAAAGTTTAGAAAATATGTTCTCTGATGGCAAGCATTGTTTCCTCAAAATAACACTTCTATGAATGTAACTTCACTTTGAAGGAATTTTCACCATGCTTACCTAAGCATGACGGAATCTATGTAAGGAAAAAAGAACGAAGGCAGTGAGTTTTGCCAGTTTGCCCTACAAGGATGTGCTCTCCTTAAGTGTAATGAGTGTGAAGTTTTCTTGGAAATTCAACCTCATGAGATACCTGAGAATTATTCTTTCAGAGAAAACATTTTGGATTTCATGAATTTGGGAAAACTATAGTCCCATCAAAGAAATTTGCAGGAGTAAAACCTTGTGTATGTAAGAAATATTGGAAATCCTTCAGCCAGGCATTAAGTCTCATTGAGCATGAAATATTCATGCATTCGTTAGCATTGTAATGTACACGGGAATGCTTTCCTCTGGAAAAAAAACCTCATGGAATATGAGAAAATTCAAAGTAGAGAGAGAAACCATATGCGTTTCCTGAATATAGTCTGCTCTTTACAGTCATTTTTTTACTCCTCATTTTAAAAGCCAAACAGGGGAACAATCATTGAAGTGTAATACATGAGGGAAAGTTTTCAACCTGAGAGAAACCCTCTTTATTCATTAGAATATTCTTACTGAAGAGAACTCATATATATGAGGGAAAGCTTTAATTCAAATGTCAAATTTCATATACAAGAGATTTCCTACTGCAAAGAAACCCTATACATATAGGGCATGGGAAAATCTTTAGGTACATATCATATCTCCCAGAACATGTAAAAACGCAAAGGGGAGAGAAACAAAATGAATATAAGAATTCAGAAAATCCTTCAGGCAATAGAAGTATTTCCTTAAGCATCAGAGTATTCATTTTGGAGAAACACCCAATATATGTAATAAATGTGGAAAAGCCTTCAACCTGGAGGAAAACCTCATTAACCATCTGAGAATACATACAGGAGAGAAAGCCAAAGAATATAATGGACGTGGGAAAGCTTTCATTCAGAAATCAATCCTCATTACACACCAGAGAAGACAAACTGGAGAAAAACCCTGTATATGTAAGGAATGTAGGAAAGCATTCAGTAGCAAATCAAATCTCACTGATGAGGAGAAAATTCATAGTGGAGGGAAACCCTATATATGTAAGGAATGGGGAATAGCCTTCAGCCAGAGGCTGTATCTCAATAAACATTACAACATTCATACTGGAGAGAAACCCTGTGAATGTAATGAATGTGAATCTCTAATGAATCTCCACCTCCAGTATGTGCAACTTGTTGCCAATCTTTTAAGGAAGGGGCTGTGGCTGTGCAATTCAGGATGTTTATCACCTCTAGGAAAAGTGCACTTGCAGTTTGTTCTGAGATGTGCTCCTCCCACACTTTCTCCCACACTCATGTGTGTTCAATTTGTTACCACTGACACATGCATTAGAACTTAAGATTTCAATTATTTTATGTAAAGATGGGCTTTCCAATCATTTCAAATTATGCTGGTTCTTTTCTCTGGTTCTTCAATGCATTACATTCTCAGTGAGCATTTAAAAAATTACCATTTTAAAAATAATGCTGCCCATTTTTGCATCATTTTCTTTCTTTTTTTTCTCTTTTTTATTGTGGGTAAAAATCAAAATTTTCACAATATATACTAATATTTATGAAATTATATGTAAATATATATGCATATATGTGCATTAGCTTACCTAAATATTATTTCTTTACATATATATATATTTTTTTAAAGGTGCATAGTTTATGTAAATATTACACAGAAATTACAGGGTTTCCCATGTTTCCCACCTCCCACACATCCAACAACATCCCACACAAACATCCTTCATTAGTGTGGCAAACCCCCCCAATGGATATACACATCCTGGGGCCTTGACACCAAGGATAGACCACAGTTCACATCATAGACCACAGTCTCTACCACACAGTTCTGCATGGTATATGCTGATGTAAAGTGGCCTACATCCATCACAGCAATTCCACTCAGGACAAAGCCCAAGTCCCAAACCACCCCCTTGTATTTCAACTACCCTTTGTCTCACTGCCCCAAAATTGTCCAGTGGCCACCGGCTCCACCTCACTCTTATAATTTCTTCCATTGCTTGAATTACAATATGTCTACAACAGAATACCATTAGGTCCACTCTAGTCCACAGCGCTTCCCCCAATTCTGAGGGGACTGGGACGGTGAAGTCCACTCCACCTCCAAGTGAGAGAGGGCTTATATCCCATTGATGCAGTGGATGGGATTATCCTGCCTGCAGCTGCAGGCCCTCTCCATTCCCTGGGATGTCCGATGCCCATTGTTTTCTCCTTGCCAGGTGGCGTGGATGAGTCAATTGAGCTGTAGGGTAGGAATTGTAGCTCCACCGAGGTTCCATGTACACCTGGCACATAGGTAGGCCAGAGGCTCCAGTCTCTGGAAGTACACCTAAGAACTCCAGGATCACATATAGGTTTGAATAGATGCGACTAATGTACCATGGGCAGGGAGGACTTATTTGAGTCCAACTCTGTCACTCTCAGCAGCACAGATTCCAAAGTAGAGCCCACTAATAAGACATCAATCTCTGTGACTATCACCACTTATGTAGGACCTGGGCGTCTTCAGAGCCCTCAGGAAACCCTCTGTGTGGGGTGATATCCACTTTGGTGTTCTATGAGATCCTACTGAAGTTTGCATAAGCATTACCTCTGGGATGACCTCCCGACACTCTTTGAAGTCTCTTAATCACAGTAACTCATTTCTCTTTACATTTTCCCCCTTTACTCAATGTCTTTTTCCAATCATGTTGTCACTTGTCTCTTGGTATTAATCCCTCATTGCCATGGAGGTTAATCCTGAGGAATCTTGTCCCACGTTGAGGGGGGGAAGGTAATGCATTCAAATCCTAACTTTGGCTTAGAGAGGCCACATTTGAGCAACAAGGAGGCTCTCATGTGGCAACCCTTAGGCACCCCATAACATTAAGCTAATTTTCAATTACAAGAGCAAAGAAATAAGGCTATTCATCAATAACAGGAACACATCAGTGGGCCATCCCCTTTTGTGAGACACTGCTCATGCACTCAGGGGACTTATGCTGCCCCTGTGGAGAATATGGCAGAGATTTCCAGGCTGGGAATTCAGATTACCTCATTTATTGAGTGATTGTCTACCCACCATGACCAGGCTCCATCCCTTGATCATTTGAACAATTTCATATATCTTTCATGTATATTCACATGAACTTACTCCCATGTATCCCCCATCCCAGACACCACCCACCAATGATCCTCTGCAGCACCCATTTTAACCCTTCTGTGTTCTAAATCTTCCTTGATCATGGAGCCAATATAATAATCAAATACAATAAATAGGATAAAGAATTAATAATGAAAATCTTAAATACAAGGGAAAAAACAAGGAAACAGACAGGAAAAAAAATAAACTAAAAATAAAATATAATTAGCAGATTGGGTCATTCAGAAATGGCAAAAAATTTTTCTTTTTAAAAAATTATTCTTTTTCATCTTTATCACTGTATTATTGGGTGTCTAGTATACTGTGACACCTTCCCCCTCTCATTCCCCAGTGTCTCCCAAATTTTCATTTGATTTCAAAGTAGTTTTAGGTCACAGCAAAGTCACACACAGAATACTAGAGACTCCCACATACCCAACCCATCCCCTCTCCCATTCACACCCCATATTTAAAGCGTTTTAAAAATGGATATTAGCATTGTTATAACTGTTATATAGATAGTAAAATATAGCAACTAAACATTGTCAGTGGTTTACAATATAGTTTACATTTTAGACGGTACAGTTTAATAATTTTGTTTATTTATAATGTCCTGTGTCCATTACTGTAAGGTAATGAAAAACGTTTCCCATGACCACTAAATACCCAATTTGATCTTAACTGTTCCTTCCTCCCCATCCACCTGGGACATATGACACTCCCCTCTCATGACTCATGTAATGAAAAGATTCATAGATACATACCCTGGGTATTCCAACCTGCCCTTCCTAATCTAAACACCTCCCAACCCTGCACGATCAAACTCAGTAATATCACTACCCATCTGTCCTATCTTTCAACATGCAACTATACACTATCCCTTTTCCATAGATTATGTCCATATGGGTGATGGTTCACAACCTACTCTTCTCTTTCTCTCCCTTGTTACCCTATCTTTCAGACAATGGTTCTCACAGACTGCTCACTTTCCTCATTTCAAATCAGTGAGGTCATATACTATTCATCCTTCAATGCCTGCTTGCTTCACTCAACATAAGGTCTTCAAGATTCATCCACTTTATTCCGTGTGTTAGCACTTTATTCCTTCTTACAGCTGAGTAATATTCCCTTGTATGTATGTACCACGTTTTACTTATCCATTCATCTGTTGATGGGCACCGTGGCTGATTCCAACTTTTGGCAATGGTGAACAATGCCACTGTGAACATTGGTGTGCATATATCTGTTCGTGTCTTTGCTTTCACTTCTTCTGGGTATTTACCCAGCAGTGGAATTGCTGAATCATAGGGAAGATCTATTCTTAGTTTTCTGAAGAACCACCAAACTGCCCTCCGCAGTGTCAGGACCATTCCGCCATCCCGCCAGCAGTGGATGAGGGTTCCTATGCCTCCACATCCTCTCCAACCTTAGAGTCTGCTGTTTTTTTTATAGCTGCCATTCTGATGGGTGTAAATGTTATCTAATTGTAGTTTTGATTTGCATTTCCCTGATAAAAAGCGATGTCAAGCATTTTTTCATGTGCTATTTATCCCTTGGTATTTATTCCTTGGAAAAGTGTCTCTTCAGGTCAACTGACCATTTTTTGAATGGATTGTTTGTCTTTTTATTTTCAAGCCATAGGCTTTTTTAATATATGCAGGATATTAGGCTCTTATCAGATATATGGTTGCCAAATAATTTCTGCCATTGGTAGGCTGCCTCTTTATTTTCTTAATAACGTCCTTTGATGTGCAGAAAGTTTTGATTTTCAGGAAATCCCATTTATATATTTTTCCTTTTTTCTTTTCTGTTTTTTTTTATTTTGGGTAAAAATCAAAATTTTCACAATACATACCAACATTTGCAAAATGATATATAAATATATATGCATATATGTACATTTGCTTACAAAAATGTTATTTATGTATATATATAAATATATTTTAAGAGGTGCTTAGATACCCAAAATTTTACACGAAACCCATTGGGATTCCCATGTTGCCCACCTCCCACACCTCCCACCACATCCCACACTCTATTGCTGCTCGTTCTTTGGCTGTGAAGTTCATGAACCCATTTCCTATTACAAGGTCCTGTAGATGCTTTTCTACATTATTTTGCAAGGTCTTTATTGTTTTGGCTCTTATATTTACATCTTTGTTCCACCTTGAGTTGATTTTTGTATAAGGTGTGAGAAGGTATTCTTCTCTCATTCTTTTGGATATGGATATCCAGTTCTCTAAGCACCCCTTGTTAAAGAGGCCATTCACACCCAACTGAGTGGGCTGGTAGCCTTGTTGAATATCAGATGACTGTATATGTAAGGATCTATATCAGAACTCTCAATTCAATTCCATTGGTTAGTAGGTCTATCCTTGTTCCAATACCATGCAGTTTTGATCATTGTAGCTTTGTAATATGATTTAAAGTCTGGTAATGTGATACCACCAAATTCAATTTTCTTTTTCAATATGTCTTTGGCAATTTGGGGCCTCCTACATATACAAATATATTTTGAGGTAGTTTTTCCAGTTCCCTAAAAAATACAGTGTTGAATTTTATTGGGATTGCATTAAATTTGTAGAGTAGTTTGGGTAGGATAGACATCTTGATGATGTTTAGTCTTCCTACCCATGAACAGGGAATATTTTACCATTTATTGAAGTCTTCTTTTATTTCCTTTAACAGTGTTGTTTAATTTTCTGTATATAAGTCCTTTACATCTATAGTTAAATTTATTCCTAGTTATTTGAGTATTTTACTTACTATAGTAAATGGCATTTTTTTCTTGAGTTCCTCCTCCGATTGCTGATTATTGGTGTACAGAAATGCTACTGATTTTTGAGCTTTGATCTTATAAACTCCTTTATGAGTTCCAGAAGTTTTGTTGTAGCTTTCCTGGGCTTTCTAGGTATAGGATCATGTCGTCTGCAAATAATGAAATTTTTACTTCTTCTTTACCAACCTGGATGCCTTTTATAGCCTTTACTTGACTCAGTGCTTGAGCAAGAACTTCTAAGACAATGTTAAATAGGAGTGGTGATAGTGGGCATCCTTGACTTTTTCCCAATCTAAGAGGGAAGGCTTTTAGAATTTCACCATTGAAGATGAGTTAGCTTTGGGTTATTCATATATACCC
>JAKSZT010000690.1:0-12767 GCA_026826555.1 Tolypeutes matacus
TCTGTGGGAAGTGAATGTCCACCTTGGACTCATCCATGACCTTGCAGAAGGCTTTGTCCCAGGTGCCAATAATACAGGTGTGGACTCTCTGGTCCAGCAGGACATTCTCAGAAACCTTCTATTCAAGTTTGCCCATGGTCAATCCGCATGGCATCCTGGGCAGCCTCAGTGTTCTTCTCATAGGCTGTGATGGTGATTTGGTCCTGGGACTGGTTCCCATCATCCTTGTCAGGAAACTGGAATGCTCACATCATGCTCCAAGAGGATTTGGGTAATCATAGCCCCCTTTCGGTCAGTGATCTTGGAGTAGTTTAGCAGTTTGATATTGCTTATGAATTCCAAAAATAGATATTGGATTATGTTTGTAAACTTATCTGTTACTCTGGGAGTATTAGATTGTACTAACATCAGAGGTTCCACTTTTACTCGATTAAATTATGATTAGGATTTTGACTGGGCCATGTCAGTAGGATGTTGACTCCCTATCCCCTTGGTGAGTGGGGACTCACAGGGAAAATGACATGGCAGAGGAGAGAGTTGGAGTTTTGATGCTGGAGCCCTGGGAAGTAAACACACAGGAGAAGAACACAGAGGAATAGAGATGGCTCCTTAGACAGGGCAGAAGCCCCAGGAAGAGAGAGAGCAGGTCAGTCTACAATTGACTTTGTGGAGAGAACAGAGCAGGTGAGCTCAGAAAGAAGTGAGCCCTGGTAAGAGACAGTTATGAGGAAGACTTAGGCTGAACCCTCGCAAAGACGGACAGTCATTTGCTCCAACATGTGGAAACAGAATCTGGTGAGGGAAGTAACATATACTGTATGACCTTGTAACTAAGCTTATACCCCAAATAAATACCCTACATAGAACCCCACAGATTTCTGATACTTTGCACCAGCACCCTTTAGCTGAGTGATACATGTAGTATTTGCAGTCTGTGGAGACACTCAGTTTAAAACTCTTGAAAGGTCAGTCTTCCTGCTCTTCCTTCAGCTACTTCCTGCACTCCATAAGTCCAGCCTTGGCCTGTACAGGTTAGTGGTCAGGTAGTGATAGCAATGATGTCAGACTGCATTTCAGGGACAGGGATTTGTATGTCCACCTCAAACTTGTCCATCAGCTTATGGATCTGACTCCCTTTCTGCTCAATGATGTAATGGTGCAGATCGAAAAGTAACTCCATTTCGATGGTGACAGGAACCAGTGCCTCAAGGGCTTCTCTAGCAACCTTACACTTCTACTTCAGGCCAGAGATGATGATGTTGCAATGTGAGGAGAATTGGGATTGGTCTCTTTGGTGTCTCTCCCCTCACTGGGTTCATCCCATTCTCATGGCCAGCCGTCTGGACACTGTGAACTAGGTTTTCCTCTCTATCAATGCAAAATACATTAAATTGTAGATTTTGCAAAAGTCTATTATAATATAGGTGAAGGTGATTTATAAATGTTTAATATTAAAACGAGGATATTACTGAAAATTCAGTATGATAAAATTATATAAACAAATAGCATACATAAAAATAAGCATTATATGCACAAAACAAAATACTTTGAAGAAAATATATGTAAAGAATAACGGCATTTAGGAATGATTTTAATATTCTTTGAATTTTGTTGTATAATAACTTTTAGTAATGAACAATGTTTATTCCTACAGTGGTGTTACACATTTAAATACAAAATTATTTCATTGTGATAAATGTACTTGTCTACACCTGGTAGTTAACAATCTGGCCTTTCAGCCACAGATTAATTATTTCTCTATAAATAATTACTCCTTTACCAGTCATAAATTAAAGCATCACAAAATAATACCAAAAAAATGTTGCTCAACATTATTTGGCTTCTAAGGAGAAGGCAATTTTCTCTTTCAAAATTAATAAGGAAGCATTAGTCCTTGAACATTTATCCTTGGCATCACGTCAAGAAACCTTCCTTGGAAATTGGTCCCAGAGATGAGCAAATGCTTCATTATCATCATTTCTCAATAAAAGAGGTGTTGTGGCATTATCGAGTGAAAGGCAAGAGATTTTCTGCTATGCTTTTGTTCAAAGTAGCTCCAGAGTACCCTGTGAGACACAGTTTTGAAGAAAACTTTCTGTTTGACTAGGACCTGAACAAAATTTTTAGGTTGATTTATTTTATCTCAGAAAAAATTAGGTGCACAAAAATTAAATGTAAAGTATGCCAAAGGAAACAAATATTACATTGCAGAAATTTCAGGCTCTTTAAAAGGTTTATATATTTTAGTTGTGAGAAAAACTTAAAGTCGACAAATTCCTAAACCAGATAAAGCTGGAAGAATTTTTTCAAAAACTTTGACTTATGGTAAGTATAACTTGAAAGGTTAGAGCGTTTTAGTTTATCTAAAAATATAAGAATATTAGAATAATATATATATACATATACATATCATGTAAACATTACCTAAGTAATTCAAGGATTTATAGAATTAGAAAATTAGAATTGATGAAATCAGTCATTAAGCAATTGAAAATAAAATTTTTGGAAGAAATTTTATTAAATAATCTGTTAAAAAATCCATCTGAAAATTATTAATAATGTATGATCTATAATATTAACACACATAAGGTTTTAATTTATGATCTGTCATTTGTACTAAATAATATTGGATACAAAATAATTTTAAATGATGCATTAAAGCTCTATCACTTTTTCTTACCTATCTAGCATTTTTTTGATTTACTGAAATTAAATATAAGAATTAACATGATTTTTGGACTCAACCAATCTTGGTAGAATCACAGAGCCAACAATACTTAATGGTATTAAGTATTAAACCTTTAAAGACTCAGAATAAGTTTCTTAATATCCCTTGCCCCTTTTTTGCCTCTAAAATAGTATACAATATTAATACCTATGGTATAATATTTTCATCTTAAAATGTATTAATTAAAGGAATATTTATAACAGTGTCATGTTCTTCTAATTATGCTATATATATATATCTATTTTACAATATCAAATGTTGATTTTTACCTAATTTATATTTGGCAATCAAACCAAGATTTTTTTCAGTCATACTTTGCAAACTACATTTTATTATGATTTTCTTGAATCACTAAGCTGACTTTGTAAAAAATAATGCCTTATCTGTCCTATAAACAAAAATGGTTTTAAAGTCATTTATGCCAAGTATCACCTTTGATTTCTCAGCAATTTACAAGAGATGGATGCTATGGGAAGAATGAATAACACAAATGTGCCTATCTTCATCCTTATGGGATTGACAGACTCTGAAGAGATCTGGCAGGTCCTCTTTATGTTATTTCTCCTGATATACCTTATCACTCTGCTGGGAAATGCAGGGATGATACTGATAATTTGTCTGGATCTCCAGCTTCACACCCCCATGTATTTTTTCCTGAGCCACTTGTCATTTCTTGACCTCAGTTACTCAACAGTCATAACACCTAAAACCTTAGAGAACTTACTGACTTCCATCAAGTATATTTCCTTCACCAGTTGCTTCACTCAGATGTATTTTTTATCCTTCTTGGCTGTCACTGAAATGTTCTTTCTCTCTTCAATGGCCTATGACCGCTATGTAGCTATCTGCAATCCTCTCCACTACCCAGTTGCTGTGTCTATGTGAGTCTGCCACACCCTCATCACTGGGTCCTATATGATTGGTTTTACTGAATCATTAGTCATGGTTCTTTGCACGAACAGTTTGCTTTACTGCAAATCCAATATTATCTATCACTTTTTCTGTGACTTAATACCACTTTTAGCCCTGTCCTGCAGTCATACTCCTGACACTGAAATCATGCTATTCATTTTTGCTAGTTTAAATGTAATGGTGTCTCTTGGCACAATTTCTGTGTCCTACGGGTCCATTCTATCTACTATCCTGAAAATTAATTCTTCTTCAGGAAAGCACAAAGCCTTTTCTACTTGTGCCTCTCACCTCCTGGGAGTCACCATATTTTACAGTGCTACAATTTTTACCTATTTAAAACCAAAGAAGTCCTACTCCTTGGGAAAGGATCAAGTGGCCTCTGTGTTTTATACTATGGTGATCCCCATGGTGAATCCACTCATTTATAGTCTTAGGAACAAAGAAGTGAAAAATGCTGTCATTAGAATAATAAAGAAGAGGGAGAGCTCCAGGCAATTGAAATGACAGTGACGCTGATCATTTTAAAGTATCTTTTCTTTCCTAGTAAGTATTTACTTGGTCTTTCTTTAAATACAGAATCATCATTTAATTGTTTTGCATTTGTTTTGAGCCACCCTCTATTAGAATATGCATGATCTGAAACATTTTCAAGAATATATTTTTAGAAATCTACATAGTAACTGGAAGTCATGAAATATGTGTTAATTCTGTGGTTTCAACAAATGCTATTGTAAGAGCAACTAATGTGCAAAAAAAAAGTTGTGTTGTTCAATTGTATCATAGAAGTCACCATACATATCCCACTTTCAGAGAACTTTACTATTGAGAACTCTTTCAGAAATTATTCCATCTATTCTGTAGAGAAGAAATAAAGCACAATAAAGAATGCTATTTTGAATAAGAAAATCCAAGGTTTATATTCTAGATCTGCCTGTTTTTCAGCTGTAAATCCTTTGTAAGTCACTGAAAGTTTAAATCTAGGTTCATTAACTATACAAAAAAAATATCTCTAAATCCATAGAAATATTTTAAAGATTAAATAATATGAGGAGAGGAAAGAATTTAATGCAATACTAATAAATTTTACCAGGATAATCAGAATGTTTACATTCTCACAAAATTTTGAATACATAATAGCTTTTCTTATGTCCATGTCCACTGGTATTTTATAAATACTTTTGGCTAATCTTATTCATAAATAAGCAAACAGCTAAAAAGTAAAAGAGCACTTCAATATTTGGTCATAGAGCAAAGTAAAATCCTGTAATAGAATTAGTTTTTAGAAAAAAGCATATGTGAGAATTGAAGAAAATTTGGAATATTTTAAATTATTAAAGAAAATGGAAATATCCTAATCATTTTTCAGAGTTTTGTTCATGGACTTCTATACTAATCTTATGTATGTATAAATATATACATAAATTGCAGTAATACTTTTTTTGTCATTTTGTGTTTCTTTTTTAGAGTTTTTGTTTTCCACTCATAAGTATAACCTTTGGTAATTGTCTTGTCACTTAAACTTAGGAGAGGAATGTTTTCTTGGTACATGAGTAAAATCAAGAATCTCATCTTGCAATGCTTTAAGACCTGTAGTGTTGTGAATTCATCAGGTTAAATAGATGCATGAACTTATATCTTTATTTCTTTTTCTAGCTGCAAACCATTTGAAAATCCTACCATCCTGTCATGTTTCAAGAGGCTTCAGTAAAACTATTTATTCATTTTATTTTAGTTTGATTTTAAAAGTCATTTCCTTTTTCCTGGTTTCTGTAAGTATATGTTTCTTAAAAAGATATGATTTTTTAGTTTAATTCTTGGCTTGTTTTATTAATTTTGCTAGAGAAAAATCACCATGCTAAGAATTGATAATGAATACAAATTTTGCCATATCCAATAAATTTTATCAGATATGTTGCTAATGTGTATTTTTTTTTTATGGGTAAAAATCAAAATTCTCACAATACATACAAACATTTGCAAAATGATATATAAATACATATGCATATATGTGCATTTGCTTACAAAAATGTTGCTTATATATATATATATATACATATATTTTAAGAGGTGCCCAGATTACCCAAAACACTACACGGAACCCATTGGGATTCCCACGTTGCCCACCTCCCACACCTCCCTAATGTGTATTTTTTAACATTATTTAATTTTTTTTCTTTATTAAAGATGTTTTGAGTTTACTGAACCATAATTCATAAAATACAGGATTCCCATACACCACCCCACTACCAACATCTTAAATTGGTGTGCAAAAATTGTTACAACTGATGGTAGCTCTTTTTGTAATTGTACTATTAATCAATGTCCATGGTTTAATGTAAGGTTCACAGTTTGTGTAATGTAGTTCCATGGATTTTTAAAAAATTATTCTGTTGCCATATACAAAATCTAACACTTCCCCTTTTAATCTCATTTAGATATATATTTCAATGTCTTAATTGCACTCACAATGTTTTGCTATTACCACCATCCATTAACAAATTATTTCCATTACTCCAAATAAGCTCACTGTACTTTTTAAGCATTAACTAATATTTCCTTGTAAAACTACTTCTACATAATCTGGAATTTTTGTTGCAATTTTAGAGATACTGTTCAATGAATATTTAAAAAAATATGTTTTCTTCATTTTCTTAGTTATTTAAACTTAATTGTTAATAGATGTAATTTTTGTCTTCAACTGATTTATATTCTTTTCATTTATATTAATGTACACGTAGAATTTGTACATTTTTTAAATTAATTTTGAAATATTAAAGTACAATCTCTGGTTTAGGATTAAAATTTTAATGACTGCTAACACGTCCATTACTGTTTATAATTTTATTCAAATAACTTAAATGAGCTCTGTTTTCTTCCACATCTTTAATTCATATAAAATTTTTAACTTATCGCTTAAAAGAGCCATATGAATTACTGTATTAACATTTAATTTTGCTCTGAACTCTATGTGTCTAGAGTCAATATTTATTACAATTCCTCTTTGTTTTCAATTAGCTGTCTTTGAGAAGCATTTGTTTTTTAATACTTTTTTTTTTTGACTAATATTTCATCTTGTGCATGCATTTTATCTTTTCTTATATTTTTAGGGCCTTTACATTTTTTAGTCTTTCTTTTCTTTATGTATATTTCTATAATTTAGAAAATGTTGGTTTGTGTTGGCAATGATAGCCAAAAGTTTCTCTAATTTTTCAGGCAATAATAAGTTCAGAAATTACTAATGTTTTAATTAAATTCAGACTACCTTGTCCAATTATAATATATTCCAGAAAGTTTTTATGATGTTATTAAATGAATGCAATATAAACTATGAGCATTGTGAAAACACTAGACTATTTACATTGTCCCTCTGTTATCCTTAGTTCCCTGTTTCCTTATTTCCCTGTTTTCAGTGCATATCATATTTTATATAATATGGTTTCAAATATTTTTAAGACAAAATCCTTTTGTTCATGGTGGTATGTCATCATTCTATGAATTGTAAAAGTTTAAGTATTTTAAAGATGATGAAGAAAATGAAACTGGATGAGCATGAAAAAATATGAACAATAGATTTGTTTGGATATGATTGAGCTATAAAATAATAGCAAAAATAGATTTTCTTTACTGAGCACCTACTGAATGCCAAAAAATATTCAAACAGCTTTAGGTATATAATTAGCATAGATTATTTTCACAAGATAACTCTCAGATAAATACATTATCTATAAATTTACCCCAGATAATGAAAAGCCATCCTCCTACATGTTTAGGCAAAGACTTAAGAACCATCTTGGAATTTTCTTTTCGAGACACAACTTACATCTTGTCCATCAGCATATCATATTGATTATCCAGATTATATTTCAGGTGTGACTGTTTCTTAACAACACCCTAACCGAAAGGATCATCATCTCAGTCTTTACATTATTACCACAGCCTTCTAGGTTGTCTTCCTCTGTTCTGCCTTAACCCCCTGGGTCTAATCTCAATGTAGGAGTTTCTGGTACTCTTAAATGTAGGGTGTATCGTGTCACTTTTCTTCATAAAATATACAAGACCTGCCTTAAAATTGAGGCAACCTCAAACTTTTTAAAAATGTCTACCGTTCTGACTCAACTTTTCACTTAGTCCTTACTTCTATGAAATCATCCTTTATCATTTTATCACCCTCTTTTTGGAGCAGCAATGCTGACCTCCTCACCCCTCCCTATACACATTAGTTCTGATGCTACCTGGAATATTCTAGTGTTTATTCTTTCTGAAACTCCCTTTCCCCAGATAACTGCATGGGTCTTTTCTCATTCACTTCCTCATAAATCCATCCTTTAAGATGGGTTTATTTTGATTATGACTTTTGTTTACTCTTCTCTTTCTCGGGCATTAAGTCCTCAGTGAGCACAAGGCTTTTGCCAATAAAATAAAATTCAATGCTAAATCCCCAACATCTTGAAGAGTGCCTCGATAAATGTATTTGAATGGCTGAGTTTTACAATGATGAGACTCGGGCACAGAGAGGTTTCAGAGCTTGTTCATGGACAGCAAACAAGTTAAAGGACAAGCTTAAATTTGAACCTAGACAGTCAAACTTTAGAGTTCGCATTCTTCATCACCATTTTATCACATGACATTTTTTTCTACAAAATTACACTACTC
Organism: Tolypeutes matacus; assembly: GCA_026826555.1. Lineage (NCBI taxonomy): Eukaryota > Metazoa > Chordata > Mammalia > Cingulata > Chlamyphoridae > Tolypeutes > Tolypeutes matacus. Next base: position 8,294 of record JAKSZT010000690.1, read on the forward strand.
GTATCAGAGTTGAAAATATAATACATTATTTCATTATATTAAAAGTATTAAAAATACAGGAGTGAGTGTACATGGTGCTGGCTGACCTCACTATAGGGGTTAATAAAAGACAGTGTAATTTTGGAGATAGCTGCTAAATGTTCTCAAAGATACATGTATAGGGAAACAGATGTGGTCTAGTGATTGGGCTCTCATCTACCATACAGGAGGGCCAAGGTTCGATTCCCCGGGCCTTCTGATGAAAGGCAAACTGGTCCTTGCAGTGAGTTGGCCCACGTGGAGTATTGGCCCTTGCAGGAGTGCTGGCCCTTACAGGAGTGCTGGCTCACGTGGAGAGCTGGCACAGCAAGATGATGCAACAAAAAGAGACACAGAGGAGAGACAATAATAAACACAGCAGACCAAGGATCTGAGGTGTCACAAGAGATTCAGCACCTCTCCCACTCCAGAAGGTCCCAGGATCAGTTCCCAGTGCTGCCTAAGGGGAAGACAAGCACAGCAGAACACACAGAGTACATTCAGTAAGCTCAAAACAAGAAGGGGTGGTGGAGGGTGGGGGGAGAGGAGAAATAAATAAATCTTAAAAAAAAAAAAAACCCATACATGTATAGTCCTAATTTCAGAAAATAAGAACTGTGTAATGGAAAGAGTGATTTATCAAGTGATGTGATTGGACTGGGGAGAGAACCTGTATTAGTCAGGGACAGACTGGCTGGTATAAGAAAGGGCTTCAGAAACAGAATGGCTGAACAAAAGGGAAAATATTACCTTGGGTCTAAAAGTGCAGACTTCGTTTGACTAAGCTTTGTGGGTGACTCTTTTCCTTGAGGTAATAATCCTGGGACCCACGTTTCTTTAATGTTGTTGTTCTGCTGTCTCGCAAGATGTTGCCACTTCTGCAGGGTTGAAGAGGTATCCCACAGCACTCTGTCCACATTTACATCTGAGGGACAGGTGAGAGTTTTTACATTTCAAAAACAATTTCAGGGTTTTGGAAAGTTTTTAAGAAAAACTCAATTTCTTTAAGAGACAACTAAAGAGATTACCCATTTCTTCTGATATAAGTATATATGAAATTGTACATTTCCTCTAAATTATCAAATTTAACAATTAAAAGTTGTTTACAACATTTTCTTACTATCTTTTTAATATTTTGAGTGGCCATAAAGGTATCCTTATATTAATCCTTAATATTTATAATTTTTGTTTTCTCTAATTTTAGTGGTTGCCCTAAGGATTATTATATACATGTCTAATTTATCATAGTCTACCTAAAATTATATTCCACATGATTTAAAACAATAGAACTGTAAAATAGTAGAGATTAAGTTCTTTACCATTTTGTTATTTTTATCATAAATTTTACTTTTATATGTGGTTTAAACCTGACAATCATCAACCTAGTTTTTGGGTTTTTGTTTGTTTTTTTGTTTCTGTTTCTGTTTGTTTTATTTTTAAGAGGTACTAGGGAATGAACCGACTACCTTGTACTTGGGAAGCAGGTACCCAACCACTTGAGCTGCATCCACTCCCTAACCTGGATTTGCTTTAGGTAATTATTTTCAAAGCCAATAAAATTTTACAAATTAAATATTTGAATATATTTACCTCAATTTTTATATTTTTAGCATCATTTATGTAAATGTTTATATTCAACCATCCTTTGATTATCATATTCATTCTATGGATAATTTTTAAATCCTAAGTCGTTGGCAAAATTTATTTCTCTGCGTGTGTGTATGTTTGTGTGTGTGTTTTAATTTTCCAAAAACGTCTTATTTGTTCTTATATTGGAAAGTTGTTTTCAGTGGGTAATGAAACCTGGAATGAGTTTTATGTTTCAGTATTTTCAATTTATCTGCCCAATATATTCTGACTTGTTACATTATAGATGGCAAGCCTCTTACAATAATAATTATGTGTTTTCTTCTGTATGTGACATGCATTTTCCTCTGACTGCTTTGTAATTGTATACATATCTTTGTTTTTCATCAGTGAGTCTGATGAATCTAGATGTCTTTTATGGACATTTGATTTGCTTTTTGTAATTATTCTTCCTGGAAGTTTGCTGATATTTGTAGTCCAATGATATAATGTTTTTCCTTATTTTTGAAAATGTCTTGGCCATTATCTCCTTAAATATTTCCTTTTATTTACTCTCTGCTATTCTTGTTGTTGAACTCTAATGGCATGGCTACTAATTTTTTTTTATATATTGTCCTGTATCAAGCTCTTGGATAATATTCTTCTCACTGAAGTTCTGCTAAATTTTTTCAGTTTGGTTGGTTACAACTAGCTTACCTTCATGCTCACTCATTTTTCTCAGCTGTAGTGACTCTACTGATGAACCTGTGGACAGAATTCTTTGTTTCTGATACTGTGATTATGTGTTTTTGAAAATTTTATTTCTAACATTTAATGGAACATTACCTTATAATATCCATCTCTCTGAATAAATTTCTCATGTATCTGTGAATGTTGTTTATACTCTTCTCTAGATATTTTTAGCTAGTAATTGTCAATATTCTTTAGCCAAAGCCCACTAGGAGCTTTTGCGGTTCTACAGGTTGGCTTTATTATTCAATAGAGTGAGGAAGAATACAAAGCTTGGGGGGAGGGGTTGGGGAAATGTGTAGTTTCTAAGTAAAAGGTTGTTATAAAGAACACATAATAGAACTTAGGTTTTGATTGGATAATAAGGTCGAGCATATAAGGAAACAAAAGTCTGTTATAGACTGGATGCTGTTAAAGCAGGGGCAATTATATGCTTAGGTACCTCAATAAACCTTATCTACCATTGGGATAGACTAAAGTAAGTCTAAAGCTGTGGTTAGTAAAGTAATAGCAGACACAAATATGATTAGAGAGGAGAATGTGTGGTATTTTGTGGGTTGCAAGGTGACATTGTCTGAGTATCTCCCAGCCTTCCCCCAAATATTCTCTTGAACATTTGTTAGAGATTTGCAGGAAAACTCTGAGAGTAAATGCAAATTACTTGATTCTAGGTTTCTCTTCTTTTTCCAAATAACATTTGAGCCCACACTTGGCTTTAACAATTCCTTATCATTTATCTGATTTCTCATTACTTGCTTCTTCTATGGCCAACTCTTTCTTCCAACCTCTGACAAAGTTGAAACAGCTCATTTGTCACATCTCCTCTTTGAAGGCCAGACACCTCTTTGGAATTCAAATTACTTGGTGGGCTCATGAAAAGGTCATTAAATGCTATGATTTTTTCAGATTATCTGGCTTTTTAAAAATTGTTAGAGTTGGAGCAATATTATGTGCAGATTTCTGCAACCTAAGTAGGAATGGAAGTTTTCTATTCTCTTTTCAATTTTATCTAGTGTGGTTGCATCAAGTATCTCCTTTCTGTATAACTCCACACTTGCCAGTATAATATCTTTCTGGGGCTCTAGTTCAGTACCTTGAAAATGTAGTGGACCATCAGAATCCTTATAGGTATAACTGATCTCAACCACTTTGCTTTTCCAAATGATCTCCTTCTTCTTCCCCATATTCCTCTTTTTCATTCTCTTCATTTGCTCCTCCATCTTTTCTCTTTCTTCTTTTTCTACATCTACATCTAATTCTATTTCTCTTCCTCCTTCTACTACTTCCCCTCCTTCTCTTCCTCTTACTCCTCCTTCTCCACCCTCCTCCTTTTTCAACTTCTACATATATTTTTATCATCATCATCTGACCATAAAGTTATTGATTGATATCCAACATGGTTTTAAATTTTACTCAATGCTAAAATTGTACTTTATTATTTATGAGACAATTTCTCTCAAATCATTTTTTCATTGCCTCTTTAACATCATTGTTCCTCAAACTGTAAATGATTGGCTTGAGCATGAGAATCAGAATAGAGTAAAATATAAACCTTATTATATCATGGTCCAAAGAGTAGCTGTACTCATGTACATGAAGAAGATTGTCCCATGATAAATTGACAAACCAGTTAAGTGAGATCCAGAATAGGAAAAGACTTTCTGCCCACTTCAGCAGAATGCACCTTCAGAATGGCCAACAGAATGAAACCATAGGAAACCAAGACATTTAGTATTGTAATTATTTTGATAAAGCCACAAAGTAGAAGAATAGAAGCTAGTTGATGTGAGTGTCAGAACAAAACTAATGAGGTGAGAGGGGCAAGATGGCGTTGGTGTAGGAGGGCGCACACTGCAAGATCCCAGAGCAAGGTGGATTGGGGACGGGGTCCTGCCCGGGGGTCTGTGCTGTGCAAGCGTGGAGTAAGAGGCTTGGGACATCTATCTGCACGGATCAGTGGCGTGGACCGAACGGTGGAGATTCATGAGTTTTGAGGCTGCCCGTGGAGGTTGGCACAGGCGGCTGAGCCCCGCGGTTACGGAAATAAAAAATAAAACGGCCATTTGGAGCCGCGGGCGGGGGCGAAAAAGTTTTATTTTCTGGGGAGCTGGCTGCCTGGCGCCCCTTGGACCTTGTGTGA
>JAKSZT010000691.1:0-15601 GCA_026826555.1 Tolypeutes matacus
TGATTTTGGCTTTTTGGTCCTGCGTATCCTTACAAATAAATTTGTTGTCTGTCTTTTCCATTTCTGCAAAGTTGTTTGTTGTAATTTTCCTTGGGATTGCATAGCATCTGTAATTCACTTTTGGTAGAATTGACATCTTGACATATTTAGCCTTCCAAACCATAAGCAAGGAATGTTCTTCCATTCTTTTTTTAAAATTCTTTTGCATAATTTTGAAGTTTCCCGTGCATAAGTCCTTTACATTCTCAGTTAAATTTAGTCTGATATTTGATTATTTTAGTGAAAATTGGAAATGGACATTTTTCTTCATTTCCTCCTCAAATTGTGTGTAAATCAGTAGACTTCTTCATTTTTATCTCATAGAACATCATTTTACTGGAATTGTTTATTAGCTCTTATAGCTTTGTTGTAGATTTTATGGGGCTTTCTATATAAAAGATCATGTCATTTGCAAATAGAAAACTTTTACTTTTTCCTTTCCAATTTGGTTGTCTTTTATTTCTTTTTCTTGCCTACCTTCTCTGCCCACAATGTCCAGTACAATGTTGAGTAACATTAGTGACATTGGACATCCTTGTCTCATTCCAGATTTAGAGGGAAAGCTTTCAATCTTTCACCATGGGATATTGTATTTGCAGTGGGTTTTTTACATGTATACCCTTTACCATGTTGAGGAACTCTCATTTGTTCTTAAAATTCTATGTCATTTTATGAAAAAAGGATGCTGGATTTAGTCATATGCCTTTTCTGCATCAGTTGAGATGATCATGTTTTTTTTCCCTTCATTTTGTTAATATGGTTTATTATATTAGTTGATTTTCTTCTGTTGAACCGCCTTCCCATCACTGGGATACTCCCACTTGATCATGATGTATAATTATTTTATTATGATGGTGGATTCGATTTGCTAGTATTTTGTTGATGATTTTTGCATCTATATATATAAGAGAAAATTTCTTTCATTTTCTTTTCTTGAACTATCTTTATCTGGCTTTGGTATTAGGGTAATGTTGATCTCATAGAAAGAGTTAGGTAATGTTCTCTCCTCTTCAATTCTTTGGAAGAATTTGATCATGATTGGTATTAAGTCTTCTTGAAAGGTTTTGTAGAATTCACTTCTGATGTCATCTGATTCCTGGTCTTCTCTTTTTTTGAATTTCTTTATTTTCTTTTGTTTTTCTTTATTAGAGAAGTCATGGATTTTAGAAAAATCATGTGCAAAATATGAGATTTCCATAAACTACCCCCCTACCTATACTCTGCATTGGTGTGGAACACTTATTACACTTGATGATTACACATTTTTATAATTGTACTATTAATTGTAGTCCATGGTTTAACTTAGGGTTCCTTGTGTTGTATAGTTCCATGGATTTTTTAAAACATTTTTAGTCTTTTACCATATATACAGTCTAACATTCCCCCCATTTTAAATCACTTTAGACATGTATTTCTGAGTTGTTCATTAAATTCACAATGTTGGGCTAACATCACCACCATCCATTACCAAAACATTTAATCATTCCAGATGGGAACAACGTACATTTTAAGCCTGAAATTTCCATTCCCTATCCCCCACCTCAGTCCCTGGAACCTATATGCTAGTGTCTGTCTCTATGAATTGGCTTATGCTAATTAAATCAGTGAGGTCATGCAATATGTGTCCTTTTGTGCCTGGCTTATTTCACTCAACACAATTTCTTCAAGGGTCATCCATGTCGTCACAAGTATCAGGAGTTCATTCCTTTTTATGGCTAAATATTGGATGGTATATATATAAATACCTTACATTTTGTGTGTCCATTCATTGGTTGATTGATAGTAGGATTCCTTCCATCTTTTCACAATTCTGAATAATGCCCTTATCAACACTGATGTGCACATATCTGTTTATGACCCTGCTCTCATTTCTTTAGGGTATTTGCCTAGTGGTGGGATTGCCAGGTCCTATGGTAATTTTATAGTTAACTCTCTGAAGAACTGCCTATCTCTCTTCCACAGACACTACAACTTTGACATTGCCAACAACAAAGAATGAGTGTTCCAATTTCTCTGCATCCACTCTGACACTTTATTTTCCTTTTTTTTTAATAGCAGCTATTATAGTGGGTATTAAGTTGTATCCCATTGTGGTTTCAATTTGCATTTCCCTGAAAGCTAAGGATGTTGGGCATCTTTTCAAGTGCTTTCTGGCCCATTGTCTATCTTCTTTGGAAAGATGTCTTTTCAAGTCTTTCTCTGCTTGTTTGGAGGCTTTTGATATTGGTTTAATCTCTAGTTATTTTTGGTCTGTTGGAATTTTCTATCTTTTCTAGAGTTGCTGTAGGTTGTTCATATGTTTCCAGGAATGTATCCGTTTCATCTAGGTTATCTAATTAGTTGACATACAGTTGTTCATAGTATGCTCTTAATATCTGTAACAGCTTCAAGTTCTTTTTTGAATCCCAGAAGATCATGTACTTAGAACTAATACATGCCTGTGAGTGTGCAGTCCTTTGATTGGACTGCCTCAGTAAGGCAAGACCCAGTTTGGTCTTCACCCTCTTACTGGTATCTTATATAAACTGATAACATGAAAGCCAAAACTCACAGAGAAAGACAGCTGTCATTTTTACCCTGTAATGTGAGAGGGACCTCTAGGATTTATATCAGCTGAAGCTGAAGAAATGAGACACCCAAGAAGCTAAGCCCATGGAGCAGCTCAGAGCTGTAGAGACAAGCCCTGCCATATCCTTCATTGCCCACAGCTAGGCTCAAGGGGAATGCAACCTAGAGAAAGCACAGGCAGCCTGCCATCTTGCCTTGACATGTGGCAGGACTCCAGGACCTGCTAACAGCCTACCTTTGGTGAGAAAGCTTTAGCAAGGAAGAGCAAGATCCTGTTTATTCCTGTGGTATGGGAAGTAATGCCCCCCTCTCATTTCTCATGTTATTTGCATCTTCTCCCTTTCTTTCTTTTTCATTCTAAGTAAAGGTTTGTAAATTTTATTGATCTTTCCAAAGAACCAACTTGTGGTTTTCATAATACTTCTCTATTGTTTTAGTTTTTTTTTTTTTTATAATCTATTTCACTGATTTGTGTTCTAATCTTTGTGATTTCTTTCTGCTTGTGTGGGATTTAGTTTGCTCTTCCTTTGCTAGTTCCTCCTGCTGTACAGTTAAGTGTTTGTTTTTGCTCTTTTTTCTTTTGCAGTTTAAGCATTTAGGGCTAAAAATTTCCCTCTAAGTACTACCTTTGCTGCATCCAATAAGTTTTGATATGTGGTGTTTTTGTTTTCTATCATCTCAAGATATTTCCTAATTGCTTTCTTGCTTTCATCTTTGATTTGTTTTGCCAGTTCAACCATGGCATATTGAGACCCTGCCTTTAATAAATGCTCTCTTCTCAAAGCAACTGGGGGAGAAAATCAATGTCCAAAGTACGTTCCTAAGCCACAAGAAGGGCCCCAATGCTGATACAACTTCCTGACTCTACATTTCAAACCCTGACCCTAACAATGGTGTCATTTCCCTCATATGAACCCCCCTAAAGGTCTAGATGAAGTCCAAACTTGTAGCCCTCATCCCCTAGCAATTCACCGTATCTGTTGCCTACTATGAGCTTTTCTGGGAGTCAGGTGACCTCCCTGAGTGACCAGTGGTCTTTGTGGCTCCCAAGCTGGCTCAGAACCCTGGACTTTCCAGACCAACTGCCACATAATAGCTCCTCAAATGATTAGCTTCACCTTCCATTGAGCATCCCTGGATGAGCAGTTGACACTTATCAGCAGGGATTGTGACCCGCTGCACCAGGGCTTTTTGGTTCAATGGATGAAGTCTGCAGGCCCACAGTTTCCTCCCTGACTAAGGTCTGCATACCTCTCTGAGCAGCCTGGACTGAGAATGGGCATAGAGTTCACAAGTACTGAAATATATACCTTCCCTGCTTGTGTATTTCCTCAGCAAATCAAGTCCATTCTGGAAGATATGGCTCTGAGACATTGCAGTCCTTATGAGTTTTACTGATCAATAGTGATATTAAATGCCTTTTTTTTTTTTTTTTTTTTTTACTTTTTCACATGCTGAACTCACCACAGATCCAATGATTTATGCTACACAGGAGAGAGGATACTGTGGATTATTTGTTCTTTCAGAGGCCTCCACATCCTTTTGAGAACCCCATCCTGCTTTCAGCTCAATCCTAAATCCCCCAAGGGAGACAACCAGCAGTGTTATGAGAGATGGTCTACATCTCTCCCTAAATGTCCCAAAAGACATATGGGGGAATTGTGTCCCTCTGTTAAGGAGGAGAATTAACATGCTCATACTCAGTGAACACCTACATCACCAGAGGGTCCCACAAATTCTTACATATCTAGGTCAACCAAATCTCAACCAAAGTCCACTGCATGTGATATGATTTCAACTCTCACAATCTCACAAGAGAGAAATGCTTCTTCCCCATGAGTTTTCACAAGGTTTGACTTGTTTTAGCAGAGATGACAGAAGCAGGGAGACAGAGTGAGAGCAAAGCTGAATAGAAGGAAACAAATTAAGGACCCAGTCTATGAAGTGTGGTCCAAAGGTGACCAGTTCCATTCACAAATCTCACCACAGCCATGGGATTCAAGTGAGCCATACATTCCTTTATTGTATCTCATCACATTTGCTTCATGTGTATACAGAAAATAGTTACATATATGTAAATGCAAGAATCATTTAAAGAAAAGTTCAATAAAACAATGTAAAAAATATTATTACTAACAATAGCCAATATCTTACATTTGGTATATTTTCCCCCAGCCTACCCAGGTAATGACACCCTGTATTTTTCCATGTATCACCAGATACTTAACACTTTGTAAAGGAAGAGGATTTACACTAGTAAACAGAATCATCATCTACCACCAAAATAACTGTTATGCAGTCCCTACATTATTCTGTAGCTTCCTTTCAATTGAAATATTACATACACAGTGAGTATAACTAATACTGATGATCTCCTACCATTTTTAAACCTGTGTTTTCTTTTTCATCACCCCCAGTGACTGCAACTTTTTAACTGTTGTCCCAAGTTTTAAGGATGATGGCTTTGCCTCTTCATGCTAGTTCTTTAAAAATTAAGTTGTGGAATTGTACTTTGGAGCATCTTACACCACCATCTTCATTGTCTAGAGACTGTCTCTTTTTATTTTAAATAACAGAGGAGATTTATTTGACCACATCAATGGGAAACTCTCAGACTCAGTTTCTTCCCATTTCTCTGCATTGCCATTAAGGTTGTTAGCTCCATCCCAAGCCGGTTTCTTATGTGGTCATGGGAGAGGTTTCAAACATTATTTAGGATACTTATTTCTTGTTCCATTCCAGGGGAAGAGAGAGTGCTTCTGTCCCAGCATTTCAAGCATGACCCCTGCAGTTCAACCTGAGTGGACCAACTAAGACTAAATGCCAGGAGATTGGAAAGTATAAGGCTTTGTTCAGTCAGTGCTTGGTGCTACATGTCTGGAATCTCTGCATGAAAGTAAGGACAAGAAAGTGAAAACCTGTGTAGATCAGGAAAGAAGAGCAAAAATGGATACCAAGTAGGCAGTTATTATATGTTAATTATCGTATGTAATTATCTCTAAGATACTTTGTTAAATGCAAAAGGCAATGTACAGAGCATGGGTATAATATGCTAACATTTGTACAAAAAATATGCTTGTATATGCACAGACTATTTCTACAAGTAATGTTAATTTCACACAAACATTCATTCCTATTCATAGAAAGGATCATGAAAGTACTCACAGGAAAAAAGAAAAATAATAAAAAGGTAACCAGAGTTCTAGTATTTGACCATATGTTATATTTTCAAATATTAGCTTAGGACAGAGGATCCTAAAACACCATCATCAATGCATTATCAACCTCTCTACTGGTTTTTTTTTCCCACTATGAAGGATACTGTTTTTCAGGGTTCTTGGGGGGAATAAAGAGCATTAATCAAAAGAAAATAAAGTCATTATGCAAATAATAAGGCAATGATATATATATGTGTGTGTGTGTGTGCTTGTGTGTGCGTGTTTGTATAAACCACTTTGCAAATGGCAGTTATCCTGAAAGAGTTTTTAAGCAATGGCCAAAAGCTAATCACTGGAAACTGCACAACGTGACATAAATACATGGACATTTCTTTTCATACTGAATCTTAAAAATCAATCACTCATCACTCTTTCAAAACTGAAAGGAAACCTGAAAATTTCTTTTTCATAAAAAAAGCGGTTTATTTTTTATGTCAGTATAACATTTTGAAATATTATTTTTACATTAGAGACTTTATAGGATTAGAGATAATTCATGAAAAAGTACAATACAATGTTCCCATATACTCTACTATTGTTGATACTTTGTATTTGTGTGGTACTTTTGGTACAATTGAAAGAATATTAAAATAGGACTAATAGACTATAGTTTACATAACATTTTTTTTCCTATATGCCACCCTATTATTAACAGCTTGTATTTGTGTCATACGTTTGTGATAATTCTTGAAAGAACATTCTTATATTTGTACTATTAACTACAGTCCACTATTCACAGTCCCATGATTTATCTTCCAGATTTCATTGTGGTAGCACACCTGAACCAAAACTTCCCCCTTTAAACCATCTTCACATACATAATTCTGTGCTGTTAAGTATATTCACAGTAATGTACTACCGTTGCCCCCATGTAGTTCCAAACCTTTATAAACAAGCTAAATAGAAATTCTGTACAAATTAAATATCAGCTCTTCATTCCCTACAAAAATCTATCCCCTGGTAACCTATATTCTAGATTTTATCTCTATGAGTTTGTTTATTATATTAAGTTAATATCAGGGAAACCATATATTATTTGTCCTGTGTCTGGCTCATTACGTACAACATAATGTCCTCAAAGTTCTTGCATGTTGTCACACACATTAAGACCTCATTAATTTTTACCACTAAATAATATTCCATTGTATGTATATGCCACACTTTGTTTATCCATTCTTCATTTGATGGACACTTGGGTTGCTTCCATCTTTCGGCAGTTGTGAATAATGCTGCTCTGAATATCAGGGTAAAAATATCTGTTTGAGACCCTGCTTTCAATTATTCCATGTAAATACCAGTTACTGAATTTCTGCCAAAATACCTTCCACAGGAGTAGCAACACCATGTTATGTTACCACCAGCAATGTATGTGTTCCTATTTCTCCACATCCTCTCTAATACTTATAATTTTCAGTTTTTTAAATAGAAGCCACTCTAGTAGGTGTGAAGTGATATCTCATTAGGGTTTTGATTTGTATTTTCATAATTGCTAGTGATGGTGAGCATCTTTTACAGAAGAGGAAAAGCCAGTTGTCAAATTTATTTGAAAAGTGTAAGGGGACCCAGATAGTCCAAACCATCTTGATAAAGAAGAATGAAGTTGGAGGACTCATACTTCCTGACTTTAAACCATATTACCAAGCTACAGTGGCCAAAACGGCATGATAATAGCACAAGTATATATATATTAACCAATGGATTCAAATTTAGAGTTCAGAAATAGACCTGCACACTTATGGCAAATTCATCTTTGATAGGTCTACAAAGTCCATTCAATTATGAGAATAGCCTCTTCAACAAATGGAGAAATGAATATCCATATGCAAAAGAATGAAAGAGGACCTTTATCTGATGCAGAAATTAACTCAAAATGTATCAAAGACCTAAATATAAGAGCCAGAACTATAAAACTCCTAGGAGAAAGTATAGGGAAACATCTTCAGGATTTTCTGTTAAGAAATGGTTTCTTAGATTTTATACCCAATGTATATGCAATGAAAAAAATAAAAATAAAAGGAACCTTGTTTTAATTTGCCAAACAGTGCCAATGCAAAGTACCAGAAATGTGTTGGCTTTTATAAAGGTTATTTATTTGAAAAGTCCAACTCAAGGCACCATAAGCAGTGCGTTCTCACCCAGGTTAGCTGTCATGTGTTGAAGAAAGATGGTGGGCTTTTATTTTTTTGCTGTTGTACATTTTATTTATTTATTTATTTATTTATTTATTTATTTATTGTGGGTAAAAATTAAATTTTTCACAATACATACCAATATTTGTAAAATGATATATAAATATATATGCATATATGTGCATTTGTTAACATAAAACTTATATATATATATATTTTTAATGTGCTTAGATTACCTAGATATTACACAGAAATTACAGGGATTCCCATGTTCCCCACCTCCCACACCTCCCACAACATCCCACACAAACATCCTTCATCGATGTGGCACATCACCCACAATGGATATACACATCCTGGGGCCTTGCCACCAAGCATAGACCACAATTCACATTGTAGATCACACTCTTTCCCACACAGTTATGCATAGTATATGCTGATGTAAAATGGCCTACATCCATCGCCACACCACCACTCGACAACCCCCAAGTCCCGAAAAAGCCCCTGTATTTCAACTGCCCTTCCCCTCCCTGCCCTGAAAGCATCCAGAGGCCACCAACTCCATCTCACTTATAATTCTTCCATTGCTTGAATCAATATGTCTACAACAGAATACCATTAAGTCCACTCTTATTGGATTAATACCAAGTGCCAACTGGCAACATGATTGGAAAAAGACCTTGAATAAAAGAGGGAAAAGGTAAAGAGAAATTAGTTCATGTGGCTAAGAGACTTCAAAGAGAGTCCGGAGGTCATTCCAGAGGTAACACTTATGCACACCTCAGTAGGATCTCATAGAACACCAAAGTGCATATCACCCGACACAGAGAGGCTCCTGAGGGCTCTGGAGACACCCAGGTCCTAATATAAGGGGGGATAGCCCCAGAGATTGACGCCTTATTAGTGGGCTCTACTTTGGAATCTGTGCTGAGAGTGACAGAATTTGACTGAAATAAGTACTCCCTGCCAATGGCCCATCAGTCCCTTCTATTCAAACCTATATGTGATGCTGGAGTTTTTAGGTGTACTTCCAGAGACTGGAGCCTCTGGCCTACCTATGTGCCAGCTGTGCCTGGAATCTTGTTGGAGCTGCAACTCCTACCCTACAGCTCAATGGACTCATCCAAGTCCAACTCCCTAATCAAAACACAAGGACTAGTGGAATGGACAGGAAAATATGACCCATCTATATGCTGTTCACAAGAGACTCATCTTAGAAACAAGGATACAAATAACTTGAAAGTGAAAGGATGGAAAGAGATATTCCACACATGCATTTTTAAAAAGCTGGTGTAGTGATACTTAGGTAAGATGAAAAAGACTATATAAGCAAAGCTGTTATTACAGACATGGAAAGACATTATATATTTATGAAAAGGAAAATTTCCCAGAAAGAAATAACAAGTATAAACCCATATGTGCCTAAACAGATGCCCAAAAATACAGGATCAAACACTGGCAAAACTGATGGGAGAAATAAATTTTTCTGCAATAACTGGAAACTACAATACACAACTCTCATCAAGGGAAAGAACATCTGAGCAGAGGATCAATAAAGAAACAGAGCTATAGTAATACAATGAAGGAACTAAAGCTAATAGACATATGCAGAACATTGCACCCTAAAACAGCAGGTTACATATTCTTCTCAAGAGCTCATGGGTCTTTTTCCAGGATAGAGCTTATGTTGGGTCACAAAACAGATTTCAATACATTTTAAAAGATTGTACAAAGTACTTTTGCTGATCATAATGGAATGAAGCTGAAAATCAAAAGGTAGAACAATCCAAAGTTCACAAATATATGCAGGTGAAAGATTTAAAATCAGTGACCTAACAACACAGCTGGCAGAAATAGAAAAAGAACAAACTATTCCCAAAGAATGCAGAAGGAACAAAATAACAAAGATCAGAGCAGAAATTAATGAAATTGAGAAAAAAAATCCATAGAATTAAAAAGCCAAAAGTTGTTTCTTTGAGAAGATCAACAAAATTAGCAAACTCTTGGCTAGACTGTTTTAATTTGCCAAATTGCTGCTGATTAAATGTACCTGAAAATTGCTGGCTTTTTTTTTTTTTTATGAGAAATTTTATTTGGTTCAATTAAGAGCCATTAAACATAGCTCAGATCACAAGCATATGGATTACACATAATGTTAAGAGGACTGTGTTTAGATATCAGTTAACAGGAATGTGTCCAGAAAATACTGGGAAGCTTGTGGGTGTTTTTGAACTGAAGAGTAAAATGATATCACTTGCTACAATACTGAATATCACTCAGTGTGTAAAAACACTGACAATTAGGATAACAGTGGGGAGCTTGTTCTAGCATTATTTTATTTAACATGCATACATATTGATCTTAGTACCAGGCATTCTAAAATTTTACAAATTTTAACTCATTTTGTATTTACAAAACTCCTAGAGGTAAGTTCTATTGTTACGTGTACTTCATAGAAGAGGATCTTGAGGCTCAGAGAAGTTAACTTGTGCAGTTTATATAGTAGGATGATATCCAAGTGAGAGAAGGAGGAGGCTGGATAGAACCACCAATGGCCTCACTTCAAGGTAGGTAAAAGTGTCCATCTCACAGTAGGTATGCAGCACATATTGCTGCTGGGAAATGAATATATTGTTACCACTGTAACAATAGTGGGGAAAATTAACTTTTTTTTTTTTTTTACATGTTTACAAGGTATGCATTCTATACCATAAAATTCACATAATTTTAAGAGTTCTTGAATCAATGACCTTGGTAAATAGGTATAATCCTGCAACAGCCATTTCCACTTTTATTTTTCTTAATTGTTTCTTTTTCTTAATTGTTAAAGTGAAAAGACAACTACAGAATGGAAGAAAATAGCTTGAAATCATACATCTTATCATGATTTATAGAATGTGTAAAAAACACAAATCAATAACAGTTTCTTTGAAATAAAATTTTTAAAAAATACTTAAAAAGACAAAAAAAAAAAAAAGACAAAAAACAAGTAAAACATGGGCAAAGGACTTGAATGACATTCCCCCCCCCAAAAAAAAAAGATAGACAAATGGCCAATAAATAACTAACACTTCAAATGCACTAGCATGGTTATTATTAAAAATAATAACAACAACAAGGGTTGGAAAAAATGTGAGGAACTTGGAACCCTCATACATTTTTTGTGGGAATGTAAAATGGTACAGGCAATGTGAGAAGCAGTCTGATGAGTTCTCAAAAAGTTAAACATAGAATTACCATATGATCCAGAAATCCTACCTCTAGGTATATAACCAAAGCTATTGAAAACACGGGCTCAGATACTTGTACGCTAATGCTTATAGTAACATTATTCACATTAGTCAAAAGGTAGAAAAAAGCCAAGTGTTCACCAGCAAATGAATGTATGAACAAAATATGGTACACACGTACAATGGAATAGTATTCCGTTTTAGAAAGGAATGAAGTTATGATAAATGTTACATCGTGGATGAACCTTGAAAACTTTATGCTGAGTGAAATAAGCAAGACATATAAAGAAAAACATTGTATGATGTCACTTTTCTGAAATATCTAGTATAAGCAAATTCAGAGCAAAAGAAAGTAGATTAGAGGCCACTAGTGGCTGGCAGAGAGGATAATGGGGAATTATTACTTAATGGGTACAGAGTTTCTATATGTGTGATGAAGAAGATTTGCTAATGGATGGGGGCATGCTACATTTTGAATGTATTTA
Organism: Tolypeutes matacus; assembly: GCA_026826555.1. Lineage (NCBI taxonomy): Eukaryota > Metazoa > Chordata > Mammalia > Cingulata > Chlamyphoridae > Tolypeutes > Tolypeutes matacus. The sequence continues at coordinate 11,670 of JAKSZT010000691.1, forward strand.
ATGCCACTGAACTGTTCACATAAAAAAGGATAAAATGTAAAATGTTATGTCATATATGTTACACAATTTAAAAATGACAAACCAACTAAGAAATGGGTCAAGGGTCATTTTTTATTTTTTATTTTTTAAAGATACTTAGATTACATAAATGTTACTCAAAAAATACAGGGATTCCCATATGCCCTGCCTCCCACATCTGCCACAACCTTTCACATAACCAACCTTCATTAGTGTGGCACATTAATTGCAATTGTTAAACACATCCTAGGGCTTTGCCATTAAGCATAGACCATAGTTCACATTGTAGAGCACACTTTCTCCCACATAGTTCTGCATGTTATACGATGATATAAAATGTCCTATATCTCTTGTTGCAATGTCACTCAGGACAATTCCCAAGGCCCAAAAAGACTCCTGTATTACAACTGCTTTTACTTCTCCCTGCCCCCAGAGCCTCCAGTGGCCACTGGCTCCACATCAATGTTGTAATTTCTTCCATTGCTTGAACCACAATATGTTTATAGTAGAATACCAGTAGGTCCACTCTAGTCCATAGCTCTTCCCCCCCATTCTGGGGAGCCTGGGATGGTGATGTTCACTCCACTTACAGTTGAGAGGGGGCTTATATCCCATAGGGAATATGGATGGGATTATCCTGCCTGCAGCTGCAGTCTCTCTGCATTCTCTGGGACAGCCGTTGTCCATCATCACCTCCCTGCCAGTTGTTCTGGGTGAGCCCAATGAGCTGTAGAGTAGGAGTTGCTGCTCCACCAAGGTTCCGGGCCCAGCTGGCACATGGACAGCCCAAAGACTCAAGTCTCTGCATGTACACCTACAAACTCCAGCACCAAGTATAGGTTTAAATAGAAGGGACAGATGAGTCATGTCCAGGGAAGACAGTTGAGTTCAACTCTGTCACTTCAGGAGCACAAACTCCAAAGTATGGCCCACTGGTAAGGCACCAAACTCCAGAGCTATCCACCCTGACATAGGACCTGGGTGTCTCCAGAGCCTTCAGGAGCCCCACTATTTGGGGGTGATATCCACTTTGGAATTCTATTAGATCCTACTGACATGAGCATAACTGCGATGACCTCCCAACGCATTTTGAAGTCTCTCAGCCATATAAACCCATTTTTGTCTTTACCTTTTACTTCTTTTATTGAAGGCCTTTTTCCAGTTGCATTGCCAGTTGGTATTTGGTAGCAATCCCTCAGTGCCAGGGAGGCTCATCCCCAGGAGCCATGACTATTGCTAGGAGGAAGGTAATGCATTCATATACTGAGTTTGGCTTAGAGAGAGGCCATATTTGAGCAGCAAAGAGGTTCTCAGGCACACCACAAAAATAGGCTAAGTTTCAATTTCAAGAGCAAAGACTTATATAAGGCTAATTATCAATATCAAGGGCCCATCAGTGGATCATCCGCCTTCGCCAGTCACTGCCCCTGCACATGGGGGACTATTGCTGCTCCCTTAGAAAATGTGGCAGAGCTCTCCAGGATGGGAATTCAATATTCTCTCATATATTGAGTGATTCTCCATCCACTGTGACAATGCCCCGTGACCATTTTAACATTTTTATATACCTTATACTTATGCTCAGGTGAACTTCCTCCCATGCCTCCCCGATCCCTGACACCCCACACCAATGATCCTCCATCACCCCAGTTGTTACCTTTCTGTGATCCAAAGCTTCTTTGTAGATGAAGCCATTACAAGAGCTGAATACAATAAATAGGAAAATGAAATTATAATCATAAGTTTAAATGTAAGGGATAAAATACATACAAATTAAAAAAAAACTAAAACTAAAATAACATTAAAAGATTGGGATATGATATTTTAAAAAATGAAAAAATATATTAAAAAATTTTTTTGACCTTTTGCCTTTCATCACTGCAATATCTGGCGTCCAGTCTGACCATGGCACCTTCCTGCTCTCATTCCCCAGTGTCTCACGATTTTTCATTTTGTTTTCAAAGAAATTTTAGGTCACAGCAAAGTCATACACAGAATACAGAAGACTCTCATATACCCTACATCCTCCCCCTTTCTTCCCTCCCCATATTAATACCTTTTTGCATGTGGATGGTAGCATTGTGATAACTGATATACAAATAGTGAAACATAGCTACTAAACATTGTGAATGGTTTACACTATGGTTAACATTTTAGACCGTACCCTTTTATAAATTCTGATGTTATATACCATGTCCTGTTTCCATCACTGTATGGTAATGAAGAACATTTCTACTGACCACTAAATAACCCCCATTTGATCTATTTGTCCCACCCCATCCCCCCACGGCCCACGACGAACACCTGGCTTGACTCATTGGATGACAAGATTCATAGTTACATGCAAAAAGAGGTCTTGACACACTGGTTTGTCCTCCCCTACTAGGGACTGCCCTTGCTCTTGAGAGACTCCCACCTGTGTATTTCTGAACAAATCGGTTCTCCCAAAGATGGGAGTCCAATTCCTTCCCAATCATTATGTGCATCTCCACCCACTGATACAACACATTATGACAGAATGAACACTTACTTCCTAGAAGCCTGCTGTAGGTGTGCCCTGTCCCAAATGCACCCCAACCAACACCTTACACCAGTGACCTCAAGGGTGTTAATATACATTTCTCCAAGGATGATACACAAACAGCCAATAAGTATATGGAAAGATGCTTGACAACATTAGTCACCAAGGAAATGCTAATTAAATCAATCACATTGAGACATAATTTTACACCCACTAGAATGGCTAGACTCCAAAAGTCAGAAAATATAAAGATGACAAGAATGTATAGAAATCAAAAAACTCACACATTAATAGTGGGAATGTAAAATTGTTAGGCCACTTTGGAAAAGTCTGGTAATAATTCAAATGATCAAATATAGATTTACCACATGAACTAGCAATTACACTCTGAGGTATATACCCAAAAGCAATGAAAACATAAATTCATGCAAATCCTTATGAATAAAATAAAAGTCATTATTTGTACAGATTAAATGGAAGAATAGTATGATATATAAATTATATATCAATAAAGTTGTTTTTGTAAAAACAAATTTAAAAGACATCAGGAATAGTTTTACTTATTTTTTTCTAATTTTCTTTTTCTTTTTTTAATTTTAAAACCATGTTTATTTATAATGCTTGTTTCCCATTACAACGTCACCATCTAACACAGTGTTTTTTGAACTTCAGGTAGTAGCCCTGGAAATACATCATAAAATCAGTGTAAAGGGTCTCAAATAGCATTTTTTAGCAAAACAGAACAGGTTACAATAGAAAATATCAGATTTTATTATATGTAGTAAGGACTCTAATTTTCTATAAATTTCTGGGAATGGGGTTAAAATCTCTGACTTTAGTGTGATTTCAGTTTATGTTGCATAATCAGGAAGTCTGTGGGCCTGTCCCTCCCCAGAAACAAACAAACAAACAAACAAAAAAACTGGAAAAATTGTCAAAATGGACCTTATTGAAAATCTGGAAGATAATCAAAGTTTTGCAGAAATTAAGCAAATACTTAAGCAGGAGAAAGGTTACTCACACAGTAGGAAAGCTGTTTTTTAACTTACCCTTGTCCCCACACCCTTCCCAATGTTGTAGCATTTATGAAGAAGGCAAACCTGATTCCCAGTATGGGTATCTGGAATAATCAGAGGGAGCATTGTGGACCTTGTTCCCAAAGAATTGTGTTTGTCTGTTTTCACCTGGCTATGGGTTCCCGGAAGGACTGATACTAGGGCCTTGTCTCTGTTTCCCATAACTTGGAACGATCTCAGCATGGAGAAGCAGCTAAATGAATAAGGATGTTCCTCTAAATTTTGAAAGGCAAATGAACAAGCTGCTTCTGAATGGGGCAAAAAGTAACAGTTGGGGCAAACAATAGGCATGGTGAAAGTTTAGGAGACAAAGCTAG